>JAVIAB010000108.1:62364638-62964638 GCA_032433765.1 Megaustenia siamemsis
TAAACATTGCGAGAACCCTACACCAAAGGATCGAGCATGAAAAAGATGGATTAATGGAATATTAGGACAGAGAAATGTAACAGCGGGAGAAGACTGCAGAAGGTCAGAAGCCTACAAACTATATCTCCCCTCGACTCTGACAGACAAATGAGGAAGGAAAGAAGAAGTAGAAAAAGATAATGATCAGAAGTATTAGACTTTCAGTTTGAGATATTTACTGTTGTCAACCTGTTTAAGCTTTGTTGTACACTGAAATTGTGTAAATATAAAGGAAAATACAGAGTGAGAGATAGTGTGAAAGTGAGAGAGGAAGAGAGAGGGGGCGAAAGAAGGAGAAGAGGAGAGAGTAAGAGTTAGAGAGATATAGAGGAAGAGAGAGGGAGGGGTGAGAGTTAGAGAGCGAGGAGTGAGAGAGAGGGGAGGGAGTGAGAGTTAGAGAGCTATAGAGAGAAAATGAGTTTTAGAGAGCTATAGAGTGAGAGAGTGGGAGAGAATGAGAGCAAACGATAGAGGAAGAGAGAGAATGAGAGTTAGTTGCGATAAAGGGAGAGACAGTGGGTTAGAGAGCTATAGAAGGAGATAGAGAGGGAGTGAGAGTTAAAAAGCGATAGCGGGAGAGAGATGAAGGGAGTGAGAGTTTAAGAGCAATAGAGCAAGAGAGGGAGGGAGTGGGAGTTAAAAAGTGATAGCGGGAGAAAGAGGGAGGGACTGAGAGTTAGAAAGCGATAGGGCAAGAGAGGGAGGAAATGGGAGTTAGAGTGCTATAGAGGGAGAGAGCCATAAGCCTAAATAACCTACAGTTTATGGCCACACAATCCGAGGGGCTTCAAATAATTTTCTGACTTTGTTTTGGGATTACACATTCTCATGTCGGTATATGATTGCAAGCAAAATATATGGACTAGATATGAATATCAAAAATACTAATACTATAATCATAAACAAAGAAAATTCTCAAGACCTACAAATAAATATCAAAGTTGAAGGAATACATCTGGAGACAGTTCAGAGCTGCAACTACCTGGGACACACTATAACCAGTGATGGAAAATGAACAACTGAAATGCACAAAAGAATAGGAATGGCAAAAAGTAATTTTAATACCATGAAAAAAAAAACTAACATCAAAACAAATAACACCAGGACTAAAACTAAGAATAGCAAAATGTTAAATCTTCTCAATATTCCTGTATGGTGCAGAAACGTGGACGTTAGACAAGAAAACGGAACAGAAAATTGAAGCCTTTGAAATGTGGATTTATAGAAAAATAGATATAATTGGATGGAAAGAAAAAAAAACAAACGATGAAGTTTTAAAACAACTAAAAATGAAAAGAAAACTACTAAACACAATTAGAACAAGACAAATGAAATGTTTGGGACATGTTAAAGACACAACAGCCTACTAAAAGTAATATTGGAAGGGAAGATACAAGGTAAAAGAGGCAGAGGCAGGCCAAGACTAACATGGACGAGTAACATCAAAAGATGGACAAACCAGCCTATAACAACCTGCACCATCATAGCCAGAGACAGTGGAATGGCGCTCCATGATGTAGCCAACCTTCGATGCGAGGAAGGCACTCAATGATGATGATAATAATATGATTGCAAGTTTTGTGAGGGGATGCCGGTGTTCATTAAGGGAGATTAAGAGCCTTATAGTTTCATTTATCTAAGGGCATCTATATCTAAATCCAGCACTGACTGTACTCAACTTTGGTCTTTTTCAATATATAAATGCTCTAAAACCTGTAGGATTATAGCTTAAGTCTCCACTTAAAGTTAAAAAACAGACAGCTGCGAAGTGTGTCGTTTTTTATATGTGTATGTGTGTGTGCTATTTAAACAGGTATTGCAACAGCTGTGCAACGAGGCAGGCCGTCATTTCTACGGACAAGCTGTTACAAGAGTTATTGAGTACCTGTGCTCTGTGAAAGGCTAAATGAGTGGCAATGATTCATTTAAATAAACCAACTCTTTCCTTATGGTTTTACGTTCTCTCTATTTGAAGGTCAAGTACCTATTTACTGCTGCAAAGAGTAGAGAGCATCTAACCCAGTTAACAAACGATGCACATTTTGGTATGTTAGTGGGAACATTTGATTTATCACTCACATGCTTTCTAAATAAACAATAAATAAACAATAAAGTAATGAAATTGTTAATAAATGCAACTATTTTGCAAAATATTGAAAATTGCAACACATCCTACAAAAACTATTGATCATTCTAAGATCTAATTAATACATATATATATATATATATATATATATATATATATATATATATATATATATATATATTACACACTTTATATATACATACTGTCTCAGCACAACTTATTCATTTAAATGTGTGAAGTAAAAGTGATTTTAAAAATTTCACTGCAAATAACGTTCAGTTGTAACTCAAATTTGCTCAATTAAAATACAAAGACAAAGAAACATAACGGAAGTAGTCATATGAATGAAAAGTTACCAGTCTTATAACGAAGGCTTACAATGCGTGAATCCTCTCCTCCATTCTTGGTCACAAGCAACTAACAATGTTGTTTCTCCACTTCTCATCCTGCGCGCGTGCACAGGCGTGGTTTTATAGCACTCGGCTGGGGGCTTATCTAAACCCTCACTCCAAGGCTCGGAAAAAGTCGCCAGCTCGAACGATACATGTCACAGCACCAGCAGTCTCCCCTAATGCAAATGACTTGGATAATAGAGGGCACGTGAATATTAAACTCGCGGTTTTTTTTTTTAAAGCTCTTATTAAAAACAACTTTCCCCCGAATGATCGAATTACGCCATTGCCATCAAGTGCCGTGCCGATAATGGTCGAGTCGCTGCTTCACTTCTGAATTGCTACTCTGCTTTCTTTGTCTGACTTCGAGCCGTAAACCAAACTCCAACAATGTCCTGTAGTCACTCACGACAAAACAATAAATGTTTCAGTGCACGAACTCCGAAATACCAGAGTAATTTCAGCATATGTGTTAATTATTATACAGATCTAACCATCTTTAAGTTAATATTTCATTGATGGGGTATGCCGGGGGACGGGGGGAGGGGGTCTATTACAGGACCAGACTCTCTCTCTCTCGCTCTCTGCGATCAGGACTCAGTCAGAGTAGGATTCCAGACTCTCACATGAAGTCAGCTGTCAGGTTAAGTGTGTTGATCGCCCCCACAGACAGAACGTCACATTTAGAGTCCGCCAGATCCATTCTGACTGAACACCCGTTAATACGTTGCACTGTGTTCTGCGCCAGTGGCCCAGTGCATCCGATTTCAGCCAGCATTTTATTCAGGTTCGCTTTCCTTAGCCTTTACCAGAGTATAAAGTTCGCTTATCCAGTGCAGTCGGAACGAGGTATTTATGTGTGAGTTTTTATTGCACACCCGATAGAGGGAAAAAAATATTGCTGACCACCATCGGGATTCGAACCCGCACTCTCTTGGTTTGGAGCACAACAAGTTATTGATTCGGCCACCTTCAGTTATTATAAAAATAAAGGGTAGAAATTGTACTTTTTAGAATAGTTTTACCCGGGCAGTGTTATACAACCTACTCTTATCCTTTTCCGACAGCTAAAGCTTCTTTTTATGCATTCGCCTTGAAAATTAGCACAGAGACGACAGAAGTGATGACTGTTGCAAGAATAGTAAAGGGGACACTAATCTCAATCGAGAACAAATCAAATAAACAACGCAAGGGACAAAACTCAAATACGCAGACTATGGCGAGTCATCACATGGGAAATTAAAGCTGAGATTGAGAAATGACGTTGCCAAAGCAAAACCAGATAAAAGGACAATCGGCGACAATGATACAAAACAATTGTATAACTTCAAAACGTAAACATACATAACAAAGGAGGGACTTCCGGTCAATATGGCGAATAGACGACATGAACCGTTGAGGCTCTGTTTGAAAAGTATTCCTTTTGTTGCAGTTTCCTCATATTCCCAAGTCCGGCTTGCTGCCGGAGCCACTGAGTTTAGTGCTCTGTGCACACCGTGAGCTGTGGCTTTCATCCGGATCGTGTCTCGATATTTCGATAGCTTATGATTAATGATGATATCGTATGACGAAAGCCTGATAGTTGTATTCACTTTCGGTACCGTCACGCTTTGTGTCTTTTGGCGTGTGCTGTGACTGCAATGATGGGGTCTGCAAAAACTAAAAAAAAAAAAAAAAACTATCTTTACGACACATAGTACCATTGCTGGTGAATGTCGGTGGTGAGAGTGGGTGTGGGGGGGGGGGGCAACGATAGAACCAGAGGGATAAAGGCCGCTTGGTCAAGCAGTCGCCACGACGTGTGCGACTCAGGATTTTTATTTCACCCCCGATAGAAAAAATCATTTCTGTCTACCGCGGTCTTCGAACACCGCACGTCAGCTTTTCAGCAAGCGGAACAGATAGGGTCGTCTGCAGCTGCATTAATTTGTTTAGATCCTTCAATGAGATGATATGTTAATTCAGATGACTGCGCTGGCACGGGCGGTTGAACAATTATGGATTTTAATTTGTTTGCAGTGATACCGGGGCCTTCGATTAATTGTAACCACAACTACGAAAGTCCTGTAGGTTGATGCACTTGATGCAATCTACCTTGGAATTAAGTTGAGCAAGTCTTTTTTTTCCTCAACTGAGAGTATTAAACAACATGCCATTTTTTGGAATCCCCAGAGGAAAAGACAAAAAGGAAGACCAAAGGTTATTTGGAGAATACAGACAGAAGCAGAGATGAAGATGATGGGGAAGATATAGAAGGATCTTAAAAGAATGGCAAGAAACAGAACGACTTGGAAAGTGTTTGTTGAAGACCTATGCTCCACAGGGAGCTGAAAGGTAGTAGAAGAAGAAGAAGAAGCTTTTTTCCATGTATACAGGGGTCCCTTCGCCGTATAGGCAGATAACTCCGTCTTCGTAGGTATTCATATTTTTATTTCCGTCGATGTGTAAATGACGCTTCAAACCGGGCCCCGCTGCTGAGACCAGTGGTGGTTGCCACTGAGAGAAATCAGAAATAAAAATCCCAACTAGTGTAGTCGGGATATGAACTCACAACCTCTTTGTCTCGAGACCGGCGTCTTGCCTCGAGACCAACCTCCAGTTCCTTTTCTTCTTTTCTTCCTCTTCTACCTTTTTAGCTCCCAGTGGAGCATAGGTCTTCAACAAACACTTTCCAAGTCGTTCTGTTTTTTGCCATTCTTTTAAGATCATTCCATGTTTTCCCCATCATCTTCATCTCTGCTTCTATCTGTCTTCTCCAAGAATTCCTTGGTCTTCCTCTTTGTCTTTTACCCTGGGAATTACAAAAAAGGGCCTGTTGTGTAATACTCTCAGTTGGCTTCCGCAGTGTGTGTCCTATCCAGAGCCATCGTCTTCACTGTATATCTTTATCCACTGGTATTTGACTGGTACATTTCCATAATTCTATGTTAGTGATTCTGTCCCGTCATCACCTCCAGTTGAATAAATAAAAATCCAATCTCTTCTTCTACTTCTTCCTCTTCTACTTCTTTTTCTTCTTCAATTCACCCGTTAAGCGGGGGTTTATGCGTTATGTCGTTAGTTTACGACAATGCGCCTTTCGTCCCGACACATCCGTCTTCATCATAGGCAGATTTGCTTAACAATTTTATCCGCAACAACTACCATTTTTTGGCGTACTTCTTTCGACTTTTAACTTACACGGGCTCTTTAACGTGCGCAACTGCACATTCTCTTTTGTCGCCGAGAGGGCTAGACACCTGATCTTACAACCCAAAGACCAGGGGGCTGGGTAAAACAGCGGGGGAAAAAAACCAAGGATTTCATCGGGAAAAATCCTCACCTTTATTTAAAAAATAAAATGTCAATTTTTTTAATTAAAAAATTGGGGATGATATACTAAACAACGCACGGGCTTAACGCGATTAGTACTCAATTGCTGACTGTATGCATCAGGAACTGCAACTCCTAACTGACCGAGACCTAAATTAAGTCTTCGGCAATAGCTTTGGGAACTGATTATCCATAAAACCCTATTTTAAGTTGTTCTGAAGTGCGAAGTATATATATATATATATATATATATATATATATATATGTATATCTGAAATGCGCAGGAAACAAACATTTTGCAAGTTACGACTCGGTGCATATATACGCCCTTTAGCGCTCTTTTTAACGGCGTAAATGATAATATTGACGGTCGGACTAGCGTAGAAACTTAAATGTGACATTCCATATTTATTTTCTTCTACGGTCACCGTCTTTTCTTCCTCTTTTTTTTTCTCCTTCTTCTTCCTATTCGTCTTTTCTTCTTTCCTATTTGTCTTTTTTTCTTCTACTTATCGCTCTTATTCATTCATTGATCTTTATCGTTCTTTTGCTCTTCTTTGTCATCCATCTCTTATTCTTCTCTTTTTGTCTTTTCCTTCATTGCCCTCTACTTCATAACCTTTGTCGTCCTCATGAGCTTCTTCCGAAACTATTCTTCATCTTCTACTAATTCCTCTTCGTCCCTTCATACATTTAAAATAAAACTATATGTTTTTATTGTCGCATTTAGACCTCGACTACGCAATGATATATGTACACTTCGGCCAGTATTAACCGACTCTAGGACTTCGGGTCAATGTGGCGGATAGGCGATAGGGAACCATTGAGGCACTGTCTCAAAAAATGTTCCTTGTTGCAGTTTGCTCATATTCCAAGTCCAGCCTGCCGCATGAGCTACTGAGTAGTACTCTGTGCACACCGTGAGCTGTGTGTTTCATCGTGACGGTGTTTCTACATTCTGATTGCTTACGATGAATGATGATATCGTATGACGAAGGACAGTTCACCTGCTGTCACTTTCGGTGCTGATACGCCTTATGCCTTTTGCCGTGTGCTATGTTTGCTACTATGGGGACTGCAGATGCCTTTCTTTGTTTGGATATTTGATAAGATATTAATTCTGATGATTCCACTCGCACGGACGGTTGAGCAATTATGGATTTAAATTCTCTTGCAGTGATACCGACACCTTCGACTAACTATAACCATGACCGACTCTAGAATGTGATGTTTTTAAGACCAAGATTGCCTTCGCTCTATTATCCCTACATCGTTTTTTGAACAGTATCATCATCAAGTGCTGTAACTGCTGGCGCATGTGCTATTCTATTCTATCAATGGAATTAGTTTCATTGCAGTCATGAATTCCCCGCATACGCTCAACCATTTGTCAAAGCATTTCCCAAATTATTTCAATAAATTCCGTTGAGAAGGTCGCACCCTACACATCATGATGGCCATTGCGTTCATGCTTATCTCAACCATACCATTGTTTTAACATTTCTTGTATATTTTATCTATTTCACTGCCTGCCTGCCTGCCTGCCTGTCTGTCTGCCTGCCTGCCTGCCTGCATGTCTGTCTGTCTGCCTGCCTGCCTGTCTGTCTGTCTGTCTGTCTGACTGTCTGCCTGCCTGTATGTCCGCATGCCTGCTTGCCTGTCTGTCTGCCTGCCTGCCTGCCTGTCTGTCTGTCTGTCTGTCTGACTGTCTGCCTGTCTGCCCGCATGCCTGCTTGCCTGTCTGTCTGCCTGCCTGCCTGCCTGTCTGTCTGTCTGTCTGACTGTCTGCCTGCCTGTCTGTCCGCATGCCTGCCTGTCTGTCTGCCTGCCTGCCTGCCTGCCTGCCTGTCTGTCTGTCTGTCTGTCTGTCTGTCTGTCTGACTGTCTGCCTGCCTGTCTGTCCGCATGCCTGCCTGTCTGTCTGCCTGCCTGCCTGTCTGCCTGCCTGCATGTCAGCCTGCCTGCCTGTCTGTCTGTCTGTCTGTCTACCTGCTTGCCTGTCTGTCTGCCTGCCTGCCTGTCTGCCTGCCTGCCTGCATGTCTGCCTTCCTGCCTCTCTGCCTGCCTGTCTGTATGTCTGCCTGCCTGTCTGTCTGTCTGTCTGTCTGTCTCTCTCTCTTTCTCAATATATATTTCAACTGTTTCCATTTCATTATATGCCAAAAAAAAAAAACGTACAGCTGCTTCAGTCCGACGTTACGAAATGATTTCTTTCTGTCTTGGCCGCTATAGAAGGCCCTCATTACTTTCTTTTAACTCGAATCTCCATGGTATTCTCAACAATCCTCTGTAGAACGACATGTTATGGCCTTCTACTTATTTTCATCATCATCAAGTACCGAGCCTGCTGGCTTAGGTGATCATGTCTCTCCACAACTTTCGATCTCGACAGTTGTTTATCATTTCTGTTGTTGACCTTCTGCCAAGCCATTTCCTTAAGCTGTCTGGTATTTTTTTCTCTTTACTTCCCCCTATCTCTTCGTCCTTCAATTTTTCCAGTTGTTACAATATATTCCAGTTGTTCTTTACTCATTACATGGCCAAAAAATGATGATTGTTTCTTCCTAATATTAGATATCTTTTTGCTTTGATCTCTTTCATAATATTTTCATTACTCTTTTTAGCTGTCCATGGCAGGGTATTCTCAACATTCTTCTGTAAAACCACATTTCTACAGACTCCAGTGATTTTCTTGACTGTTGTCCTATTGTACATGATGCACATCCATATGTTAAGACTGGCTCTACATAACATTTAAGAACTCTTTTTCTTGTTTCTATTGTCAAAAATGAATTGCATAGTCCTTACTACTTATTTTACCGGCTTGTTTTCGTTACCACTTTGATATGGAATACGTTTGTTTTTCAGTCGTCAGTCGCTGGACACTGCGGGACTGGCTGACGAGGGGATCTGAGCACCTATGGACATGTTCGGAGTGCAACGATGATGACCCGCAAATAACTCAAAACGGTTTTTTTTTTTTTTTAGGAGAAAATGTCAGTTTCTTGTCCCTGACTCCGACAATCAAAGATGATTGGCTGATTAATATCAGCTCGCGCACTCCACGTCACAGATCTTGTGTACAATTTAACATATCGATTTTTTTTGCACATTCATAAAAGAAATTAATTGAAATCGTTAAAACGAAACCATGTCTAAATAAAACCTCATTAATTCAGCGCATAAAATTGTAGTTTTTTTTTTTATTTTTATTATTATTAAAGTCGCGAGGAGGCTTGACAATGAAGCGGATGGGGGATCAATTCAAGTCTCGAAGCTCCCTGGTCAGCCCAGCTGGAAGACAAATCACGATTACCTGACAAACTGCAAAATGAGTGAAGGAAGGAATACAGTTCTAGGAAAACCAATGACATTCACTTCGCCATCTATATATGATAAGCACGAGAACAGTAGAGCAGCTGAGGTGTGGTTTTTCAAAAAAATTCTACGAATTCCATGAATATCAAAATACTAATGAAGAATGTTTCAAAACAGCTGGAAATACCAGAAATATCAGAATGAATCATAAGGAAAAGGGAATCTACATTTATTGGGCATGTGATGCTAAAAGAAGGCATTGAGAATACTATAACAACGGGCAGATTAAATAGAAATATGAGCAGAGGAAAACCAAGAGAGAAAAAAAAACATTAAACTGCTTATCCAAATGACATAACAAAAGACCACCTATTGGAATTAGACATGTATGAAGGACCGGGTGATGTGGAGACAGATGATCGCATATGTGGACTGGAATAGCGCCTGATGTGTTTATCTTTAAATGGCGTTGCATAGATTGTGTTATTAAATGAGATCTTAACGGTTTTACAATCTTATAGATCCTAGACAAGTTATAGAACAGCTTCCCGAAGCTCGTCGTGCTACCAATCAGGATAGTGCGAGTTTGAATCCAGGTAGGATCACAAGTTATCTTTTTTCCCTATCGGAGTGAAATACAAATTTAGACCCAAACACAACACGACGACAAGCGGTCTTTTGCCTCTGACCTGATATGTTCTATCCACCCGACAGACTCCAGTAATGGGACAACGCCGTAAACATTAGTTTGGTGTGTGTGTGTTTAAAAAAAAAAAAATTATGTTTCTGTTATTTTAATTAAATATCTGGAACAATGTTAACCTCAGATGGTAGATGTACAACAGAGGTGAGATGCAGAATAGCTCAGGCAGAAGCAGCTTTCCAAAAACATGAATAAGATACTGTACAATTCATTTTTGATAATAGAAACATGAAAAGAGTTCTTAAATGTTATGTAGAGGCAGTCTTAACATGTGGATGTGAAACGTTGAGAAAAGGACAACAAAAAGAAAATCACTGGAGGCTGTATAAATGTGGTATTATAGAAGAATGTTGAGAATACCATGGACAGCTAAGAAAAGTGCTGAAAACGTTCTGAAAGAGGCCAAAGCAAAGAGAGAAAGAAAGATCTAATTTCCAAAATTAGGAAGAAACAATAATCATTTTTTGATCATGCAATGAGAAGGGTATAGAATGGAACGAATTCAAAACAAACGAGGAAATTAGAGAAATCGCCAATCAACCACTAATATCTTCAGTAATAAAGAAAAGACGATGGTCATACGTTGGACATGTGATGAGAAGAGATAATAATCGAATAGCAAAGCAAGCCCTCATATGGGAAACAACAGGTAAAAGAAAAAGAGGAAGACCCAGGGAGACACTGAGAAGAACATTGATGAGAGAGGCAAGAGCAGCAGGAATCGGCTCCCTCAATGAGATAGAACTGCTTGCACAGAACAGAGACAGATGGCGAGATTTAATAAAATATCTTTAAAGAAAACTGCTAGAACAAAAATTCATATAGGAGAAGGTGTATCTTGGTCTACGCCCTATGGGCCGGTTACGGCTCGAAAGGTCAATAGATAGATAGAATGAGAAGGGAACAGCTGGAACATAGTGTGATAACAGGGAAAAATGAGGGACGAAAAGATAGAGGGTAGCAAAGAGAAAAGATACCAGACAGTTTAAGAAAATGGCTTAGCAGAAGATTAACAACAAAAATGATAAATAACTGTCGAGATCGAAAGTTGTGGAGAGACATGATCACCTATATCAGCAGGCATGGTATTTGATGATGATGATGATGATGATGATGATGATAATGTCTACTCATTCCTTTAGTAGTCATCGGGTGAGAGTCAGAAAAAAGAAAGATACTGTGTAAGGTGTGTGACATAATCTTGTATTATTTTTACTGACTTCTTTTTTTTAGGAAAGCTGCAACGTACAGTATTGCTTATTTGTCCACGACTGGCGTTACAGCAACGATGGGTCGCAAAAATACAGACTTGCAATACTTGACAGCAAAACTATACAAGCTTTGTAAGCGATGAAAGAATACAAAACCTGTTATTCAGTAGATTCCATCTCACTGCAATATTCCTGGATATAATGTAACTGGTAAATAGGCAAAGAATGGTTGTAGACTTGCAAGGAGCAAGTGCTGGGTATGTTAACATATGTTACACACCACCACTTACTCCTTGATACCAGCTTTGCTGCAGCACTGCGATTATTTGCCTATTCACTGATATATTTGAATCAGGTTACTTAGCTAGCAGTGTGCCATAACGAAAGTCTCTTGTGGCAAGTCGATATGTTGAAAAGTACATTTTCGGTCTCGGTTCCGGCTGTCTTTTGTTTTTTGCTTTGTATTCATTCATTGAGTGCCGTCTCCGTATCGAAGGTTGGCTACCATGGAGCGCCATTCCACTCTGTCTCTTGCTTTGATAGTGCAGATTGTCAAAGGCTGACTTGTCCATCTTTTGATGCTACTCGTCCATGATAGTCTTAGTCTGCCTCTGCCTCTCTTACCTTGTATTTTCCCTTCCAATATTACTTGTAGTAGGCTGTTGTGCCTTTTAATATGTCCCAAAAATTTCTTTTGTCTTGTTCTAATTGTATTTAGTAGTTTTCTTTTCATTTTTAGTTGTTTTAAAATTCATCGTTTGTTTTCTTTTCTTTCCATCAAATTTGACATATTCTTCTATAAATCCACATTTCAAAGACTTCGATTTTCTTTTTTGTTTTCTTGTCTAATGTCCATGTTTCTGCAACATACAGGAATATTGAGAGGATGTAACATTTTGCTATTCTTAGTTTTAGCCTTTGTGTTATTTGCTTTTACTGTTGTTGATTGTTTGTGGATTTTTCCAAGTGTTTTAAATAAACCTTTTTTCTGAAATAAGCATTATGGAGCATAGGTCTTCAACAAACACTTTCAGCTCCCTGTGGAGCATAGGTCTTCAACAAACACTTTCAGCTCCCTGTGGAGCATAGGTCTTCAACAAATACTTTCAGCTCCCTATGGAGCATAGGTCTTCAACAAACACTTTCAGCTCCCTGTGGAGCATAGGTCTTCAACAAACACTTTCAGCTCCCTGTGGAGCATAGGTCTTCAACAAACAATTTCAGCTCCCTGTGGAGCATAGGTCTTCAACAAACACTTTCAGCTCCCTGTGGAGCATAGGTCTTCAACAAACACTTTCAGCTCCCAGTGGAGCATAGGTCTTCAACAAACACTTTCCAGGTCTTTCTGTTCCTTGCCATTTTTTTAAGATCTTTCCATGTCTTCCCCATCATCTTCATCTCTGCTTCTGTATGTCTTCTCCAAGAATTCCTTGGTCTTCCTCTTTGCCTTTCTCCTGGGGATTCCAAAAAAGGCATGTTGTGTAATACTCTCAGTTGGTTTCCGCAGTGTGTGTCCTATCTAGCACCATCGTCTTCGCTGTATCTCTTTATCCACTGGGTATTTGACTGGTACATTTCCATAATTCTATGTTAGTGGTTTTGTCCTGCCATTTCCATCCTTTTATTCTGCGTAAGCATCCATTAATGAAAGTCTGTATCTTCATGATTGTCAATTTTGTTTTTATCCATGTTTCACAGCCATATTATAGAACTGACTTAACATTGGAGCTGAAAATTGTTATTGTTGTTCTTGAACATTGTAAGGTCCCATATCCGCTCCACCGTTCTTCCCAGCATTTCTCGAAACGTTTGCAGACTGAATGTTGCTATAAGATGTTGCTTATAGAGGGAAATATTGGTAGTTGATTCACTGGGTTTTTTTTCCAAAAGACTCACAGATAAGCTATGATTTTCAGTGGACTTCTCTGTTTGTTTATTTGTTTATTTTATTATTATTTGAATAGATCAAGCGATCGTAAGTGCTTTCTGTTTGATGGAAGTTACCCGGAATCATCGCCTATGCTACAGAGTTTTGGCGTCCACGAGAGTCGACACTGTCCGCAGCATCAACAACAACTATTAGGATAAGGTACGCTGATAAATGTACCTCTATGGCATGGGTGGGAGCCGCGATTGCTCAGTGGTTAGTGAACTGGACTACAATGGACAAGAGGTAGGGTTCGATCCCAACCGATGGCTTCTGGATTCACCCAGCCTTTCATGGGTACCGGATTTTTTTTTTTCTGGGAAAGTAAAGCGGTACGGGCGTAATAGCGACCACATTACCCCAAAAATCATGTGCCGAAGGTCTGTAAAATGTATGGTCACTAACACCATATCCCCTATACGCCACTTGGCGTGACGGGGGTACTTTACTCTTTTTTTTTATGTTGAATTCATTATAGAGCTTTCTTTCTTCTTTTCTTGCTTACTTTCTTCCTTTCTTTCTTCTTTCTTTCTTTCTTTCTTCTTTCTTTCTTTCTTTCCTTCTTTCTTTTTCTTTCTTCTTTCTTTCTTTCTTTCTTTATTTTTCTTTCTTTCTTTAGTTTCTTTCTTCCATTCATTCTTTCTTTCAATGTTTCTTTCCTCTTTCTTTCTTTCTCTCTTTAGTTTTTTTTTCTTTCTTTCTTTAGTTTCTTTCTTTCTTTCTTGTTCTTTCTTAATTTCTGTCTTTCTTCTGTATACACATGTTGACACTATTCGTAACACGTTCAGTGAAAGCAGTGATCAGCTTAAAGGCGGTTGACCCGTCTCTACACAACGTGTCCAGGTAAATGTAGTGATGACCGACACAAGAACCTTATGTTTTGTTGGTGTGGCAGCACGACGCACAGACAGTCCTTCCTACACAGAAAAAAAAAATGCGAGTATCGATTTAAGTATAAGAGAACGTAGAAGCTGGTCGGTCTAGTTATCACCCCGGCTTGATATCATATGTGTACCAGCTGAAAGTTATCACCATACACTATATAGTATGAAGACAGACAAGCTCGTCTTCTGAGAAGTTACTAACGCTAGACACGAACAAAGGGAGAGAAAGCAATCTACGAAAAAAATCATTATAGTCAATATCAAATTCACTGTCTCGCGAGACTGAAAGAGTTATCTCCAATTCCATTTAACAAGAAAACTGGCGCCCTACTTTCCAGTTAATTATAAATCATGTTTCTAGGGAACGATTGTTATGAAAGTTTACCAGATCGCGTTCCGGACAGTTTCGGCTACAACCATACAAGTCCGGTTTTTTATCCGCTGTTTTACTCATGTTAAAATTATGATAGTTTTTTTTTTTCCAGAACGCGTTCCCGGACGATCGGGCTAAAAAAAAAACCTGACTACTACCGGTTTATTATCATTGCTCTACATGCGTGACTTTTAATACTTCACTTCTACACCGCACTGGAACAATATGTATTTTGTAACCAAAAAATTAATTGTCTTTTATTTCCAACAACAAATTGACAAAGTAGTCAGTGGCGTACACGCCGTGGGGCCTCCTCGTAAAAAAAATAACCCTCCATTTTACACACCTTGACTCAATCCTAGCCCTAACGCCCATTTGAAACTAGTACTCATCATTCGTGTTTGTTTTAACATAAATATTTATAAATTTGAGACTAGTACTCATCATTCGTGTTTGTTTTAACATAAATATTTATAAATTTGAGACTAGTACTCATCATTCGTGTTTGTTTTAACATAAATATTTATAAATTTGAGACTAGTACTCATCATTCGTGTTTGTTTTAACATAAATATTTATAAATTTGAGACTAGTACTCATCATTCGTGTTTGTTTTAACATAAATATTTATAAATTTGAGACTAGTACTCATCATTCGTGTTTGTTTTAACATAAATATTTATAAATTTGAGACTAGTACTCATCATTCGTGTTTGTTTTAACATAAATATTTATAAATTTGAGACTAGTACTCATCATTCGTGTTTGTTTTAACATAAATATTTATAAATTTGAGACTAGTACTCATCATTCGTGTTTGTTTTAACATAAATATTTATAAATTTGAGACTAGTACTCATCATTCGTGTTTGTTTTAACATAAATATTTATAAATTTGCACCTGTAGAAGGCTTGTGCCGAGACGTAGTTTGTCTAGTAAAATGTAATATCTTTTCAACATTCCTGTGTGGTGCAGAAACATAGGCATGAGACAAGGAAATAGAACAGAAAATTGAAGCCTCTGAAATGTGGATTTATAGAAGAATAAGAAGAAACCTCTAACTGGTCACCACATCAGCTTCCATTCGTTTCACCGGTGTTTCCGTGTTAACAATATGATTGTTAAGGAAGAACCATACAACTGATGCTTTATTAGGATTAACCAAACGACAACATTGAAGAAGGAAAACACGACAAGGTAAAAGAGGTGGCGTTAAACTGTCGAAGTGTGAGAGGCTAGGCCTAAAGTATGTGCGCGTTACATATTGGAATTGTGGGTCCATAAATCAACGACGGCCAATTCTTGATAAGCTACTGTGCGGCGCCGATATAATGGTTTTGCAAGAAACTCTTCTTGGTGACAGGACAGTAAGTACTCCTGGTTTTAGGTGTTTCTACAATAGGCGACACCTTGGGCAGGCCATCCTTGTGCGCAACAATATGGTGGCAGCTGAGGTTGATATGTCTGCGTGGGACAATACAGAATTGCAGGTACATGCGGTTAGGGTGCAGACCCCAGTTCATTTCGTGATTGTAAGTGTGTATGTCTGTAATGGGAAGGTGAACACACAACAATGGCAGAATCTCTTCGAGTTCGGTGAAGAGAACGTCATTTTCTGCGGAGACTTTAATGCTAGAGGAAACCAGTGGGGTAACGTCATAACCAACTATCAGGGAGAAGACCTAGAGAACGCACTGGTGTCGGCCGATTTAGTGTGCTTGAATGATGGAAGGGCAACAAGAATGGCCACTCGAACAGGGGACTCTGATAGTGTCATAGACCTTGCACTGGTGTCTTCCACCTTCGCACCGGTTTACAGGTGGAGTGCACTGGGGTTCCAAGGAAGTGATCGCTATCCATGTGTACTCCTAATTGATAAAGGCAGAAATAGAAGCCAGAAAAGAAAGCTCCACACATTCCACTACGAGAAAACAGACCAGGACGTCATTAGAAAAATCAGACATAAGAAACAGAGCGCCTCTCGTAGGAGGCAGGAGAGATGGACGCAGCCACCCTGGTGTATCGTAGAAGTCGAGGAAGCTTGGCGGTACAAGAGACAAACGGCCAAAACATGGCAGAAAGCCAGAAAGAATGGAAGAACACAACCAGAGCTCTTGTAGCGTCTGAAAGTAGAGGTCGATCAAAAAATAATGCACTTTAAACTATGTGCTAAGCAGGCTAAGGATGCCAAATGGCATGACTTCTGTAAAAAAGTGTGCTCAAAAAAATAGCTAGCCACATTCTGACGCCTTCATCAGTGCATGAATGGCACAACACGATACAGAGGCATACCAGACTTTCAGAGCACAGGCCGGATATGGCACAAATCTGATGAGAGCAAAGGGAAGGCCCTGCTTGCCCGCTACAATGAGCAGACGGACCAAAGAAATGAGGCTGTAAGAATGAGGATACGGGGATCGCTGTCAAAATTGTGTAAGGATGTAGTGCTGGAAGAAGATCGCACAATCACAACCGATACCATTCGCACGACACTTAAAAGGTCACACATCACTGCTCCTGGCCCAGATGGTGTTCGGTACGATGACATAGGCGATTTAGCTGACGACAACTTGACAAAACTGGCCAATGAGTTTAATGACAGCATTCGGAGTGGCCAGATTAAGGAGGAGTGGCTACACGGCTACTTACTGCTGCTACCGAAGCCAAACAAGGACCATTCTCAGATCAGTGCCTACAGAATCATCACAATGCAGAACACTGCGGGCAAGCTGCTGGAGAAAATAGTTGCCCGTTTCCTCACCTGTCACCTTGAACAGAAACGTGTATTCCCATCCACACTCGAAGGTTATAGAAATAACAAAGAGGCATGGCTCAATGCGGCAGTCTTTGCCTGTGACGTCTTCGAAGGCATCCACAGACGAGAGGAGACATGTGCTGCTGCTATAGATCTGGAGGATGCATACAACAGGGTACCATTTTACTATCTCATGTATATGCTCCTCAAACTGGCTGTGCACCCCTTCCTCATTAGATGGATCGCCGTGGCACTGTTTCAGAGGAAGGTGATACTCAGAAGTGGATGTGTCTTCCGAGCCAATATCCATTTGTCCAGGACTGCCACAAGGTTCACCATTGTGACCAGTTCTACTTAACGTGTACACAATAACGATCACGGAACAACAGCTGGATGGGAGGGGAAGAACTATGACTTTTGCTGATGATATTCTGGTATATCGAAAGGAAGAGACAGACAGGGAATCGCCTCCACAATGCAAGATGAACTCGATTGCATTTCTTCTTAGTGTTGGGTTTCAGGTGACTTGGTTAATCCTAATAAAGCATCAGTTTCATGGTTCTCCCTTAACAATCATATCGTTAATACGACCACACCGGTAGTACGAATGGGAGCTGATGAGGTGACCAGGGACAAGTTAATGACGTACCTCAGAGTTAAGTTTGATCGCAGCCTGTGTTTTCGGGACCACGTCGACCATGTGATAACAAAATCCCGCAAAGGATTGGCCGCCTTGAAGGTCATGGCAGCTGCCAACATCGAGAAGAGGCTACTTACTCTTCTGTTCCAGGGATTAGTCTTCGCACCAATCGAGTATGCCCTGGCAATTCTTACTGTCAGTACGACTAAAATTGATAGGCTGGAGAAAATACAAAATGAAGCCATGCGCATTATCCTGGGATGTACGAGGGACACTCCCTGTGTAGCAATGAGGTATCTTCTTGACTTTCCACCATGGATGACAGAATCAAGATCTGTAGAGCACGAGCATACCTGAAGATTAGTACAGATAAAGAGCATCCATTGCACCACGTGTTCAACACAGGGAAAGGTGCCAAGGTGCCAGGCTAAAAAGAGGCAAATCATGGGTGGGCCGAGCAGAAGATGTCATCAAACAGGTCTGTGGGCTTACCAATATCAGCGTTGGTGAGGAGTGAATACCGGTGCCTACGTCAGTCAAGGGGACTTTCTCGTGTATTGTCACACTCGACAGGAAACGTAGGGAACAGAACCCGCTCGTGGTTAATGCTGAGGTCAACGGTCTCATCTGCGATAACACCAATGAGAAAGATGCAGCCATCTATACAGACGGATCTGTAAGACGACACCAAGGAAGTGCATGGGCATTTACACCACGCTCGGCAGGCAGAATAGTCAAAGAAGACAGTGGTGCATACGTCATGACCACGAGTAGCATGACAATGGAGGCGATGGCAGTGACCAAGGCATTCAAATGGTTAGAGTCACAAGACTACACCCACGCATGTATACTGAGTGATTCGATGAGCATGATACAAAAAGTGGAGCCGTGCTCTGTACGCATGCAATGGGTAGAGTCGTTGCAGAAATCCAAAATACGTAAGGTCACCTTTGTCTATGTCCCTGGACATGCGGGAGTATGGGGAAATGAAAGAGCGGACAGGTTGGCTAGCTGCGCTGTCGTTGAGGACGGGAAACCAATGGATCGGGCGGACATCATCAATGCCCTCCGAGTTGTGGGAAGAGCACAGGACTTCGACAATCACAGATCCACGTCACTTCTTCGGATGATGGAAATGGGAGTTAAGATGGGCACAGCCAGAAATGAGAAACTTAGTGGCCGTATAAGAAGACTTATCAACCAACATAGAACTGAAGTCGTCAGTCGCTGGACACTGCGGGAATTGCTGAGGAGGGGATCTGAGCACCTATGGACATGTTCGGGGTGCAATGATGATGACCCGCAAATAACTCAATAACTGAGGAGGGGATCTGAGCACCTATGGACATGTTTGGGGTGCAATGATGATGACCCGCAAATAACTCAATAACTCAATAGGATTAACCAATGCACCTGATACTCCAACCAGGAAGAGCTTCAAGTTCGTCTTGCATTTTGGAGACGATCTCCCGTCTGTCTCTTCCCTGTCGATATATCAGAACGTCGTCAGAAAAGGTCGTAGTTCTTCCACTCCCATCCAGCTGCTGTTCCGTGGTCGTTATTGTGTAGGCATTAAATAAAACTGGTGACAATGGTGAGCCTTGTGGCAGCCCAGGACAAATGGATGTTGGCTCGGAAGACCAACTTCCACATCTGAGTATCACCTTCCCCCTAAACAGTGCTGCAGCGATCCATCTAATGAGAAAGGGGTGCACAGCCAGTTTGAGGAGCATAAGCATGATGCATTCAAATGTTACTCTGTTGTCTGCATCCTCCAGATTTATAGCAGCCGCACATATCTCCTCTTGTCTGTGGAAGCCTTCAAAGACGTCATAGGCAAATACTGCCGCGTTGAGCCATGTCTCTTTGTTACATCTATAACCCCCAAGTGTGGGTGGAAATGCGAGTATCTGTTCCAGGTGACAGGTGAGAACACAGGCAACTATTTTCTCTAGTAGCTTAACCGCTGTGTTCTGCATCGAGATGATTCTGCAGGCACTGACCTGAGAATAGTACTTGTTTGACTTCGGTAGCGGTAGTAAGTAGCTGTGTAGCCACTTCTCCTTAATCTGGTCACTCTGAATGCTGGCATTAAACTCATTGGCCAGTTTTGTCAAGTCGTCGTCAGCTAAATCTCCCATGTCATCGTACCGAACACCAACTGGATCAGAACCAGTGTTGTGTGACGTTTTAAGTGTTGTGCGAATGGTATCGATTGTGATTGTGATATCTTCTCCCAGCACTACATCCTTACACAATTCTAAGAGTGACCCCCGTATCTTCATTCTGACAATCTCATTTCTTTGGTCCGTCTTCTCAATGTAGCGGGCAAGCAGGACCTTCCCTTTGCTCTCATCAGATTTGTGCCATATCCGGCCTGTGTTTTGGAAGTCTGATATGCTGTCATGTTCTGATGAAGGCTCCAGAATGTGGCTAGTCATTTTTCTGAGCATACTTTTTTGCAGAAATCATCCCACTTGGCATCTTTAGCTTGCTTAGCACATAGTTTAAAGTGCACCCATTTTTTGGTCGACCTCTTCCTTCACACGTGTCAAGAACTCAGGTTGTATTCTTCCTTTCTTTCTGGCTTTCTGCCATGTCTTCGCCGTTTGTCTCTTGTTCTGTCAAACTTCCTCGACTTATGGTGGAACAGTAAAAGCTGATCGATAAAAAGAATGAGAAGAACAATGATATAAAAAAACAGGTGGAAAAAAGCACCTTGAAGGAAATGATAAGCCTGAGAAGAATAATGAAGGTAAGAAGCAAAGACAGAAACGGGGGTATAAAGAAGTGTGAAAAAAATAAACTTAAAATTTATTATAGTATCTTTACTAAAAGGAAAACAGGACAAAATTAGAAACAATTCGGCCACGGATCTGTGTCAGTAAAGCACAACAATAAACAACAAGCAAGAGCGGTTACATAGATTTATACTAAGCTTAGTCTAACATCACCTTGCGACACATCATCATGTGTCATACCGGTTGGCGTAGGCGAGCGTGTTCATCCACAATCTTCTATCCACAGTGCATTCTGTTGTTGACTGTTTCCCATTCCATGACATCAAGCTATCCACTATAGTCTCTCTTTGTCGTTTGCGACCTCTCTTTCTCTGCATTTTGCCAGTTGTGACCAACTATTATAACTTTCCTCTTCTCATGAAGTGTCAGAAAATTGTTGATTATTTCTTTCTCATGTTTTTTTAGGAGCTCCCTTTTTGTGTTGGCCTCTTTGAGAATGTCTTCGTTGGTCTTTTTAGCTGTCCAGGGAACTTTCAACATTCTTCTGAGAAATCCCATCTCTGTAGCCTCTAATCGTTTATCGTTTGTTTGTCTACTGTCCGTGATTCACTTCCATAGGTCATAATAGGCTCTACATAGCACTGATGAACTCTCTTTCTCACTTCTGTGCGACACATATGAATGAAATAACATATAATTAATAAAAAGAAATGAATTACTGCTATATAAGTCTTCTATCTTAAAAAAAAAAACTCAAAATCAAATGGATATGAACAATTAACACGTTTCCTGTCGTTGATGGCATTAACACTCAGAAATAAGAGAAAAGTAGAACCTAGAAGTCGATGGATCAATAAAAATAAGACAAAACGGCAATCATCACATCGCATAACATCGAATCACTCCATGTTCCCTCGACGCTGGAAAACTTCAAGAACATCAACAAGTTCTCCTTACATGGCCAGATAAATTATAAGCTGTATATGTGAAAAAAAAATGTTAAAGTAAAGAGATCTATACACGCCTTAATGCTAATGTGGTATGTGGTGTTAAAAAAAAAAGTTAAAAAAACAGTAAAGTACCCCCGTCACGCCAAGAGGCGTATAGGAAATATGGTGTTAGTGATCATAAATTTACAGACCTTCAGCACATGATTTTTGGGTTAATGTGGTCGGTATTACGCCCGTGCCGCTTTACTTTCCCATAAAAAAATCCGGTACCTATTAAAGCCTGGGTGAACCTGGAAACCGTCGGGTGGGATCGAACTCTACCTCTTGTCCTTTGTAGTCCTGTTCACTAACCACTGAGCTATCGCGGCTCCCTCCCTATATGTGGTGTTAGTGTCCACATATTTTAATGATCAACGGCATATTTATTGGTGGTGTGGTCGGTATAACGCAAGGCCGACCTACTTTTCCAGAAAAAAATCCGAAAACATATTCAAATCCTGGTAAACCTAGCAGATGTAAATCTGGATCGAATCCCACCTCTTGTTCTTAACAGCCCAGTTCAAATATAACATAATTATAACTCAAACCACTTGCACATATCACTAAATAACACTGGGCCAACTGGCAAGATCTCCTGGATTAATAACAAGCAATCCTATTTCAAATCTGCAAAAAAAATATTTAAAAAATTGGCTTCATCTCTTTAGCTTCTGATATTGGTTTTCCTGCAAGTTTGGCTTCATTCGGAAAATATTAATAACACAATTTTTGTTTAGCAAAAATAAACTAATCTTCGCTTCTTTAAAACGTGATAGAGTGTGACCTGCAGATATTGTTTTTTTTTCCTTCTTTTAACTGTCCTTTTAGCTATTTCGTTTTTCATACAAAATCAGTTTCGTTACAGTCAGGAAGGGATCATCTCTCTCAGAAAATTGAGAAGGAAATGTGTAGGAATATTTTTACAGAAATCTGGACACACACAATGAACTTGCTCTCCAATGGCAAATCAGATTTCTAGCTTTCGAGACGAAAATGATCTGAGTTAAATGTCTCATTCGCTGTCTCCTCAAAGATGCATTTAATTTGTACACAAAATATAAATCTCTCTCTCTCTCTCTCTCTCTCTCTCTCTCTCTCTCTCTCTCTCTGCGATCAGGACTCAATCAAAGTAGGATTCCAGACTTTCACATGAAGTCAGCTGTCAGGTTAAGTGTGTTGATCGCCCCCTCAGACAGAACATCACAATTAGAGTCTGCCAGATCCATTCTGATTGAACACCCGTTAAAACGTTGCACTGTGTTCTGCGCCAGTGGCCCAGTGCATCCGATTTCAGCCAGCATTTTATTCAGGTTTGCTTTCCTTAGCCTTTGATTGTCCCCAATCTTCCCGCAAGGCAGCAGATTGTCTTTTATGTAGGAGGATTCTGTCCTTAGATGGTAGGCCCTCCCAGGTTTACGAGCACCATCTGCCCGAGTCACTAGAGGTGACTAACACAGACATGCACACACAAAGATATAACACATGACTAACACAGATACACACTAACATATGAGATATGACTAAACACAGACACACATAAAGATATGTGACACGATTAACACGAACACACCAAAATATGAGATATGACTAAGATGACACACACCAAGATATGAGCCATGACTAGCAGACACACACACACACACACACACAAGCTAAGATATGAGCCATGGCTAGCACAGAAACACAATAAGATATGAGCTATGGCTAGCACAGAAACACATTAAGATATGAGCCATGGCTTCATGGAAACACACCAAGATATGAACCATGTCTAGCACAGAAGCACATTAAGATATGAGCCATGGCTAGCACGGAAATACACTAAGATATGAACCATGGCCAGCACAGACACACACTAAGATATGAACCCTGGCCAGCACAAACACCCATCACGATATGAGCCATGGCTAGCACGGATATACACTAAGATATGAACCATGGCCAGCACAGACACATACTAAAATATGAATCATGGCCAGCCCAGACACACACCAAGATATGAGCCATGGCCAGCACATACACCCACTAAGATATCAGCCATGGCTATCGCAGACACCCACTAAGATATGAGCTACGACTAGCACGGATATACACTTATTGAGCCATAGCTCAATTCAAGAGAATCTGAAGAGGAGGTAGAAGAGCAGCGATCGCGAAAGGTATCCATATGCTTGGGTTTGTTGTAGTCGGCAGACTCTTCTTAACGTGGACTTCTTAACGTGGCAGACTCTTCTTCATCGACATGCGAGACGCAGGCCCCGGTTAACTGTTCACAGGTTCCGTTCAAACAGTTGTCCGGAAATTTGAGATTGTTGTCTGACCCGTAGAACGTTCCTTTGCATGTACAGTTCCCGGTTGACTGTTCACATGTGTCGTTGAAACAGTTGTCCGGACATTTGAGAGTGCAGACTGACCCGTTGTACGTTTCAATGCACGTACAGTCTGCACTTTCCGGCCCTCCCAGGTTTACGAGCACCATCTGCCCGAGTCATTAGAGGTGACTAACACTGACATGCACACACAAAGATATGAGATGTGACTAAACACAGACACACATAAAGATATGTGACACGATTAACACGAACACACCAAATATGAGATATGACTAAGATGACACACACCAAGATATGAGCCATGGCTAGCAGACACACACACACACACACGCGCGCGCTAAGATATGAGCCATGGCTAGCACAGAAACACAATAAGATATGAGCTATGGCTAGCACAGAAACACATTAAGATATGAGCCATGGCTTCATAGAAACACACCAAGATATGAACCATGTCTAGCACAGAAGCACATTAAGATATGAGCCATGGCTAGCACGGAAATACACTAAGATATGAACCTTGGCCAGCACAAACACCCACCACGATATGAGCCATGGCTAGCACGGATATACACTAAGATATGAACCATGGCCAGCACAGACACATACTAAGATATGAATCATGGCCAGCCCAGACACACACTAAGATATGAACCATGGCCAGCACAGACACACACTAAGATATGAATCATGGCCAGCCCAGACACACACTAAGATATGAACCATGGCCAGCACAGACACACACTAAGATATGAATCATGGCCAGCACAGACACACACTAAGATATGAATCATGGCCAGCCCAGACACACACTAAGATATGAACCATGGCCAGCACAGACACACACTAAGATATGAATCATAGCCAGCCCAGACACACACTAAGATATGAACCATGGCCAGCACAGACACACACTAAGATATGAATCATGGCCAGCACAGACACACACTAAGATATGAATCATGGCCAGCCCAGACATCCACTAAGATATGAGCTACGACTAGCACGGATATACACTTATTGAGCCATAGCTCAATTCAAGAGAATTTGAAGAGGAGGTAGAAGAGCAGCGATCGCGAAAGGTATCCATATGCTTGGGTTTGTTGTAGTCGGCAGACTCTTCTTAACGTAGACTTCTTAACGTCGCAGACTCTTCTTCATCGACATGCGTGACGAAGGCCCCGGTTAACTGTTCACAGGTTCCGTTCAAACAGTTGTCCGGAAATTTGAAAGTGCTGTCTGACCCGTAGAACGTTCCTTTGCATGTACAGTTCCCGGTTGACTGTTCACATGTGTCGTTGAAACAGTTGTCCGGACATTTGAGAGTGCAGACTGACCCGTTGTACGTTTCAATGCACGTACAGTCTGCACTTTCCGGGTCGCATATGATGTCACAGCCATCAGAACATGTCTGTTCGCACTGTAGCCCAAAATTACCATCGGGACAAGTGTCATTACAGGTATAGCCAGGATGTTTACATTGTAGACATTTTCCGGATTTTTTCTCACATAAAAGACAGACACTGAGACAAGACCTGGAGCAGTCGTGTCCATAGATCCCATGTGAACAGTTGCCGTGACACGTACCGATGATGACGTTGCAGCCTTTGCTACACCCACTACACACTTCACAAAACGACCCAGAATGCCCGTCCAGACAATAGTTGTCTGTAAATGTTTGCACCTCACACACCGTCAGTGCAATGTCGGACTGCGAAATGGTCGGTGAGAACTCAATCTTAATGTGTGCCATTGGCGTTTGTATGTTGACTACAATAGTGTTCACAGAAACATTAGGGTATGATATATCATTATACTGGAACACTACGCCGCCACTGTCAGAGAAAGCCTTTAGAGTGGCATTCTTTACCCGAATCATAGTGCTAGCTCGATGATAGATTCGAATGGTGTGAATCTACTGGGGCGTGGAAAAGTTCAGATACCAGTAAACAGGATTGGTTCCACTTCTCAATTTTGTGTGTGTGTGTGTGCAGTCATTGTCATAGAGATTGGTCTTTGTTTTGCCATTAACTACGGAATCTGGTCCACATCCGTCTCCTGTATAAAAAAGTAAAGCAAAGTACCCCCGTCACGCCAAGTGGCGTATTGGGAAATATGGTGTTAGTGACCCTATATTTTACAGACCTTCAGCACATGATTTTTGGGGTAATGTGGTCAGTATTACGCCCGTGCTGCTTTACTTTCCCAGAAAAAAAATCTGGTACCCATTTAAGCTGGATGAACCCGGAAGCCGTCGATTTGGATCGAACCCTACCCCTTGTCCGTGGTAGTCCAGTTCACTAACCACTGAGCTATCGCGGCTCCCGTCTCCTGTATAACAAGCATTAAATGTGTCGGTCTGGTTTGTGTTCTGTTTGAGAGCCACATTCCGACCCCCGCCAATGTAGATGGAGCAGATATTTGCAACTATTGCCCCTTCAATCTGTAACTTGTTGATCAGACCAGCCCCAGAGCAAAAAACATCAATCTCGTGCTGACTAACTACAAACCTTGATTCATTGTTACATGAGGCAGAACCATTTAGTGTTACCGTGAAACTGTCCGGATTATTTAGTCATTCACATAAATCCTAAACCAGGAGAACGGCAAAGATTGATTGAGAGTTGCCTCAACTGATGTAGAATCTGTGTCCGGATTACATGTGGTGTCGTTGTTATCAAACAGGAAAGTAGGTTCAGATTTTTGGGCGTTTTTGTACACGAGATCCAAGTACTGAAACTGGAGTCCGAAAAATTCGTGCTGACAACTGTCATTGTTTGGGCATGTCCCTGTAGTTTTGTCACAAACTGGGTCATTATAGCAGTGACATTGTAACGTACAATTTGCCCAAAACCAACCGTCTGCACAAGTTAGGTCATTAGCCTCCAAGGCCGCGAACGATGCCAGCAGAATAAAGACTTGATCTACAGCGAGGGTTAACGAACTGTGTACAAACATTTATTATCAAACCAGTGATTACATTTCTAAAAATCCGCCAACTCGCTGTGACAACAGATAGCGTGATGTTCACTAATTGAATGAGGCAAAACGTTGGAGACAAGCAAAGTCAACATTGTTTACATCATGGCTAGAACGCAAACAAGCGTCCATCTTGATGCCAAAAATATAAATGAGATTAAAGAAATAAATTTTGAGTTATTTGCGGGTCATCAACATTGCACTCCGATCATGCCCATAGGTGCTCAGATCCCCTCCTCAGCAAGTCCCGCATTGTCCACCGACTGACGACTCCAGTTCTGAGTTGGTTGATTAGTCTTCTTACACGCCAACTAAGTCTCTCTTTTCTGAATGGATAAATAAAGAAATAAATAATACCGCCAAAATATCTGTTTTCTTATTTTTTTTTAATTAAAATATTTTACGGCATTTTCCCATTACTGTGGTCTACCGGGTGGAGTTGTAGAACCGGAGAATAAAGCCCGCTTGTCCAGTGCAATCACCGTAAGGTGTTTGGGTCTGAATTGTTATTAAAACGAATGAATTGCATGAAAATAGAACGTTGTTATGAACATTCAAAATGTATTGTTTGAAAATAAAAAATCCTCATTTCATATCTGCTAACGACGTACATGTAGAAGGAGATTTAAAGTTCTTTAAAGGGAAAAACAAACAAGAAAAGTCTGCTCTTTGTGTGAGGTTATTTTGTGAAGTTTACTTCTGTAAATGGTGAGTGTGTCCTCCTTAGGCCCCTGAGGACAGACCATCTTAAGCTTGCATTCTTCTTTTGAGAACGATCATGTAGTGACTACTCTGTAGGAAGATTGGCGACGATGAAGGATTAAGGAAAGCAAACCTAAAAATGTGCTCACAGAAATTCGATGTACCGGGACATAAGGCGAACAACGCAGTGTACAATATTTACAGATTTGTTTTTAAAAAGTAAGAATTAAGCCAAAAAGAAAGAAAGAAATGGTTCGTCCCGACGAATACTTATCTTCATTGTCTGTCGTATAAAATGGACGTTAAATTATGACGGATTCTTTGTGTTGTTGTTATTTACAACAATGTCCAATATTTGTTGGCCTTTCGGTCCAACACATCTGACTCCAGCAAGGCATTTTCCAGTACAGGATTGTATTCCATCTTTGATCCTCTACTCTCTTGGCAACACTAGTCAATCTATTTCCAGGTGTATTAAGATCTTAATCAGTTCTAGTTCGCTGATCCTAACGCAACAGTCAGCTTTGAGTTGATGTCTTCCTTAAGCCCCGGCGATGTTGATAATTTTGGATCCAATGAAAAAAAAAAATACATTCTCACGTTTTAGCAAATGTTTTACAACCAATGGAAATAACATCACATTCACATTTATAATTTCACGATATCGAAGATCGATTGGTCTGATTTGTTTTTGATCAATGTTAAATCGATTAACAACGGAACTAGAATACAAGTTAATGGCTTGTTCCGTTGGGTGTTTGACGCCTTTTACGTCCAACTTCAAGCTAGAAAACACCGGCTACGTCACTGATGTATTCATGCGTCATGTTTTTGCCAACAAATGATGACGAATGCGCATGTCAGTAGTTAATGTAAATATACTGTGTATATGGCTTTACGATTTTGACACACTGCTTCTGCCTCTACACTTTGCAGTACCAAGTCAAAATTCAAGTGTGAAGCAGGTATTTTCTCTGCTCGGTTCTCAGGGAGAGATGATGATAATGAGAGAAACTATATTTCTGGAGTCTGTTAGAGAAATTATCTTTGTAAATTATGTTTGGACTTCCGGTCAACATGGCGGATAGGCTGCAGGAACCATTGAAGCTCAGTCTGAAAAGTGTTCCTTGTTGCAGTTTCCTCATATTCAGAGTTCGGCTTGCTGCAGGAGCTACTGAGTTTAGTGTTCAGTGCACACCGTGAGCTGTGCTTTTCATTCAGATCGTGTTTCGATATTCCGATTGCTTACTATGAATGATGATATCGTATGACGAAGGACAGTTCAGCTGCGTTCACTTTTAGTTGGCCTTATGTCTTTTGGCGTGTGCTGTAGCTGCTATGATGGGGACTGCAATTGTAGTTCTTTGTTTGGATCCTTCAATGAGATGAGTTGTTAATTCAGATGATTCCACTGGCACGGCGGTTGAGCAATTAGGGATTTTAATTCGCTTGCAGTGATAACGGGACCTTCGACTAACGATAATCTTAAACATACTGTGTATATGCGTTGTTCCTCTCGCGTGTTATTGACAGACAAATGTCGTGCCAAGTTGTTGATCAGTAACACATTGGAGAAAAACATGTTTGTATTCCAATCTTTCAAGTTCTTATTTTCAGTTACCTTTGAAGCATAAACTAAAATCACCATCATGCAAATAAACAGGAGAAATCTGAAACAAGTGCAGCGCATCAAATATTTGGACACAATAATTACTTCAGATGGAAGATGCACCACAGAAATAAAAAGCACTTTTCTCAAACATCTCATCTCTGTGGTGATTAACTTCCTTCTATGTTTATTCGTAAGCGACCATGTTTGCCCATATGTATTCTGAAACAAATGCATAGATTCAAATACCTTGGGTCAATAACAACATCAGACGGCAGATGCACTACAGAAATTAGAAACAGAATAGGACAAGCAAAGACAGAATTCTATCGAATGAAAAACATCCTATGTAACAAGTCATTGTCTATTAATGCTAGAAAACGTGTCCTAAAGTGCTACATCGAACATGTGCTACTAAACGGAAGTGCGTCATGGACGATAAGTAAGACAGCACATAGAACATTAGAGACAGCTGAGATGTGGTTTATCAGAAGAATGCTACGAATTCCACGGATAGCAAAAAATTACAAATGAAGAAAGTTTTAAACGAGCTGGAGAAACCAAAAATGTCATCAAAACAATAAGGAAGAGACAATCTACATTGATTGGTTATGCCATACGAAAAGAAGGCATTGAGTATACTATAACAAAAGGCAGAATGAAAGGAAAGAAAAGCAGAAAACCAAGAGAAAAAATATTGTACAGCTTATTGAAATGGCATAATAAAAGAAACAAATGAAAAGACGATTAGAGGCCACAGAGATGGGATTTCTCAGAAGAATGTTGAAAGTTCCCTGGACAGCTAAAAAGACCAATGAGGAAGTTCTCAAAGAAGCCAACACAAAAAGGGAGCTCTTAAAAATCATCAGAAAGAAGCAATCAACATGTTTCTGGCACATCATGAGAAGAGGAAAGTTGGAATACTTGGTTACAACTGGCAGAATAAAAGGAAAGAGAGATCGCGGGCGACAAAGAGAGAAAATACTGGATAGCTTGGTGTCATGGCATGGAAAACAGTCAACAACAGAACTGATACGATGCACTGTAGATAGAAGATTGTGGAGGGACATGATCACCTAACCAACCGGTATGGCACATGATGATGATGATAATAAAAGATAGCCGACTGAAATTATGACATGCATGAAGAACCGAGCGATGTGGAGACAGAGAGAGAGAGAGAGAGAGAGAGAGAGAGAGAGAGAGATGATCGTCTAAGACAACCGGCATGGTACCTGATAATGATGGTTGTCATTGATAACGCAAAGTGATGATGAATGTACTCTGTACAAGATATCAATTTGCGATAATCGACGCTGTCTTATGTTGAACAACAGAGGCTGTCCTCAGTATTTGGTTTTCCTTGTTTACATGTCTACTTTTTTATCCATTTTGCCATCTTTCGAGAATGTTGTTTATGGTTTTTTTTTTTAAGTAAAAAAGATGTATCGAACACAATTTGGGGGGGGGGGGAGGGCTGGTTGGTCTCCAGGCACGACGTCGGTCTCGAGACAGAGAGAGGTTGTGAGTTCAAAACCCAGCTGCAACAGTTGGGATTTTTATTTGTGATTTCTCTCTGTGACAACCAACCCTGCTCTCAGCAGCGAGGCCCGGCTTGAAACGATCAATTACTCAAAGTCGAAAAAATATGAGTACCTCCGAAGACGGAGTTATCTGCCTGTGCGGCGAGGGACCGCTGTGAACATGGCTGCCAGGGACAAACGGATTAACACACAAATTTCAGTTCCTAGTCTCTAGGGACTTTGTCAGAGGTAAAAGCTGGTCTCTAGGGACTTTGTCAGAGGTAAAAGCTGGTCTCTAGGGACTTTGTCAGAGGTAAAAGCTGGTCTCTAGGGACTTTGTCAGAGGTAAAAGCTAGTCTCTAGGGACTTTGTCAGAGGTAAAAGCTGGTCTCTAGGGACTTTGTCAGAGGTAAAAGCTGGCGGACGCAAAATAAATAAACAGAAAAAAACACACACACAATTCGATTTGAAGTACGAAAGCTCAATCGAACAGAAGAAGTACATTTTATCAGACACATAAAGATATACAACAATTTTCTAAAATTCATATTGGAAGGGAAACAAAAGGTAAATGGATATAGATATATAACATATAAAAGTATAACAAAGACTAAAGTGGACAACTTCAAGAACTGGATATCTGAACCTAATGGCTTGGCAGAAGGTCAACAACAGAAATGATAAATAACTGTCGAGATCGAAAGTTGTGAAAAGACAACATCATCTACGCCCGCAGGCATGGTACTTGATGATGATTACAGCGTAATCCGTCAGGGCAAGAGACAGCGAAATGATGATCCGCTGTATCCAATCTTTGAGCAGGTGACGGCACAAGATGATGATGTTTGAGAATAGGATTTAGGCTATCGTGGATGCGTTAGTACGGCTTGACGAATGTTTCTTGTAGATCTATGCACTTCATTTTCTGAAAGGAAGAAGAATGCGCCAGTGCCTGTTATTTTATCATGCCTCTTTGTTCTAAGTAATCTGCGGAGAAAAGTAAAAATAAAGTAAAGTACCGCCGTCACGCCAAGTGGCGTATAGGGAAATATGGTGTTAGTGACCATACATTTTACAGACCTTCGGCACATGCTTTTTGGGTTATGTGGTCGATATTATGCCCGTGCCGCTTTACTTTCCCAGAAAAAAAATCCAGTACCCATTAAAGGCTGGGTGAACTCGAAAGCCGTCGGTTGGGATCGAACCCTACCTCTTGTCCTTTGTAGTCCAGTTCACTAACCACTGAGATATCGCGGCTCCCTAATCTGCGGAGAAAGCTTCAGTTCAAGTCGTAAACTTTCCTTAATGGCGTATCTATATATAGTTCTTTCGAGCCAAAGACGGCTCATAGTATAAAGTAAAGTAAAGTACCCCCGTCACGCCAAGTGGCGTATAGGGAATATGGTGTTAGTGACCATACATTTTACAGACCTTCAGCACATGATTTTTGGGAAATGTGGTCGGTATTACGCCCGTGCCGCTTTACTTACCCAGAAAAAATTGGTCGGCCTAATTTCCTTTTACTCCCTGGTTCCCATTTGAGGGCCTGCTTTGAGATTCTCTTGCTGTCTCTTCTCATCACATAGCTAACGTATGACCTCCTCCTTATCTTGATTATAGATGATATATTAGCATGCCGTGTCATTTCTCTTATTTCTGCATTAGTATTGAACTCATTCCATGGTATTCGAAATATTTTCCTCAGGTATTTGTTTTCAAATGCAACCAGTTTAATTTCTATTTCTTTAGTGGTTTTCCAGCTCTCACATGCATAATAAGCAAAGGTGTATAATACATATCTTCTTCTTCTGCTGCGATCATGGCTCGTTCAGACTAGGATTCCGGACTCTCTTATGAAGGCAGCTGTCTGTTTAAGCGAATATATTGCCCCATATAGTTTCTCTTCCAGGGAGGTGGGCGTAGACCACATTGCTCTTCTCAGGTCTGTGTACTGGGGTAGATCCTGTAAGACATGTTTTGTTGTCATATTGTCCAATGTACAGTGGCATAGGCTGGTTGTACCTATTTATTCAAAATATTTTGAATTTGGTGAACATGTGATTTCTCATTCTGTTGTGGCCAGTACGTAGGCGAAGTATGATGATTTGATCCCTCCTTGATAGTTGGAGGCATTCATCCCTCTCGTTATACTTTGGGTGTTCTTTCTTCCATTTTTCATGATACTGGCCTTTGATAATGTATTTGGCTTCGTGGATAATACATATAAACATATATATATATATTGACTGTATCTCACTGACGCACAGCAGGCAAGTAAACAAACACTATAACACACTAAACATTCGCTTTCTTATTAAAACTGGTTCCAGGACTGGGTGTAAGCTTAATGATGCACTAAACTGGCTAAATAAGCAAAATGAAACTTTGAGGCTCCTATTCAAACAAATTAACACCAAGATGGCCCTATCATTAACAATTTAAACAAATGTGAGGCACCTTCGGATTGTGAGGCTGTGGCTTATTTAGCCCTGCTGTGTCCCTTTTGTTCCACGCACTGTCGCTCAGTCTCACGAATACAACACTGACAGTGACTTGCAAAGTCTGTAAAAATATAGCTTCAACACAAAACTCAAAATCTTTCATTCCAGTGTGATTCCAATGTTAAAATACAAGTGTGAGAGCTGGAAAATAACAAAGGTTCTAGATCAAATACTAAACGCTTTCGAGCACAAATATCTGCGAAGACTACTAAACATCCTTTGGCCAGACTTCCAACCAATTACAGAAATAAGACATGAAGCCAAACATGACTATGTATCCAGCTACACTTCAAAGCGACTCCAGAAATATCTTTGCTGCGTTCTCAGAATTGATGTTAGAAGGCTATATTACCAAGCCCTTTTTTGGAAACCAGAAGGCAAAAGAAAGCGAGGAAGATCGAAAGAGACCATGTGTAGAACAATCATCAAAGATAGCGTAGCTACGGGTCTCAGAAACAACCAAGAATTAAGGTTGACCGTCAAACATAGAAAACTATGACATCTGCCCATACTTGGCCCAAAGGAATATTCAATCAAATACAAAAGCAGGGCACCGTTACTTCAGCAAGTGTGATAGTAAATATCATGAGATGGGACAAATAACTGCCATATTGATTCATCAAGACCAGAGGCAGAGTTTGTTGGAACTTCATTAGATCTACCATGGTCGACCACCGCTGCTCCGAGACACATCTGAACTAATTTCACCTTTACGTGCTTTCCAAGTTTGTTTATCAGCTGTTATTCGTTTACACGGACTCCGCCGTTCGCAATTTTAAACATTTGTCTTTGTCAAGTGAATAACAAGAGGAGTGTGTCCACCCCAGGGCTCCGTCAAATACTGGTGTCAAAAATGAAAGCTTGAAATGTTTAAATAATCTGGCCATTGTTAGAAGATTGATAACACTGATTTTAATCGAAAAAAAAAAAAATCAGTTTCTGAGAATAGCACCAAGTAAATGTAAATATGTAGTCAAGTAGTTTTAAAAAATAGATATGGTAGCAGTTGACTTGTTTTACTCTCAGTTAAATACATTTGTGTACCTTGAAAAACATGACAAGCATAAAATATGGATTAGATATGAATATGAAAAAGATTAAAACTATGATCGTAAACAAATGTAATACCCAAAACCTACAAGTAGATATACAAGTTTAATGCATAGACCTGGAGACAGTTCAGGGCTACAACTATCTGGGACATACTATAACCAGTGATGGAAAATGTAAATCTGAAATAAACAAAAGAATAGCAATGGCAAAAAGTAATTTTAATGTCATGACAAATATACTAACACCAAAATAAATAACACCAGGGCTAAAAATAAGAAAAGCAAAATGTTACATCTCCTAAATATTCCTGTATGGCGCATAAACATGGACACTAGACAAGAAAACAGAACAAGAAATTAAAGCCTTTGAAATGTGCATTTATAGAAGAATATGAAGAACTGAATAGAAAGAAAAGAAAACTAACGATGAAGTCTTAAAACAACTAAAAATGAAAACAGAACTACTAAACACAATTTTAAAAAGACAAATGAGATTTTTGGGCCATGTTAAAAGACACAGAGTCTGCTAAAAGTAATCTTGGAAGGGAGAATACAATGCAAAAGTGGAAGAGGCAGACCAAGACTAACATGGATGGGTAAAATCAAAAGATGATCAAGTCAACCTATGACAACCTGCGCTATCAAAACAAGCGACAGAGTGGAATGGCGCTCCATGGTAGCCAACCTTCGATGTGGAGACGGCACTCAATGATGATGATGTTCTGTCTGTGGAGGCGATCAGCACACTTAACCTGACAGATGACTTCATGTGGGAGTCTGGAATCCTACTCTTATTGAATCCTGATCGCAGAGAGAGAGAGAATGATGATGATGATTGCCTTGAAGCAATTTCTTTCTTTTCTTTCAAATATAATTCTTAAATCTTTATATATTTTTGTTATTATTCATACGAAATGTGTTCGGTATTGTCCCAGATTAACGTACATCTTTCGCATTGATATCATCATCACCATCAACTACCGTGCCTGGTTGCCTGTGATCATGTTTCTCCACAACCTGTTCACTCTACAACAGTTGTGTGGATATCATCATCACCATCAACTACCGTGCCTGGTTGCCTGTGATCATGTTTCTCCACAACCTGTTCACTCTACAACAATTGTGTGGATATCATCATCACCATCAACTTCCGTGCCTGGTTGCCTGTGATCATGTTTCTCCACAACCTGTTCACTCTACAACAATTGTGTGGATATCATCATCACCATCAACTACCGTGCCTGGTTGCCTGTGATCATGTTTCTCCACAACCTGTTCACTCTACAACAGTTGTGTGGATATCATCATCACCATCAACTACCGTGCCTGGTTGCCTGTGATCATGTTTCTCCACAACCTGTTCACTCTACAACAGTTGTGTGGATATCATCATCACCATCAACTACCGTGCCTGGTTGCCTGTGATCATGTTTCTCCACAACCTGTTCACTCTACAACAATTGTGTGGATATCATCATCACCATCAACTACCGTGCCTGGTTGCCTGTGATCATGTTTCTCCACAACCTGTTCACTCTACAACAATTGTGTGGATATCATCATCACCATCAACTACCGTGACTGGTTGCCTGTGATCATGTTTCTCCACAACCTGTTCACTCTACAACAGTTGTGTCATTGATATCATCATCACCATCAACTACCGTGACTGGTTGCCTGTGATCATGTTTCTCCACAACCTGTTCACTCTACAACAGTTGTGTCATTGATATCATCATCACCATCAACTACCATGCTTGGTTGCCTGTGATCATGTTTCTCCACAACCTGTTCACTCTACAACAATTGTGTGGATATCATCATCACCATCAACTACCGTGCCTGGTTGCCTGTGATCATATTTCTCCACAACCTGTTCACTCTACAACAGTTGTGTCATTGATATCATCATCACCATCAACTACCGTGACTGGTTGCCTGTGATCATGTTTCTCCACAACCTGTTCACTCTACAACAGTTGTGTCATTGATATCATCATCACCATCAACTACCGTGACTGGTTGCCTGTGATCATGTTTCTCCACAACCTGTTCACTCTACAACAGTTGTGTCATTGATATCATCATCACCATCAACTACCATGCTTGGTTGCCTGTGATCATGTTTCTCCACAACCTGTTCACTCTACAACAATTGTGTGGATATCATCATCACCATCAACTACCGTGCCTGGTTGCCTGTGATCATGTTTCTCCACAACCTGTTCACTCTACAACAATTGTGTGGATATCATCATCACCATCAACTACCGTGCCTGGTTGCCTGTGATCATGTTTCTCCACAACCTGTTCACTCTACAACAGTTGTGTGGGTATCGATCCTGGTGGTTACTTCCTACAAAACCATTCAAATAAATTGCTTTGTATCTTTTCTACGAAAAAGATGGATTGATGGAATGTTAGAAACACAAGGAAATATAACAGCAGCAGAGACCAACAGAATAGCTAAAGACAACAAAATATATTTTCCCAAGACACTGAAGGGCAAATGAAGAAGTGGAGAAGTATCTTTTTTATATATAATTTGATAATGCCGTCTGAGCTGCCAGATTTTTTTTATTTGCCTTGGATTCCTGTGCGTCCCCATATTCGTTGGAGAACCACTGTGTATGCTCGTCTGTTTTTTTTTTAGTTAGTTTTTTTCTCTTAGGGAAGAAAGATGTATTGATTTAAAATGTGTGAGATTTTGACAGAAAAAAAAACAGTTTTTGTATCTGTAAGTATTATTGTGTGGTTGATGGTTGTTGATGGGAACTGAAGGAGAAGTAGAGTTGGCTAATTGTTAGCAACACTCCCTGCTACGAAATTGTTGATTTGACTCATGTGGCTACTCATTTTTATAACTCTACAACCGTTCGACTATTCTTTATAGATGTCTTATATAATTTGTATTGCCATTTCAGTGGATTCTTTTGTAAATGTCCAGGAAGAGCTAAAGCTAAATACTCTTGTCCAGGAAGAGCTAAAGTAAGCGGAGTTAAACATTTCGGACGAGATTAAGTATGCTTTACTGAAGCCATGTGCCACGTTAAGGTCGATAAACCCATTATCATTTTGAATTACAGGAAGTGTCTCCATTGTGATAAAGTCAAGTCTGTATTGAATATTAGTTATCCCTGCGGAAGTATATTATTTATTCAGTTATATTTTTAATTGAAGAAAAATTAGCAGATAACACCACATAACAAAGCACTGATACGAAAATTCAATTTATTATCGGCGCTGACAGGCATCAAAGACGAATTGTCGTGGCACTGCACGGTTCTCAGTTGTGTATGCTCGAGTTGTTCAGATACTGATTTACTCTTCTTCTTAATCCTCTGAACACCTCTATTACTGGATGTCCTTCTCAACCGCTCTGTGGAGTCAGGGGGCGAGAGAATAGAGCTACTGGCCAATCCAAAATAAGACCACTAAAAATAATGCACTGGAATGCTGAAGGCATCAACAGCAAAAGAGATGGGTACAGTACAAAGATATAATTAGAAAATATCCTGCATGAAGAACAAATAAGCATATGCTGTTTGCAGGAAACCCATCTAAACAACGACATAGCCTTGAAGATTAGGGGATACCAGTGCTACCGATCTGACAGAATAAATAGACAAAAGGGCGGAATACTGACTCTTGTAAGGAACAACATTAATGCATGTCAGATTGAAGTGTATATGGAAGGGGCGGAATATCAAATACTGCACCTCAGGACAGGAAATACAGACTTCCATCTACTTAACTACTACTGTCCGAGTGACCGCCCACTAGCACTAGACACAATTACATTAAAAGAAAGAATAATTGTATGTGGAGACTTTAACAGCCACTCACAGAGCTGGGGCTATGAACATATGGACAAGAGAGGTGAAGAGCTTGAAAATTGGCAGGATGACAATGGGCTTATACTATTAAACCAGGCAACAGATCCACCAACATTCTACTCCAGATCATGGCATACCACATCTACACCAGACCTTGCTTTCCATTCACCAGACCTGGATTGGAATATCACACGAATTGTTGGGAAACAACTTGGAGGCAGCGACCACCGACCAGTCTTTTTAGTGGTACAAAATAAGGCCATCAGGGAGAGCAGCACTCTCTCCAGATGGAATTACAAAAAGGCAGACTGGAAAATGTATCAACACTACACCAGTGTACTGACTAAAGATATAAATACAGATAGAGACATCAACAAAATAGTTGATGAATTCAGTAGACTAATAATACAAGCTGCCAGTGAAACAATACCTAGAGGGGCACGGAAACATTACAAACCATACTGGAGTAGTGAGCTAGAGCAACTGCACAATGACATGGAAACATCTCGAAAGCAAGCAGAAAATAACCCTTGCCAAGAACACCACAACAACTACCAGCATGCTAAAGCCAAATTTCAACGGGCTAAACTACAAGCCAGACGGAGAAGCTGGAAAGAGAAAACAGAGTCCTTGAATCTTGAACGAGACACAAGAAAAGTGTGGAAGCTTGTAAAACAGCTGAATGATGAGGGTACAGAAAGGAACACCAAAATTACACTGAAGAAGGATGGAAACATTCTAACAGGTAAACATGCAGCAAATTACTTTGCAGACTCCTTTGCAAATGACAATAATACTGAAATTAGCCTAGAAAAACGACAAGAGACCCGTTTAAAACAACAAAATGCAAGACAAGAAGAGACCACACATGAAGTAATGGAAACACCCATTACACAAAGAGAGCTAGAGCTGGCAATATCCAAATTAAAAATGAAAAAGTCACCAGGCAATGATGGAGTGTCCAATGAAATGATTAAGAACTTGGGAACTGCAGCTAAAGCAAAACTACTGCAGATCTACAACATTTGCTGGATCACAGGTAGAGTGCCACAGGCATGGAGAGAAGCAATTATGATACCATTACTAAAGCCAGGAAAAGATGGTTCAATGACATCCAGCTATAGACCAATCAGCCTTACAAGCTGTTTGTGTAAAACAATGGAACGTATAATCAATCTCAGACTGCAGTGGTACCTGGAAAGTGAAAATCTCCTTGTCCCACAACAAGCAGGCTTTAGACAGTGTTACTCTACCGAAGATCAAGCAACCTATCTTTCCCAGGAAATTGAAGATGCGTTTCAAGAAAAGAAACTGGTACTAGCAGCATGGATAGACCTAAAGAAAGCATTTGATAAGGTATGGAAGGAAGGGCTTTTGAAGAAACTGAGAAATTATGGAGTAAATGGCAGGATGTACAAATGGGTCAAAGCATACCTGCATAACGGGAGAGCCAGAGTGCAACTGGATGGTCTTAAGAGTAAGAAGGTCTTATTGCGCCAGGGCGTTCCACAAGGAGGGGTACTATCTCCAACACTTTTTCTGATCTACATCAATGACCTAGTTACTGAACTACCACATGGCATCAAAGTGGCAATGTATGCAGATGACTTGGTAATGTGGTGCACAGAGGAGTATGCAACAGTGGCCTCCAAATTGCTACAAAGAGCTATGAATGCACTGAATTCATGGACAAATAGATGGTGTATCAGCATCAATACAGACAAATGCAGTACTACACTTTTCACACTCTCCCCAAAACAAAAAGCAGGAGCCATCTACATAAACAATGAGCCTGTGAAAGAAGACATACAAGCTACATATCTCGGAGTTACATTTGATAACAAACTATCTTGGAAACAGCAGATAAATAAGGCAACCCAAAAAGCAAGGAGGAAATTGGCTATTCTAAGAAAGTTGTGTGGATCCACATGGTGTGCGAGTGGGAAAATACTCAGTAAAGTTTACCAACAGAGTATACGCCCACATTTAGAATATGGATCATCCGCATGGTGCTCAGCATCAAACACCACATTGCAAGAACTGGATAAAGTACAAGATCAGGCACTTAGGGTCATCACAGGAGCAATGAAATCAACACCAATATTGGAGATGGAGAAATTGTGGAGGATACCAGCACTGAGAGAACGGAGAGACACAAAGGTGCTGATACAGGCAGAAAAATTTGTATGCATGCCGAGACATCCAATGAAGGACAGATTCCAAAATCTTGCATTGGGACGACTTAAGAGAAGCAGCTTTATCCACCAAGCCAAGCGTATTAGTAGACAAACACCAGACATGCCAAGAGTTGTTAAACCCCTTCTGCCCATACCAGAACAGACTCCCTGGACAGATGAATCAGGATTATCAGTTCAAATACGGACAGAAGTGAAAGGAATAGTTGACAAAGAGGAACAAAATAGTCTACAGCGAAAAACAATAACTCTCAGTTTCCTGGATGAAGAATACCCACAAGACCTATGGATCCGTGTGTACACAGATGGATCAGCACAGAATGCAGTAAAGAATGGGGGAGCAGGTGCATATATAGAGTACCCAAATAACACTAGGGATATGAATAAAATAGCAACAGGGAAATATTGTCACAATTATGATGCAGAAATACAAGCAATAAAGTTGGCAATAGAAAAACTGCTGAACAGTAATCTTAGCCCACAGCCTGTAGTGTTTTTGACAGATGCAAGATCAGTACTCCAGGCACTACAATCCAGAAAATTACCACATCTGCAGACCTTATTGACTGAACTCTGCAAGCACCACAGGGTTGCCCTGCAGTGGATCCCGTCTCACTGTGGAATACCAGGAAATGAGAAAGCAGATCAGTTGGCAAAGGAAGGTTCAACAGGCACACAACTAGATACACCAGTTACATACCATCATAAGAAACAGATAATCAAATCAATCAGAGGACCACAAGCCCCAAATCAGGATGCCTTTCATAATATGAATAGATATGAACAAGTTATCATTATGCACCTAAGAACAGGACACAATCGACTCCATAGTCACATGTATACAAAATTCAAGATCGGCACATCAACTACTTGTACATGTGGACAGGCACCCCAGACTGCTGAACACAAACTTCAAGACTGCACTGAATATAGTAGACTGAGGAAAATCCATTGGCCCATAGATACAACACTACAGACAAAACTATATGGGCCACTGCAAGAATTACAAAAGACAGTAAAATTTATACAGGAAACGACATTGCAGATATAGACAATACTTCAGGCGAACGAAAGATAGATAGATCCTCTGAACTCCGGTCGGAGCACATGGCACTCACAAAAGATCTCCACCCAATCTGATATGAGCAAGTATGGACAACTCTCGTTAGGACTTGCCAACCTCTTTCATTTGGTTCGTCGCCATGTCCCTAACGGTCTGCCTTTCCTTGAGGGCCTTGTTTGGTTAGAAAGCGAGAGAGCCCTGTTGGATGTGGGACGCATCTTTTACAAACACAGCTCAATTTGGTTCGAAGTTTTAGAGTTTATCTGCGGTTGGAATGATAATTTTAATTTCAAAGTCGAAGTTCGAATGAATTATTCCTCTGTTGTCGAGAAAAATGAGTAGAAGAGCGTATGGCCACAGGTGCCCTGACCACAGTCAAGAAAGAAAAGAATAGAGCCGCTATCAACTGACACACGTGTAAGAGGCGATTAAGGAGGTTGCGGTCAAAGTCTTCGCCGGTGCTACAAAGTTCATGCATCTGATGTCATCCAGTGTTTTCACTAGAAAACATGTGACAACGTGCTTTATAATGGGGAACATGATGAAGAAGAAGATCTGAGAACTTTGGAGCTGTCAGTTCTGCAATGAAAATTTCACTGTCGTTCCGATGACTACTAAAGGAATTCATAGTCATCTTTCTTATCCACCTTTCTTTCTTTCTTTATTTATTTCTTTCTTTCCTTCATTCTTTCTTTCCTTCTTTCTTTCTTCACCCGATAACTATAGGTCGTTTCAAAATATTTTGAAGGTGTTTAAAATTCCATATCTCTGCAACCAATTGATTGATAATGCTGAAATTTTGCATATGGTCTTGTGATTTTTTGGTCCCAAGAAGTACATTCATTTCCTCACCAACAAACGTATAGTTTTAAATATTCTTTGGAGGCGAAGGCGCGCCCCATCCAGCACCAGAGCTGGAAGTCGTCAGTGACTCATAACTGATGGCTTGCGCCAGGATCGGTGAACCAGAACCATCCAGACCCTGCTACACCTCTTCGTGGTGCCTCTAGAAACAGACTAACCTGTCTAGTCTGGCCAAGCGAGCAGGGATCGAAGTGGGAAGACGAACCCGGTACACAAAAAAGCGTCGGCTGAAATCGGATGTGTTGGGCCGAAAGGCGCAGATATCACAGTGTTACACTGCAAACTGCAACACAACGTAACTACGTCCACTTAACGTCCTTTTAAGGGCGGATGACGAGGAGGAAGTCTACGGTTCGTATCCGTTAGAATACCTCAAATCATCGGACGAACGCATCATCATCATCATCATCAAATATTCTTTATTTGAAGTATACAAATTTAAGGCATTTTGGTCAAACCATATATTTGGAGGAATTACCGCTTCATATGAGTGAGCACCCACGGACTTGTCATCTTGAACGTAATGCGCGCCAATTTCCCTGTTTTAAGCACTAAAAAACACATAAAACGCGTCATAGTTATAATTTTATATCCGGTGCATCCCATTTCCTGTTGTTTTGTTGTGATTTATGTGCAACGGCGTATCCTAATTATTGGGTAATTTCGTAAAATTTGTGATCTGTTAGTCAATGGGTATAAAAGTAAAGTTCCTTACATTGCAATCAGTGGCAATAAAGGTGTATAAATATTTTTGCATAGAAGCTAAGCGTAGAAAACTGTATCGAAGCATCTCAAAGCCAGAAAAGAGAACTATTCACGCATTGGGTATAAGCAAACGCTTTTTCAAACAAGTGCTTAAAGCTAACGGAGTGTCCAGTTCAATCAAGACTAGGACGCTAGGAAGAAAGAAAGTAGTAGATAGTTTTGACAAGGAAGTGATTAGAAGAGCAATTTGTAAAATGTTCGATTCCAAAGAAACTGTGACTTTAAGAAAACTGAAAATTCGACTGAGAGCAGAAAATGACATTGTTGTGTCGAAAACAACATTATGGAGAACTGTTAGAAGCATCGGTTTTACGTTTAGAAAGTACGATAGTGGTAGAAATGTCATCTGCGAGAAGCCGCACTTAGTTTCTATGACGAGTAAATATTTACGTGAAGTACGGGAAATGCGTAACCAAGGTTATGATATTGTATTTCTAGATGAATCTTGGATAAATTCTCACCACACAAGTGCAAAGGAATGGCAGTTATCAGATGGAAGTATTAAAAGATGTGTACCCACTGGAAAAGGACAGCGTATTATAATGGCACATGCAGGCAGCCGAAAAGAAGGGTTGGTGAAAAATGCAGAACTTATATTCACCTCTAATTATACTGACAACAGGGACTATCACACCGAGATGAATGGCCATATATTTAGAGAGTGGATTGAAAATACTCTTCTTCCAATTCTAGACAGACCATCCTGTCTGGTAATGGACAACGCGTCGTACCACAACGCTGTGGCAGAAGAAGACAAAATTCCTACATCTACCAGTACAAAAGATGTTATAAAGATTTGGCTAAGAAAGGAAGGAATTCCATTTAACGAGGGATTTTTGAAACCTGAATTACTGTCACTTGTTAAGAAATCGCAAAAGACCAAAGTATTCCAAATAGACAAAATCATTCAACAGCATGGTCATACGTGCTTGAGACTGCCCCCTTATCATCCACAATTAAACCCCATTGAACTCGTTTGGGCAAAAATTAAAGGGCAGGTGGCAGCTGAGAATACAAGTTTTAAACTATGCGATATAAAAGGACTGACATATGCTGCTCTATCACAGATTGACAAAGATTTTTGGTGCAAATGTGAAGATCATGTCTTAAAAGAAGAAAATGACTATTGGAAAAAAGATGGACTATCGTTCGTTCAGCCCAGATTAGTAATCAATATGTTAGACTCCTCTGATTCAGAATAAATGAAATAATAATGGACGTTTTTATATGTCCGCATGATCAATCTTTAGCTAAAGTTGATAACGTTTTGAAAATGTAAAGATTCTTGATATGTGTACTGCAGGCATGCAAAGAAACTAAATCACTTTCATATGTCTTGTTTACGTAAAATAATGAAAGTCACATGGAAAGACATAAAACGAACAATGTAGCTCTTTACAGTGAAGAGGATCCCGTGCTTACATCGGACTCTTTAGTCACATGCGTACCCATAAACAATAACTTTGCTTGATATGTCATGCTCGTTATCGCTCGCAACGGATAATTAATTTTTTAAAATGTATTCTTTGTTGTATATTGTTTAAATAGTTTTCATTAATGGAACTGTTTATACGCTGATTTGTTTTAGACCGTCTGTAAAGGCTATAACATTGACATTCTCATAGTATTTTAAAGAAAGTAAACAATAGAAAGTAAACAGTTGATAAACGCCTCCAACTTTCAAGTTGGTTAGAGACGCCTATGTCGAGAAGCTGATTTCCATTAATGTACGGTAAATTATTTTCTCCAGGAGCAAAAAGATCCGTAAATTCACTGAGATCAAAGGAAAGTGCTGCTTCATGATGAAGCATACTTCCTACATCATTAAATTTTGTGAAATCGGTGGGACCTTGGTAAAACAAGGCCAGATGCAAAAAATCAAGTTTGTAAGTGCAGGGAAAGAGGAGATATTTCATGTTAATCGTGAACATTTAGATTTGAAACGACCAATACTAAAAAATGATAGCCAACATCATCATCAATGTTATATGAGTGTAGATGCGTTGTGTTGTAGTTTTTTTTGCGCCTTTCGACCCAACACATCTGACTTCAGCGCGGATTTTTTAGTAACTGGTCTCTTCGAACCCTACTCGTTTGGCCATACTAGACAAGATAGTCTGTTTCTAGAGGCACTACGAAGAGGTGGAGAGCGATCTTGATGGTTCTGGTTCACTGATACTGCCACACGCCATCAGCTGTGAGTCGATGCAGTTTTTTAGCTCTGTTGCTGGCAGGTACCTGTCCACCTGTTGTATGTTCGAGGTGGAATAGTTGTTTATATTATCTCTAGTTATTGATGGCTGATCAACAGCCCAACAAGCCACCGTCGTAAAACATCGACTGAAGATGAACCTGAAGTTTAGTTTTCGTTTGATCGATCATCAAATTATTTCAACAAACTGACGAACATGTAGAGATCCAAAGTACTCAATTATCGTACAAACCTTATATTATTCAATTCCTGTGTGATACAAATGTTAACATTGAGTTATTTGCGGGTAATCATTATTGTACTCCGAACATGTCCATAGACGCTCAGACCCCCTCCTCAGCATGCCCTGCAGTGTCCAGGGACTGATGACTCCAGTTCTGTGTTGGTAGATAAGTCTTCTTACACGCCCACTAAGTTTCTCGTTTCTGGCTGTGCTCATCTTTACTCCCATCTCTTTCATCTGAAGGGGTGACGTAGACTCATGGTTGATACTGATGTGAACGCCGAAAATCCTTCCATTCCTTAGATTCTTTAGCCAGATTTCCCAATTTCTTCCGTTATTATGTTCAATGTTTCTTTAAATGATTTTGGATTGGAAATAAATATATCCGAAGAATCTCAACCATACACTGGAGATAATACATTTAAAATGATAAGATAAAAAGGCTAAACCAAACAAGGATACATATCGAGCGTTACAATAATGTGTTGGAAATACATCTATCATGTGTTCACAATGAATGAAGAAATACCTTTCCATCACCGTTTTCACGTGAAGACCATCTGGTAAACGAAAACAAGGATAGGGAAGACCAAGTGAAAAACTACGCAGAACATTATTAGGAGCGTGTTTAAATATGACACTAAGAAACAACCAAGACCTACAAGAACTCTCTCTCTCTCTCTCTCTCTCTCTCTCTCTCTATATATATATATATATATATATATATATATATATATATATATGGCCTTTGGCGTCTTGGCAGACGGTTGGTAGCAAGCAATCATGATAAGTCAGTAGTTTGGTAAAACATTAGTGTCTCATACTGGGTGCTGCTTTACTGAACATCTTTTCTCGTGGCTGAATTTGCCAAATCCTGGACAGACAGATCCATCCACAGAACGAGCAAGGTGTATTTGCGGTACCTGGCCTTGTCTCTTTTCTCTTGCGCCTTTTGTCTTCTGAATTTGATATCAGCACTGTCTCGAAAGTTGCTGTGCCATTTTTGATTTTTCCTCTTCATATGCTACGATCCGCAGCAACATTTTCCCAGTTTCTTTCACTTATAAAAAAAATTTCTCAAAGAAGCCCTGCAAATATCCTTATATCTCAGCACTGCTGTGCCCTTTGGTCTCTTTTCGTCCTTAAGTTCGCCATACAATATTTGTTTGGGAATACGATTGTTTGCCATTCTTCTTACATGGCCCAGTCACCTTAGTCTACGAATCTTAAGTGTTGCCATGATCGATGGGAGTTTGGCTCGTTGTAAGATGTTAGAGTTAGTTACTTTGTCCTGCCATTTGATGTTCATAATCTTTCGAAGGCAACGTACATGAAAGCTGTTTAACCTTTTCTCCTGCCCTGCATAGGTAGTCCAAGTTTCTGATCCGTATAGAAGTGTACTAAGCACACAACTTTGGTAAATTTGAATATTAGTCCTGCGTGTTAAATTGGTGTTGGCCCATGCTCTATCTTTAAGTTTACCAAATGTGGAAGCTACCTTCCCGATTAGGGAATTTGTTTCTTCTTCAAGGGAGACATTGGTTGTGACCATAGAACCGAGATTGGCGAACTTTCTCACAGGTTCAAAGGGTGTGTTATTTAATGATGTAGCTGTGGGGCTGGCTACACCTTGTTGAAGCACCACACTCTTCTGGATACTTATTGATAGGGATAATAATTCACACGATCAAGCTAGATTGTCAATCATTGACTGCAGGACGGATTTATCATGAGCAACCAGTGCTGCATCATCAGCGAATAGACGCTCCTTGATTAGGGTCTGAGTTGTTTTTAATTTTGACCTCAAACGTGCAAGATTGAGTAAGGAACTAAGCAGTAGGCAAACAGTTAAATGTGGAGAGACTTTCTCCTGTGTACCGTAATCGTCGTCATGTGTCATACCGTTGACGTAGGCGATCATGCCCTTCCACAATTCTCTATCCACAGTACATAACATCAATTCTACTGTTGATTGTTTCCCATAACATGATACCAAGCTATCTAGTACCTTCTCTCTTTGCCGTCCGTGATATCTCATTCCATGTATTTTGCCAGTTATGACAAAGTACTCCAACTTTCCTCTTCTCACTATGTGCTCGAAAAATGTTAATTGTTTCTCTCGGATGTTTCTCTTGATAATTGTTTTTCTTTTATAGGAGCTCCCTCTTATGCTTGCATCTCTGAGAATGTCCTCGTATGTATTGTTTAACAGTTGTACTTATTCATTTTGTTGTTGTTGTTGTTGCGTTCGCCAGCTTTCAACTCTAACGAAGTCCCTAGAGACTAGGAACTGAATTTTGCGTGTTAATCCATTTTTCCCTGGCAGCCGTGTGCATAGGGTTCCCTCGCCGCACAGGCAGATAACTCCGACTTCGGAGGTACTCATGTTTTTTTCTGTCGATGAGTAACTGACGTTTCAAGCCGGGCCTCGCTGCTGAGACCAGGGGTGGTTGTCGCAGAGAGAAATCATAAATAAAAATCCCAACCGGTGGAGCCGAGATTTGAACCCACAACCTCTCTGTCCCGAGGCCGGCGTCCTGCCTCGAGACCAACCAGTCCCCTATGCACTTGGAATATGAGGAAACTGCAACAAGGAACACTTTTCATGCATAACCTGCAATGGTTCCTGCCGCCTATCCACCATATACCAGAAGTTCACGTCCTCCCGAAAGTGATGATCGTCATATTTCTTTTAAAATGTATAGCGCTTGATGATGTTAGGCCATCGTTGTTGACTTCAATTTCGAACATATAAACACACAGTCGTCAGATTATCCTCATCGCACATCAAACAACAGACCGTAAGATTAGCGTAACGCCGGTCTAGGGATTTACGATGAACCATTACGATGACGTAGCGCACATAACAATGGCGCAAGCACAGCAATGACGCGCCCTTTAGATTCTTGATTATTGTAGTGAATGTAGCCTACGACGAACTAGCCACGGTGCAAATTCCCTAAAGAGATAAAACTGCGGCTGATGAAGCATTTCACATTAATAAGTAACAGGGAAATAACTTGTGTCAAGCAAATCCAACAACGGTCATGAACAGCACCAATGTGACGTCAAGCGCAGAACAAGCCTACACGATGGAAGGTCGCATTCACAACACTTGAGATGTCGAACGTGGAATATCGCCGGCGTACGACATTGTTTTATCAGCGCAGATGTAATAATTCATTTAATTTATATAACATTCTTGAAAACTTTTAATCTGAATCTTCTAATAAAAAATATCGCTTTCTTATGAACCCTTTCACTTAATGATTATAGTTTATTCTTTCCATGATCAAGTCTTGAGCACGGACCACCAAAGGTCGTTAACTCATCTCTTTCCAATCACATAAAGTATATAACATGATTACTGTTACTGTTTTTCTACCTTTGTTATCTTTTTAAACCACATTTTATTTTTATTCGATTTATTTTCAAAAAATATATTTTTTCAGCGAAACAAAATGTTATTTCTTTTACCCAAATTATTTATCCGATATATAAAAGCGTAACTAAATGAATATAAAGTGTCAATATAAATATAGAAGACGTAGTAATAGAAGGACAAACCGGCATTGTTGTAGTTACCATGACCTTGTGTACCACGTGATCAAGTCATATGACGATTTGTCGTTTGGATCCTTCAAGCTTGTTCATTTTGATAAGGTTTGTCAACATCAGCTTTCTCGCTTATCTTCCATGAAATCTCTGCAATTCTCGTGGTATATTATCTGTCATTTTGTCAAGTTAAGCATCAGAGATGTTTTACGTTAGTAATATTAGTTATTACATAGAAGTTTGTGTACAAATGTAACTAGAGTGTCTAGTTTTAGTAGTTTTGAGTTACTGACCGACTGTGATGAAGTCAGGCGGGTCCATACTGGAGGAGGAGGTGCGAAGTTTCAGTTTCAGTTCTCGATATTTTTTTTATACAATAGAGCAAGATTAAAAATAGTCTTTGTCAAACAAAGACTGATTGCGTTCTAATTGGTGCTTTTGCGTTTCTTTTGAGAGTTAATCTAGTATCATAGGTGGTAATCGATCGAAGGTGCAGTTTTTTGCACAGCGATTCATAGTTTTAACTTTAAGACGATTTGCGATTTGATTTTGAACTGATTTTCAGATATTCAAATTATATTATTAATAATATTAATTATTCGTTTTGATTAATATAATTATTTATAAGTTAAACGATTTTGTTATTAGTTATTGTTGCAACGTTGTGTGATTATCACATGATGATGATCTTAATTAAAGTTATTTCTTATAAAAACATTTATATCTAAATATAATAATTTTATAATGGTTCAGACGGTTCAGATATGGCAGATACTCCTATTTATAAAATTATAAACTTAAACTAAAATCTAAACATACTCATGACTCATTATATGTGTATGCTAACTAATCATCATACTCGTGACTAGATGATGATGATACTGTAGTGTAGTATTTATAGTGTATAGTAACTGTACAGCACAGTGTGTTATATATTATACCACAGATTACAGTTTCTACTACAGACTATAGTATATGATGTATAATTTATAATTCTATGAGACTGACTAAGCAGTAACCATCAGTATGAGTAACAGTAATTTTGAGTTGAGTAAGTCTCAAGTGTGAACATTTAATATTTAACCCTAGATTACGATTCTATCTGTGGGTGACATTTTCATGATACTGTCATAAAAATTACCAATTAAATGTTGGTTAAAAATTTGGACTTCCAAAATTGTAATTTCTTTAAAATTTCACTGCTAATTAATTCTTAATTAGCCATTACCAAGGCATGTCAGGATGCCACATCGACTCAGATGTTCATTTAGATGACTTCACCTTGAATGAAGTAGAGATGGAGGTAAGGCTCGTTATAAACAAGGCTGTAGGTAAAGATGATACAACATCCAAGTTGCTAAAAACAACGTCAGAAAATGTACAGTACAGTATCGAAAGTAGAAAAGTGACCTAACTACACCCTGGAATAAAGGTAATTGTCAAAAAGCAAAAAAAAAAAAAAGAATTGCAACAACTAGGTGGGAAGGCGTGACTCTTCTATCACTCACCTCTAAAGTATTCTGTAAGATCACCATGAACAGAAGCAAGCGAGGATGCAGTTTACACTTTTATGCATAAAGAACAAGAAATATTTAGAAAAGGAAGAAGTTGCCATGATCATATTTTCACCCTAAGAGTTATAACTAGAAGAACATATAGCAAAACAGAAACCACTTCTTCTCAATTTCATTGATTCCAAGAAGTCTTTCAACACTGATAGCATACCCAGAGATTCATTGTGGAATATTCCGAGACATGTAGGAAAACCACCATCAAATATCTATATGACCGCTTCTGTTGTGCAGTTTGCATAGAGGCAGCACTGAGTGAATGGTTCCAGTTTGAAACTGGAGTGAAACAAGGATATTTTTTAAATCTCCTATCAAATTCATAATGCAGAAATGTTGTACAGGTAACAAAGGCATTTATCCTGCTTATGACATCTTCTTCTACCTTTTAGCTCCCAGTGGAGCATAGGTCTTCAACAAACACTTTCCAAGTCGTTCTGTTTTTTGCAATTCTTTTAAGATCATTCCATGTCTTCCCCATCATCTTCATCTCTGCTTCAATCTGTCTTCTCCAAGAATTCCTTGGTCTTCCTCTTTGTCTTTTCCCCTGGGGATTCCAAAAAAGGGCCTGTTGTGTAATACTCTCAGTTGGTTTCCGTAGTGTGTGTCCTATCCATCGCCATCGTCTTCGCTGTATTTCTTTATCCACTGGTATTTGACCGGTACATTTCCATAATTCCACGTTTGTGACTTTGTCCTGCCATTTCCATCCCTTTATTCTGCGCAAGCATCCATTAATGAAAGTCTGTACCTTCGTGATTGTCAATTTTGTTATTCTCCATGTTTCACAGCCATATAATAGAACCGACTTAACATTGGAGTTGAAAATTTGTATTTTTGTATTTAGCCTAATTTCTTTGGATTTCCATATGTTTCCCAGTGCAATGAAAGCTCTTCTTGCTTTTGATATCCTTATTTTGGTATCGTTTTCTGTTCCTCCCTCTTTATCTATATTACTGCCCAGATATATATAAGATTGTACGTCTAGTAGAGGTATTTCTCCTAGTTTTATTTGGTTATTGCCAACTGCATTAATTCTCATAATGTTGGTCTTATCTCTATTAATCTTTAGTCCTAGCTGTTGTGATCTCTCATCTAATATACTCATTTTATCTTGCATCTGTTGGTGGCTGTGTGATAGGAGAGCTATGTCATCAGCAAAGTCTAAATCATCAAGTTGTTTGGTCAGTGACCACTGGATCCCATTTCTGTTGTTTTGAGTTATTTTCATAATCCAATCTATGGCCAGTAGAAAGAGAAATGGAGACAGAAGGCATCCTTGCCTTACTCCTGTTCTTATTTCAAATGCTTCTGTAAGCTGTCCTTCATGCACCACACTACATTTTGTTCCTTCATACATTGTTTTTATCAGGTTAATAAACTTTATGGGGATTCCATAATGACTCAGCAACTTCCAAAGCATTCTTCTGTCTAAACTATCAAATGCCTTTTCGTAATCTATGAATCCAATATAAAGTGGGGATTTTAGTTCTAAACTTTGTTCAACTATTATACGTAGAGTAGTTATTTGATCAGCACATGATCTGTTCTTCCTAAAACCTGCTTGTTCATCTCTCAAGTGTTTCTCTATAGCCTCTTTTAGTCTCTCCAGAATGATTCTGCCTAATATTTTTCCTGGCACTGATAGTAGCATAATTCCCCTATAATTTGTGCACTCCTGTAAACTTCCTTTCTTTGGTAGTTTGATCATATAACCTTCTCTCCAGTCTTTAGGTATTTCTTCCCTCTCCCAAATTTTATCCAATAGATTATGTAACATCTTGGTAGAGGTGATAATATCTGCTTTGATGGCTTCCGAAGGAATTTCATCTGGTCCTGTGGCTTTACCATCTTTTAACAGTTTGATGGCTTTCATTATTTCTTCTTTGCTTGGTTTTCCGCAGTTAACGTGTAATTCTTCTTCTGCTGGTAGTATATCTGGAGGATTATTTGAGCCAGGTCTGTTCAAAAGTTCTTCAAAGTGCTCCTTCCATCTCTCCATTTGTTCCTTTATATTACTAAGCAGATTTCCTTTCTTATCTTTGATAAAGGCGTTGATCTGTTTGTATTTTCCACCTAATTTCTTTGTGCTGTTGTACAGTTCTTTCATATTCCCTTTATTTGCTGCTTCTTCTGCCTCTTTAGCTAATTCATCTATATATTTCCTCTTATCCCTTTTAATGCATCTTCTCACTTCTTTGTTCACCTCTGTGTAAGCTTCCTGTGTCTTGGCTTTATTACTTCTTGTTTTGCTTTTATTTATGTCTGCTTTCTTGTTCTTTCTTTCTTTAATTTTATCCAGGGTCTCTGCTGTCATCCATGCCTTATTCTGGCGTTCTCTTTTCCCCAGTGTTTCTTCGCATGTCTCTTTCCATATATTTTTTACCTGTTTCCAATGATCTTCTATATTTATTGTATTTTCTAGTTGTTGGAGGACTTGGTATTTGTTTGATATTGTGACTGCGAATTTATCTTTAATTCCTTGTTCTTTAAGAAACCCTACATTGAAATACGTTCTGCCCTTATTCGTTGTAGTATACCTTTTTAATTTAATTTTAAGTTTGGCTAACAGAAGATGATGATCAGAAGCTATATCTGCCCCTCTATATACTTTTACATCCTGTAAGGATGACTTAAACTTATTATTAATACATATGTGATCAATTTGATTTTCCGTTCTATGATCTGGTGACACCCATGTAGCTTTGTGTATTCTTTTATGTTGGAATATTGTTCCTCCTAGGCTCATTTGATTAAGGGCGCAGAAATTCACAAATATCTCTCCATTCTCGTTTATATCTCCAAGTCCATGTTTTCCCATAATCTCTTCAAAGCCTCTGTTGTCTGATCCTACCTTAGCATTTAGGTCTCCCATCAAGATTATAATATCCTTGGCTCGTCTTGCATCCATCTGGCATTGTAGCTGTTTATAAAAATCATCTTTAACTGAGTCATCTTTATCGTTGGTTGGTGCATAGCATTGTATAATGTGTAATTTTATTTTGTTTTTGGTTGTTCTAAATGTTGCTCTCACCAGTCTTGGTCCCACTGCCTCCCATTCTATTAGTGTCTTCTGTGCATTCTTTGATAGCATTATAGCTACCCCTTCGCTATGTTGTGCTCCTGGTTCCTGGTGTCCTGATGATAAAATCATCTCCCCTGTATTCAATTTTATTCTCTCCGCTCCCAGCCATCTTGTTTCACACATTCCCAGAATATCTATCTTGTAGTTGTTCATTTCTGCTGCCACTTGTGCCGCTTTTCCCTGTTCGTTAAGGGTACGAACATTCCAGGTGCCAATTCTGGATGATTTCCTGGTAGACAAAGGGTGAGTCGGCAACCAGGACTCCTTATGGCTTTCTCCGGATTGCGCTGCTTATGACATAGTTCTCATCAATAGTTATGTGAACATGATCCTCGAAGAAAAGAAAAGTATTGTCATCAGTGGCTAGTAAAATAAGACTTGAGATGAACCAAGAAAACATGAAAATAATGTTAAATAAATTTGTCTGGAAGGAAAAGCAGTAGTAGAAGATCACTCTATATCATGAAAGCCGCATAAATCAAGAGATACAAAGAAAGAATCTGAATCAGAGTAGAAAAGACTTTCAGAAACTGATAAAATATGGAAACCAAAATTACTAAGCAATAAAAACAAAACTCAGGATTTTCAAATCAAATGTATTAACCACCCTTACTTATGTGTGCGAGAGCTGGAAAACAGCTAAAATAGAATATAAAATAAATTAGGTGCGTTTAAAATAAAGTGCCTCAGTAAAATACTTTGCATAACATGGAATTAATTCAAGACTAGTGTAGAAATAAGAGAATTGACAAAACATTCAAAAATATTGTTTATAATCAAGAGAAGAAGGTGGTCATTTGGTGGTTGTGTGATGAGAAGAGACAACAAAATCTCAAAGCAAGTCATCAGATGGGAATCAGAGGGTACAAGAGACTGACCTACAAGAGCACTGAAGTGAGAAGCAACAACAGCTGTGATCAATGATGATTGGTGAGATACAATGCTGATCCTGTGCAGGGCCTGACACTTGATAGCAAAGATCGTCGGCTATAGAGAGTAGAATTTCTCCCCTATGTGCCCTCTTCATCTTGAAAAGACTATAGACATATAGATGGCATTAACCCTAGACAACGATACCGCAGTAAAATTAACAGTATCAGAGCACAAATTCTTCAAAATATGCCATTTTGCTGTATTCAAATAATTCCCCCTTCCTAATTACCTCTTCTAGTGACCCCTGAGTGTTGGATGTGTTTTCATTGTTGTTGGATCTCCCACCCCCGATTTTGTGAGATGCGATCTTATGTAATGCGAAAAAATATTTTCCAATTTTCAAGAAATTGGTCGACTATTTAAAAAAAAACAAAAAAACCAGCTAATAACACTATGAGATAGCTGTATATATATATACTGACAGGCTTACTGCATCCATACCCATAGACATTGTAAAACGTCCGACTCAACCCCTTCAGTCAATTCAGATCAACCTGAAACAGGAGATCAGAGTTCCCCGTGTCTCTCATAGTTTAAACACACAACTGTGTTCAAAGTTCAAAGAAAACACTATTTTTAGAGCTCCTGATGTTATAAGAAGACTAAGGTCATGAAAGCTTAATTCCAACAGATGACAGAATATACATGGAAAACAAACCAGTGGAAGAGATCAATCACTTTATCTATCTCGGAAGTCACATTGATCGAGAAGGGGATACAAGTAGAGAAATTAGAATCAGAATAGCTAAAGCAGCAATGTCTTTCAGAAGCCTTGAAAAGTTGTGGAAATAAAAACTCATCAGCACAAACACAAAACTTATTCAAATAAAACGTACTATCAACCCATACGTATGCGTGTGAGAGCTGGAAAACAACAAGAGACATAGAAACAAATTTGAACGCATTCAAAAATAAATGTCTAAGGAAAATACTTGGTATAGAGTGGAACGAATTCAAAACAAACGAGGAAATTAGAGAAATCGCCAATCAACAACTATCTTCAGTAATAAAGAAAAGACGATGTTCATATGTTGGACATGTGATGAGAAGAGATAATAGCCGAATAGCAAAGCAAGCCCTCGTGTGGGAAACAACAGGTAAGAGGAAAAGAGGCCAACCCAGAGAGACACTGAGAAGAACATTGATCTGAGAGGCAAGAGCAGCAGGAATCGCCTCCCTCATTGAGATAGAGTTGCTAGCACAAAATAGAGACAAATGGCGAGATTTGATAAAAGATATTTACAAGGATTGAAAACTGCTAGAATAAAAATTTAGATAAGAAAAAGACTATCCGAGTCTATGCCCTGTGGGCCGACTAAAGATCAATAGATGTTATAATTAAGTGGTAGAAATTTTTACTACTGTATCGTAAAGAAGTGAGCCACAGGCAGGTATTGTAATTAAGCGTTAAGTTAATAGTGTTCTGAATAGTAGCAGAAGTGTATTTTTATATAATACATGTCTTATTAACTTTACTTATATGTTAAATTATTCTTATATATATAAGTTATTTGAGCCTGAGTAGTTAGTGTGCTCACTTCCTGATTAGAAAGGTCTGTTTCGATTCCCAGAAATGGTGAATTTTGTTTTTGCCCAACAAGGCTCCGGGATGCACCCATCCTCTAAAAATGCATACCAGAGATTTTTTCTGGAAAGTAAAGATTGCTTGATGTGATACCAGCTATATCGCACAATGATAAGCAGTGGTTATGGAAAAATATGGTCACTAACATCATATTCCCCATACGTCTAGCAAGGGGTGGAGGCAACCTTTGCTTTTATTGTTAAAGTAAAGTACCCCCGTCACGCCAACTGGCATATAGGGAAATATGGTGTTAGTGACCCTATATTTTACAGACCTTCAGCACATGATTTTTGGGGTAATGTGGTCGGTATTACGCCTGTGCTGCTTTACTTTCCCAGAAAAAGTCCGGTACCCATTTAAGGCTGGGTGACCCCGGAAGCCATCGGTTGGGATCGAACCCTACCCCTTGTCCTTTGTAGTCCAGTTCACTAACCACTGAGCTATCGCGGCTCCCTTTGCTTTTATTGTACTATAAATTAAGCTGTAGTTTAGATATATATTTTGGCTTCATATGGTACATTTAGTTTAGCATGTAAATTTTGTTGTTTTAATGCATTAAATGAACTGAGACAAAAAAGCAAGGAATAGCCCCTGCTATAGAATATATAAAGAAAATACAGATAAAATGGTTTGGCCATGTGACAAGGCAGAGTAATCAAAACACAACACAATGAGCCCTCATTAAACATTGCGAGAATACCAGACCCAAAGGTCAACCACGAAAAAGATGGATCGATGAAATATTAGAATCACTAGGAAACATAACAGCAGCAGAGGTGAACAGAAGAGCAAAAGACTGCAAATTATAACTCCCCTCGATGCTGAAAGGCAGATAAGGAAGGAACGGAGGAGTTCAGCTCATCACATGAAATTCATGTATTTTTAACTTTCAGGTAGTTTCATACAGTACATAGATTATTGCCATGAATTTAATCAATCTTACTTAATTCAATCATACAAATATACTCATTTCAATGTCAGTATTACTTTATATTTTTATTGTGACAATATTAAATGGCATTATTGTCTATAGTTAGAAAACAATGTCATGTGAGTAATAATTGAATATGTAAATTGTTTCATCATGTGTTGCGAGAAATTAGCAGCGCAATTTCCTTGCTATGCACTCTATTCAATAGATGGGAAGCATAACAAAAGTTTAATTAACTGGCAAATAATTGTGTAGTGCAATGAGATAGATAGTATCAAATAGTTTTATGAAACATGATAAAGCCCACAAAGCTTCTAGTGAAATGAAAACAGTGACGGTTAGGATGTTATAAAATGCGTTTTTCGCCCGTGTGCTGCCAGGGCCCGAAAGGGCAATAAGGAATAGTGGCACTGTTCCCTACCATGCATGTACGTAAGAGGCGACTAAGGAGGGTTGGGCATGGGACTGGCTATCCTGTACTGTAAAAAAAATAAGCCAAAAAAACTTCACAAACATGGACAAGTCAAAGAAAAGAATAAAAGTAAATCCGCCATCCAGGAAAGATAAAGGCTCTCTAAGAAAGTCTTGGAGAAGACAGATAGAAGCAAAGATGAAGATGATGGGAAAGACATGGAATGATCTTAAAAGAATGGCAAGAAACAGATCGGCTTGGAAAGTGTTTTATTGAAGACCTGTGCTCCACAGAGAGCTTAAAGGTAGAAGAAAATGCGTCTTTGTTCATTGTATTTAGTGCCTGACAACCCTCGGAAATTACCATATATATATATATATATATATATATATATATATATATATATATATATATATATATATATATATATATATATATATATAATAAGATTGTTTGTCAGTTTTTATCTCTACAGAAATATATGAGTTGGGTTAGTTTTTAAAAAAGTGTTGGGAAGGATGACTAGTATCATGGCATTTGTCTCATTTTTGGGATCTGCACTGGATGCCTTGTAGGCCGGATAATCAAGAATGCATGTTCAGAGCAATCACCTCAAAGTCAATGTGTTCCAAGGGATAGTTTTTATTTCTTCCTGCGATAAAAAAAAAAATAACTTTGGCCCAACCCAGTTTGAACCCAGATCTGTCTCATTTGGGGAAAGGAAGGTTTTTATCCATTTGGCTATCCATTTTCCAGCGAAAGTGTATTCTGATTAGTGGGCTTTTGTTATGGTAAATTTGTTTTCAAAATGCATAATTAAATAAGAAATCTGCCAGACACCATTTGTAAATGGTGTCTCAACTGTTAATGAAAAATAAATCCAACATGGATAAACTGTTTTCATTAGCATCTAAGGTTTGCTGCATCTTTACACAACAGAAAATAATAATTTTCCACGCAAACATGAATATAGACTCTCTGAACATGTGAAATCTTTTATGACCTCTCATGGTCGCAATAATCAATCAAGGAGTGCAGCAGTAAGGTAAAAGGTGTGGTACTCATAAACTAAACCTAAAAAATATTGATTGCTCCATCATGGATGTTCATCCAGTAGTGTCATACTCAGCTAAAGTGAGTACAAATAAGGCCAATATGAAGTTTGTAGTGTCTGCTTCAATAAGGATATGGATGCAATGTGTGTTGCCTTGTCAATGAGATTGATGTGTTAGAAGGCGACTTGCACAGTGATCACTTTATGATTATTCATTTTTGTTTATCATAATTTCTATCTATCAACCTTTTGAGCTATAGCTGGCCCATAGGGCGTAGACCAAGATACTCCCTCTCTTATCTAAATTTCCATTCTAGCAGCTTTCAATTCTTTCAAGATATTCCATCAAATCTCACCACTTGTCTCTGTTCTGTGCAAGCAGCTGTATCTCATTGAGGGAGCCGATTCCTGCTACTCTTGCCTCTCTCAACAATGTTCTTCTCAGTGTCTCTCTGGGTCTTCCTCTTTTCCTCTTACCTGTTGTTCCCCACATGAGGGCTTGTTTTGCTATTCGGTTATTATCTCATCTGATCACATGTCCAACCTATGACCATCGTCTTTTCTTTATTACTGAAGATATTAGTGGTTGATTGGCGATTTCTCTAATTTCCTCATTTGTTTTGAATTCGTTCCACACTATACCAAGTATATTCCTTAGACATATTTTTGAATGCGTTCAATTTTGTTTCTATGTCTCTTGTTGTTTTCCAACTTTCATACACATATGTAAGGGTTGACAGTACATTTGATTTGAATAGTCTAAGTTTTGTATTTGTGCTGATGAGTTTTGATTTCCACAACTTTTCAAGGCTTATGAAAGACGATGCTGCTTTAGATATTCTGATTCTAATTTCTTTGCTTGTATCCCCTTCTCGATCAATGTGACATCCAAGATAGATAATGTGATTGATCTCTTCCACTGGTTTGTTTTCCATGTATATTTTGTCCAGAGTTGGAATTAAGCTTTTCATGACCTTAGTCTTTTCATGATTGATCTCAGGCCTAATTTTGCTGGCTATTGATGATAGTTCATTTGTGTTTTCCTGCACCGTTTTTATCTGATAGCTGATGAGAACTATGTCATCAGCAAAGTCGGGGTCCTCCAAATGGTCTCCTTGTATCCATTCGATGCCTTTATTACCAGTGCAGCATTTCTTCATTATAAAGCCCATAACAACTCCAAATAACAAGGGCGATAAAATACATCTTTGTTTAACCCCAGTTTCTATTGGGAAACATTCGCTCAGTTCTTCCTCTGTTTGAACTACATATGTGAAACCATCATACATGTCTTTGATATTTATGATTTTTGATGGTAAGCCATATTGCTTCAGAATTTTCCACAAAGAATCTCTATGAATACTATCAAATGCTTTTTTGAAGTCGATGAAGTTAAGTACAAAAGGTTTTTGCTTTTCAATGTGTTCTTCCAATATAAGTCATAGAGTAAAAATGTGGTGAAGGCAGCTTCTCCCTTTTCTAAACCCAGCCTGTTCTTCATGCATTACTGTATCTATTGAAATACAGTGATCACTTTATGATTATTCATTTTTGTTTTATCATAATTTGCTGAATATTTAATAGCCATACTAAGCAATTAACAGCTATGATCTTCTGCTCAATTTGTAAGTACTGACAATAGCGTTTTATTAACACTTATTGTGCGTCCTTGAATCTTTTATTTGCCAGCATGTTATCGTCCTTGTTTCTGTTCGCCATAGGTTACTTTGGTAGATTATAACCTGATATATGTCTGTTTTCCTATTGTCCATGATTCACATCCATATGTTAAAACTAGTTCTACATAACATTTAAGAACTCTTTTTCTTGTTTCTATTGTCTAAATACAAGTAAAGAACACATACCAGAAGCTGCTAGAGGAAGGAATTGAACAATACAGAAGAGAAAATCCTGATGAAAAAGTAACAACCAAATGGCAATGCATAAAGAAAAGCATACAAAAAGCCTGCGACACCTTACCCAAAAGAGAAAAGAACAAAAAACAAAAATGGATAACTAACACCATCTTAGAAAAAATGGAAGAAAGGAGACAAGCGAAGAACACTGCGCAATACAATAAAATAGATAATGAGATACGCAAAAAGGCAAAAGAAGACTGGCTCAGCCAAAAATGTATAGAAATAGAAACTATGGAAAGCAAACAAGACCTAAGAGGAATGCACACAGAAATAAAGAGAATGACTAATAAAAATAAAAAAGCCACAGAAGGTGGATGCATTGCAGACAAAAAAGGAAAAATGCTAACAGACAATAAGGATATCATTGATAGATGGCAGGAATATATAACAGAACTATTTCATGATCAAAGGGACAAGAAACCAGTTATAAAATGTACATCAGGCTATAAAATCTTAAAATCTGAGGTGGAAAAAGCTATAAAAACAATGAAAAGGGGAAAAACAGCAGGACCTGAAAGCATACAGATAGAGATGATACAGGCACTTGAAGATTTTGGCATTGAAGTGATTACAGACATATGCAACGACATATACCACACAGGATACATACCAAATGAACTAAATACATCAACTTTCATTGCATTGCCTAAAAAGAATGGTGCAGTTGAATGCAGTGACTTTAGAACAATAAGTCTAATGAGCCATGTTACAAAAATCTTGCTAAAAGTTATACAAGGAAGGATTCAGAATAAAATCAATACTGAATTAGATGAGCAGCAATTTGGATTTAGGAAAAATAGCGGGACAAAATAAGCCATATTCTGCATGAGAACATTAATCAAAAAATACACAGAAGTAAACAAACCAATATATGCCTGCTTCATAGACTACACCAAAGCTTTGATAGAGTACACCACAAACAACTTATAGAATGCCTAAAAGAGATACATCTAGATGACATGGATATACGACTAATATGCAATCTATACTGGGAGCAAACAGCAATAATAAAATATAACAAAGAGTTCTCTACACCCATTGATATAAAAAGAGGAGTAAGACAAGGATGCATCCTATCACCAAGCTTGTTCAATCTATACACTGAGCAAATCTTTAAAAACATCATAGAGATGCCAGGCCTACAAATTAATGGAAAGATAATCAATAACCTAAGATATGCTGACGATACTGTACTACTAGCAGAAAATCCTAAAGACCTACAACAATTACTTAATGAAATAAACACGACAAGCAAAAATATGGACTAGATATGAATATCAAAAAGACTAAAACTATGATCATAAACAAAGAAAATACTCAAAACCCACAAGTGGATATCAAAATTGAAGGAATAGACCTTGAGACAGTTCAGAACTATAACTACCTTGGACATACTATAACCAGTGATGGAAAATGTACAACTGAAATAAACAAAATAGGAATGGCAAAAAGTAATTTTAATGTCATGAAGGACATACTAACATCAAAACAAATAACACCAGAGCTAAAACTAAGAATAGCAAAATGTTACATCTTCTCAATATTCCTATATGGTGCTGAAACATGGACATTAGACAAGAAAACAGAACAGAGAATTGAAGCCTTTGAAATGTGGATATATAGAAGAATAGGTAGAATTGGATGGAAGGAAAAGAAAACAAACGACGAAGTCTTAAAACAACTAAAAATGAAAAGAGAACTTCTGAACACAATTAGAACAAGACAAATGCGATTCTTAGGCCATGTTAAAAGACACAACAGCCTACTGAAAGTGATCCTGGAGGGGAAAATACAAGGTAAAAGAGGCAGAGGCAGACCAAGATTAACATGGACGAGTAACATCAAAAGATGGACAAATCAACCGATGACAACCTGCACCATCAAAGCAAGAGATAGAGCAAAATGGCGCTCCATGGTAGCCAACCTTCGTTGCGGAGACGGCACTCAATGATGATGATGATTGTCAAAAATGGATTTATTTATATTTATAACAATTTACACTATTCAAATTGAGAGTGCGGTAATCTGCTGATTAACGTACATAACTGAAATTATAGTGACATTGTGTCAAAACATATGGAAAGAGTTCAAATAAAAAGACAGTTGCGCCATTTTGGAGCATTGTTGCAGGTATTGTCTCACTGTACATGGGCTTCACTGTACAATGCTCCACTCCTAGCACTAGCTTATTTAAAGCTTAATTAGGCTTTCATGAGATTTAGGGACCTTTTAGGTACAATTGAGGTGTTTTATGTTTAGTCATCAGTGTGGCTTTTTGGTAAACAGAGTGACATTTCATAAATAAAATAATCATTGAGGTAGCTTATTTTCTTTTCTTTTTAGTTGTTGCATTCACCTGGTAATTAAAGAAAAAATAATTAATCTTCATCATCCCACTTTAAAAATAAATCAAGTGGGATTAGATGTGTTGTGGGTATACTGCAAGCTATAATATAGGAGTAGGGTCTGGATAGTTATTTTTCTCAATTTTTGTAAGCTTTGTTTTCCCTCTCATGCTAACTTGCAGAGCTAACACCTTCAACACAGTCACAGTGGTATTGATTAATTAATAAAATAGACCCAAGCTGTGGTGCTGGTTGGCTACAATAATGTTCTTCTTTGTTTTCTGGGGAGCCGCGACAGCTCAGTGGTTAGTGAACTGGACTACAAAGGACAAGGGTAGGGTTCGAACCCAACCGACGGCTTCCGGGTTTACCCAGCCTTAAATGGGTACCGGATTTTTTTATGAGAAAGTAAAGCAGCACGGGCGTAATACCGACCACATTACCCCAAAAATCATGTGCTGAAGGTCTGTAAAATATAGGGTCACTAACACCATATTTCCCTATACACCACTTGGCGTGACAGGGGTACTTACTTTACTTTTTACTTTGTTTTCTGGGCTCTTTCGTAGAATCTGAAGCTTGCTTATCCTAGACATACTGTTAGGTCTTCTATGGGTGACTGGGTGATCAACTTTGGACAGAACGGTGCTGGATTGAATCTCACTATAGTCGGTGGGAGTATATTCTTTTTGAATCAGTGGTTTCTTTGTGGCTCTACCCTCCCTTGGTTTCTTTGTGGCTCTACCCTCCCTTGGTTTCTGGGTAGAGAGATCTGATGTCTATCAAGTTGCTGCTTGTCCTCAAATTGTTCTACTATTATTAATTTCCTAATGTCCATTCCTTAGTGTCTTTCAAAGTTAGCATTTTACTCATTTCTTTTGTTTTCCCGTTTGAGGGTGTATTTTGTGACTATGGTTATCTTTTCTCACCTTCTATTCTGATCATGGACAGTAAACAAACAGATTAAAAGATTATTAGAAGCTACAGAGATGGGATTTCACAGAAGAATGTTGAAAGTTCCCTGGACAGCTTAAAAGACCAAAACAAAAAGGAAGCTCCCAAAAAAACAACAGAAAGAAATATATTTTTGGTACATCATGAGGAGAGAAAAGTTGGAATACTTGGTTACAACTGGCAAAATACAGGGAGAGAAGATTGCAGATGACAAGGAGAGAAGATACTGGATATTTTTTTTTGCCATGACACAGAAAACAGAATCGATACAATGTACTGTTGATAGAAAATTGTGGACATCATTGCCTACACCATCCGGTATGGCACATGTTGATGGTGATTCTGATTACAGATTTTGGTTGCATGGCCTTTCTGCTTTATACTTTGATTCATTTCGTAGTGTACAAAATATTTTTCTTAGTTATACAAACTAGTGTGAGATAAATCTGAGATGGCTCTAAGGGATAAGATCTTTATCTCTGTAGGGAAACTAAATTTTGCAGAAATAAATATCACCTTTTGACATCTGAGACTGATGAGTCTAAAGGTGGAAAAGGGGTCTGGTCAATCCAGAGTGCTTAGGGAAAAAAAAAAAAAGGCAGACATCTCTACAATCAGCACTTTACAGGAACTATCAGTCTGCATACACTTAATGAGAAATGCTCCAAATGTAATGAAACTGATTTCATGAATAGAATTTGACATCCCCAGCACAAAAAGAAACATTGAGAAGAGACGATATTAACTAGCTCTAATTTCAATGGATAATCATTCTCTTGAAACTTCCCTCTTTCAAATCCCTGTGGAGCACAGGTCTTCAACAAACATTTTCCAACTCGTCTTGTTAAGTACTATTTCCTTAAGATCATTCCATGTTTTCCCCGCAATCTTTATCTGTTTCTACCACTCTTCTGCAAGTATTTCTCCCTCTGGCGATTAAAATATGGGCCTGTTGTGTAATGTTCTATTAACTTCTGATGTACGTGTTCTACCAATATCTTTGCTGCATCGTAACTGATTTTTGCCTGAGATGTTTAGTTAGTTTTGTGTTAGTAATTTTGTCATGCCATTTCCATCTGACAAAACTAGTAGATATTATTTCTTAAATGTTTTATCCCATAAGTAAATTGTTAGCTTTCCTTAATTTTTCCACCTTTCTTACCAGCCAGTATGATGTGGCTAAAAGCTGTGGGCAGAAACAATAACAACTTTGCAACTGCTCAGTAAACTTAGTATACTAACATGAGAGGAAATCAACCAAGTCATAAAATTATCAGGTTTTGCAGAAACTGAAGAAGCATACAACCTAGGAATAGCATGTTGCACATTTTTTGGGGATAAAATGACATTCATAAGGAAATGATTCCTATTTATGCAAGGTTTTCCCAAGAATGTACCAACAATTGTTGCTTAAATTCCACCTGGACGTCCTATTCAGATTGCAATAGAGCGTCTGTGTGGGGGGTTCAAGGAATGATTAGAAGTGATATGTAAGTAATGATATACAGTATAGCAACAGCAAAATGCTGTTTGCATGATTTAGATTCTCACCTGTTTGTTCCACTAAAAATCCACCTTGGCGAAGACGTTTCGCAAATGATGAAAAGGTTGAACATGAGTGAAATTCTGTCGGAGAACGCAGACGAAAGAATTCTATGCTTCAGGAATTGGATTACTGGTAAAATGAAAGGGATAGATGCTTCATTATTGGTGGAAATTATGTTGAGAAATAGAGAGATAATGGTGCAAAAATGAAGAGTTTTTAAGTAATAGTATGTTTTTTTTTTTTTAACAGCCATTAGTGACATATATTGACTTTCCTTCATGTCTATCTATTGACCTTTCGAGCTGTAGCCGGCTCATAGGGCATAGACCCAGATACTCTTTCTCGTATCAAAATTTTTATTCTAGCAGTTTTCAATCCTTCTAAATGTATTTTATCAAATCTCGCCATTTTTCTCTGTTCTGTGCAAGCAACTTTATCTCGTTGAGGGAGCCGATTCCTGCTGCTCTCGCCTCTCTCAACAATGTTCTTCTCTGGGTCAACCTCTTTTCCTCTTACCTGTTGTTTCCCACATGAGGGCTTGCTTTGTTATTAGTTCTTTTATCTATCTATCTATATTCTCTATTTGGGTATCTGGGGACCATTTTACTTTTTTTTTTAAAAATACAATTTGCACAAACCTAAAGATGCATTTTTATTTGTTTATTGCATAAATATGTGTACTTATTTATTGTACACATTAAATGTGTACATCATGGAGGTTGTGGACACATTTGCTCTTTTTAGCATAAAAGTGCATCTGTCAATATTTTTCTGTGCCATGACATACATTTATGAATATTGTAGTCCGTATCGCAACAGACTTGTCTTACTTTCCCCAATGGATGATGTAACCTGTATCCACCACGACAGCCTGTCAAATACCTATTTTTAGAGATTTGGTAGAGCCAGAAGCCACTTTGATCAAGAAAAAGTTGTCCTTGTTCGACTTAAAATGAAGTGTATTCTTTGCAATTGCATAAGCTCATGATCAAATAGCCACTGTTTCAATAAGATAAGCAAATATGGAGTTTACATAAACTCACAATTGAAGGATTACAGGCAGTATTAGAATTAACATGAGGAAGCTTATACTTAACAAAGCTTTTAAAGTTTAGTGGTCTAGAGGTTAGTTGTCAGTCTCTGGAACAAAAGGTCTTGGGTTCAATCCCCCACCGCCAGTCAGTGGAGAAATTGACTTAAATTAAAGGGAAATAGAATGTGGTTTCTTCACGACTTTACCCTTCCCTGGTCTCTGTGGTAGTGTGGTCTGATATCTAGCCCTCTTGGATATTGGAAAAAAAAGGGGGCCCAGTGTACATTCTGAGCATGTTAATGAACCCGTGGCAGTTGAGAATCAAAAAGAGTGGGCCCAAAAAATGGCAGCTATCTGGCCAAAATTAATAGAAAAAAATTATCCAAAATAGTTAATTGGATTTCCATGTTTCCTAGTGCAATGTCAGCACTTCTTGGATGTGGATGTATGGCTGGTGTTTATTCAGGGGAAAACTCTCTATGATAAAAATATGAGAGTACCTTGGAAGTTGGAGAATATTAGCCTGTATGACAGGGGACACTGAGCATATGTCTGTAGGAGTGAAGAATAGTAAAGTGTGATATTCGCACAAGATTCAATCCTTTCATGGATCCTTTCATGGAATTCGATAGTGATATAAAGCTGGCATATGCAAGCAAACAGCACACTTTAATTTGTTTCCTGTGTGGGTGAATGTTTAATGTGAAAAACTGTGCTTTGAACCGCATGATTTTTATTGTGTATTTGATATCTTTTTGTGAACAGAGTCTAGGTAATTAACCTTCAATATGAGGTCTGGTAATGTCAGCTAAAACACATGGTGGAAGGGTAATATACAAACCTCCAACCATATTGATTATTTTAGGATGGTATATAACAAGCCACAGCACGCAGCTGCCCATAATCATTCCTAGCAGTGACACTTATAATAGGATTCTGTACAATTAATTTATGCTTGTGTGCAATATAATAGCATTTTTTGTGTTTGTAATATTTTATGCCTTTTATCTCCATTTCTCTTTCTACTGGCCATAGATTGGATTATGAAAATAATTCAGAACAACAGAAATTGAATCTAAATGTCACTGACCAAGCAGCTTAATGACTTTGACTTTGTAGACTTTGCTGATGACATAGCTCTCCTATCACATAATCATTAACAGATGCACGATAAAATGAGCACACTTGATGAGATATCACAACAGCTGGGGCTGAAAATAAATAGAGATAAGACCAAACTTATGAGAATTAATGCAGTTGGCAATAACTAAATAACAAAATACCTCTCCTAGACATGCAATCTTACATTTATCTGGACAGGATATATATAGACAAAGAGGGAGGAACAGAAAATGATACCAAAATAAGGATATCAAAAGCAAGAGAAGTATTAGTTACACTAGGAAACATTTGGAAATCCAAAGAAATAGTTAGGTTAGTCTTATTATATGGCTGTGAAACATAGATAACAACAACATTTACAATCATGAAGATACAGACCTTTATTAATGGATGTTTGCGCAGAATAAAGGGGTGGAAATGGCAGGACAAAATCACTAACATAGAATTATGGAAATATACCAGTGGATAAAGAGATACAGCGAAGATGATGGCGCTGGATAGGACACACACTACGGAAGCCAACTGAGATTATTACACAACAGGCCCTTTTTTTTATCCCCAAGGGAAAAGAACACCAAGATGTTCTTGTAGAAGACAGATGGAAGCAGAGATGATGGGAAAGACATGGAATGATGTTAAAAGAATGGCAAGAAACAGAACAGCTTCAAAAGTGTTTTTTTGAAGACCTATGCTCCACATGGAGTTAAAAGGTAGAAGAAGATGAACATTATATGTCCAGTATTACAATGTTGACTCAATACATACATTTGTGATTGCTTCACAGTCTTTTTGCTAGAAAAATTAAACACAGTTGTTTGTCTCTGATACTTTAGTTGATTTGCTAATTTTTATCTTTCCCGGAAGGTTAAATACACACAGTCTTCTATTAAACATTTAAAGTGAGTAGAAGTAAAATAAAAGTTAAGAGCTCCTGTCACACCATGTGGCGTATAGGGAATATGGTGTTAGTGACCATAATGTCTACAGATCTTCGGTGCATGATTTTTTGGGTAATGTGATCGGTATTACACCCGTGTTGCTTTACTTTCCTAGAAAAAATCCGGTGCCCATTTAAGGCTGGGTGAACCCGGAAGCTGTCAGTTGGGATCGAACCCTACGTCTTGTCCTTTGTAGTCCAGTTCACTGACCACTAAGCTATTGCGGCTCCCGAGTAGAAGAATCCATGTGTTCAAATGTAAAATCTTTTGTGGCTAAATATTGCTTCCCCTGGAAGCTCGGATTTGCAAGTCTTTGATCGTTTAGTCATGAGCTTCAACTATTAAAATGTAATTCATAGATGAATATTTACTTCAACTAATGAAATTTACTTTTTCTTTGTGGGTACCACAAATTGGAGCCACTACCATAAAATATCAATTTTTAGAACAAGGGAAATGTACTAAGTTCTGGATATCTTCATCCATAAAAGCTGTAAAATTTGCACAATTATAACTAAAATCGTCATCTTGTGCCATACTAGTTGGCGTAGGTGATCATGTCCTTCCACAATTCTGTATCTATCTTTCGTTCGCCTGACGTATTGTCTATATCTGCAGTGTCGTTTCCTGAATAAATTTTACAGTCTTTTGTAATTCTTGCAGTGGCCCATATAGTTTTGTCTGTAGTGTTGTATCTATGGGCCAATGGATTTTCCTCAGTCTACTATATTCAGTGCAGTTTTGAAGTATGTGTTCAGCAGTCTGGGGCGCCTGTCCACATGTACAAGTAGTTGAGGTGCTGATCTTGAATTTTGTATACATGTGACTATGGAGTCGACTGTGTCCTGTTCTGAGGCGTATAATGATAACTTGTTCATATCTATTCATATTATGAAAGGCGTCCTGATTTGGGGCTTGTGGTCCTCTGATTGGTTTGATTATCTGTTTCTTATGATGGTATGTAACCGGTGTATCTAGTTGTGTGCCTGTTGAACCTTCCTTTGCTAACTGATCTGCTTTCTTATTTCCTGGTAATCCACAGTGAGATGGGATCCACTGCAGGGCAACCCTGTGGTGCTTGCAGAGTTCAGTCAATATGGTCTGCAGATGTTGTAATTTTCTGGATTGTAGTGCTTGGAGTACTGATCTTGCATCTATCAAAAACACTACAGGCTGTGGACTAAGATTACTGTTCAGCAGTTTTTCCATTGCCAACCTTATTGCTTGTGTTTCTGCATCATAATTGTGACAATATTTCCCTGTTGCTATTTTATTCATATCCCTAGTGTTATTTGGGTACTCTATATATGCACCTGCTCCCCCATTCTTTACTGCATTCTGTGCTGATCCATCTGTGTACACATGAATCCATAGGTCTTGTGGGTATTCTTCATCTAGGAAACTGAGAGTTATTGTTTTCTGCTGTAGACTATACTGTTACTTTTTGTCAACTATTCCTTTCACTTCTGTCCGTATTTGAACTGATAATCCTGATTCCTCTGTCCAGGGAGTCTGTTCTGATATGGGCAGTAGGGGGTTAACAACTCTTGGCATGTCTGGTGTTTGCCTACTAATACGTTTGGCTTGGTGGATAAAACTGCTTCTCTTAAGTCGTCCCAGTGCAAGATTTTGGAATCGGTCCTTCATTGGATGTCTCGGCATGCAAGCAAATTTTTCTGCCTGTATCAGCACCTTTGTGTCTGTCCGTTCTCTCAGTGCCGGTATCCTCCACAATTTCTCCATCTCCAATATTGGTGTTGATTTCATTGCTCCTGTGATGACCCTAAGTGCCTGGTTTTGTACTTTGTCCAGTTCTTGCAGTGTGGTGTTTGATGCTGAGCACCATGCAGATGATCTATATTCTAAATGTGGGCGTATACTCTGTTGGTAAACTGTACTGAGTATTTTCCCACTCGCACCCCATGTGGTTCCACACATCACAATTCTGTACCCTATGAGCCATGGCCAGCCCATATAGCATAGAGCCAGGTTCTCATTCTTTAAATTTTCTTTCTAGCAGTCTCAAGCCTTGCAAAGATCTTTTATCAAATCTTGCCATTTGTTTCTGTTATGTGCAAGCATCACAATCTCATCGATGGGGCCGATTCCTGCTGCCTTTGCCTTGCTGATCATTGTTCTTCTCAGTCTTTCTCTGGGTTGACCTCTTTTCCTTCTACCTATTGTTTCCCCCACATGAGGGCTTGCTTTGCCATTCGGTTATTATCTCTCCTCATCACATGTCCAACATATGACCATAGTTTTTTCTTGATTCCTGGTGATATTAGTGGTTGATTGGTTATTTTTCTAATTTCCTCATTTATTTTGAATTCATTCCACCGCTATACCAAGTATCTTCCTTAGACGTTTATTTTCCAATGTGTTCAACTTTGTTTCTATGTCTCATGTTGTTTTCCGGCTCTAATATGCATATGTAAGAGTTGTTATTACGCTTGATTTGACTAGTCTAAGTTTTGTTTTTGTACTGATGAGTTTTGATTTCCACATCTTCTCAAGGCTTTTGAAGGACATTGCTGCTTTAGCTATTCTGATTCTAATTTCTTTACTTGGACAAATACAAATTAGATTCTGTCGGGTCCCAGTACCGTTTTCAAAATCTGGAAGCGTTCTGCAAGGCTGCTCTTATCTATATTTTACAATTCTAAGAAAAGAAAATCATGGTGCAAACAGCAGTAAAAAAAAGTAAAGAGCCATGTCACACCAAGTGGCGTATAGGGAATATGGTGCTAGTAACTATACTTTTTTTATACCTTCAGCACATGATTTTTTTTGGGGTAATGTGAACAGTGTTATCCCTGTGCTGCTTTACCTTACCAGAAAAAAATCTGGTGCCCATTTAAGACTGGGTGATCCCGGAAGCCATCGATCTGGATCAAACCTGACTTCTTCTCCTTTGTAGTCCAGTTCATTAACCACCAAGCTATCGCAGGTCCCTTTCCAATTACAAACAAGGCATAAAGGACATATAAGACTTTTTTCCTATATGAGACAACACCGACTACAAACAGCTGTTGTCTTTCAAGACAAGAGAGTCACTAAAAGCCAAGCACCGGAGATGAAATCCAAAATAATGTGTGCTGCAGGCGAATATATTAGATTGAAAGGTATGGACTAAAGTGCAATGATGTTCATTTCATAAATGTATGGAAAAGAATAGAGTGGATAAAGATTGAAAACCTTGGTTGGTTGGGTTTATTGAGGACCCTAAGTTTCATAAGGAGTTGGGTGGTCTAGAATTAAGACATCGGCCTCTGGACAAGAAAATCCTCGTCTCAATCCCCACCATAGGAGGTGAGAATTTCTCGAACATCGAATATGTGGTTTCTTCCTGGTGTTATCTTCCCCTGGTTTCTGATTACTGGAATCTGATGCTTAGACCTCTCTGAAAACCGTGAGGAAAAAAAATAAAGGTCTTGTGTGCACTTGCGCATGTTAAAGAATCACAGCAGAAAATGTACTTCAAAGATGGCATCTGTCTGTCCAATAATTGTTAAACAAATCTACTCCTACATGCCAAAGGTGGATGTGTCGGGTCGAACGGCACAGGTATCGCGGCTATGCCAGTAAACTAGCGACACGATGCATCTACTCCCACTTAACAGGTGAATGCTAAGAAGAGATAAGGAGCTGAGATATTGTTTGATGAAAAGGAAATAATTGTTAAATTTCCTTTTCAGAGACACTGAGCTCTTCAACGTTGGTTTTGGAGTGATTAAGTTTCCTCACAATAGAATATATCTGTGACCATCGCCCCCCGAGATGATGAAGTTCTACATTTTGACGGCACTGCTGATTGCAGCTGGTGAGTTGTGTTTGTTTATTTTCCCTGCTTTCTTCCTGTCTGTATTTACATTTCATACCATTACAGTTACATGTTGTTTCATGTATTTTTGTTTGCTTATCGCTGTATAATCAGTTTACAACAAAACTTTTGACCATTCTTTTTCTACTCTCTCATGTGTTCTCGAATCAATACGGTCCAGTCATTCTGTAAAAAATAAAATTTACCTTTTTTTTTTTTAATCTGTAGGTTGTTCATATGACAAAAATCAAGAGTTGATATATTTTTATATAAATATACTATCAACTCTGGTATCATCCAAAATTACTTAAAACTCCATATTCATAGTTTGTTCACACGTGTATTTAAGTTATGTTTGTTCACAAGTGTATTTAAGTTATGTTTGTTCACAACCATATAATTTAAGTGCTGTTGTTGACTACTGTTTATATACTGTGTATTTTGTTCTCAAAGTATAAAATAAGATAATGTCCATTGACAAACCACAAAAAGCTAACCCAAAATTATCAATAACGAAGAACTTGAAATTGTAACAAGCTATGAATATCTGGGATCTGTAGTAACTAACGATGGTGACTGCCAGAAAGAGATCAAAGATTAGCTATAGCAACACAAAAATTCATGTCAGTGAAGAAGAACATGTGGCACAACACCAGTAAGGCAGTATATTTAAAATTACTGAGGGTGTGTGACTTCATGATAGCAACATATGGTTGTGAATCATGGTCTCGCAAACATCAAGGCCGAAAATTAATTAATTCAAAACAAATGCTACAAAAAAATCCTTAATATACCTTGGATAATAAAAAAGAGCAATGAAGACCATACTAAAATATTTAAACATTAAAAAGAACTGGCTTATAAACACCATTCTCCAGAGGAAATTAAAATACTATGGACACGGCAGACTGGAAAGAAAAATAATAGAAGGCATGTTTCCTTGACGACGCATCAGAGACAGTCCAAGAAGAATGTTGTCTTGAAACATCAAAGAAAGACCTTGAACATAACAACAGAAGTAGATCTGGCTAGAATGAAGATAAATTCTTTCTGATGGGCTGTGGTGGATGCAACGTTGTGTGGGAGATCTGGCTAGAGACAGAGATTGTTTCTGATGGGCTGTGGTGGATGCAACATTGTGTGGGAGATCTGGCTAGCTACAGAGATTCTTTCTGATGGGCTGTGGTGGATGCAACGTTGTGTGGGAGATCTGGCTAGCAACAGATATTCTTTCTGATGGGCTGTGGTGAATGCAACGTTATGTGGGAGATCTGGCTAGCGACAGATATTCTTTCAGATGGGCTGTGGTGAATGCAACGTTGTGTAGGAGATCTGGCTAGAGACAGAGAGTCTTCAGACTGTCTTATGCACGCTTTTTATGTCTGCTTCTGTAATTCATGTGCCCTGTTGAGTTTCTCCTCTTCATTGACGACCTCAGGCCTGTGTACAGGGGGGCAATCCTGTAGTATGTGTTTTGTTGTCATATCTTGGATACAGAGACATGGCTCTGGGGGTATCTGTGGGGATGGATAATAAAGATCACTTGGCCAGTGCAGTCTCAATGAGGTATTCTAATCAGAGCTTTCATTTATACCTCAGAAGAAAAATTGTTGATCTTACTGAGTATGAAACCCACAATCTCCTTGCTTAGAGATAGAGGTATGTTTTATTCTGTGGGCAGCCTCCATACTTCATTCTACTTATTCTTCAAATTGATACTTGATGCAATTGGTTGAATTTTGTGACACCTCCCCATATATGTGGAGCTTCTTGTTTAATTAATTTGTTTATGAATAATATTTGACTACAACAGTGGTTATAATAAATGTTGAAAGGCTAGCAAGTTTGAGGCTTTCATGTTTTTTTTGTATTCAGTGCCTAATCACTTTTCTTTTTATATATATATATATATATATATATCTATCTATCTATCTATTGACCTTTCGAGCCGTAACCGGCCCATAGGGCGTAGACCAAGATACACCTTCACCTATATGAATTTTTGTTCTAGCAGTTTTCTTTTAAAGATATTTTATCAAATCTCGCCATCTGTCTCTGTTCTGTGCAAGCAGTTCTATCTCATTGAGGGAGCCGATTCCTGCTGCTCTTGCCTCTCTCATCAATGTTCTTCTCAGTGTCTCCCTGGGTCTTCCTCTTTTTCTTTTACCTGTTGTTTCCCATATGAGGGCTTGCTTTGCTATTCGATTATTATCTCTTCTCATCACATGTCCAACGTATATATATATATATATATATATATTTTTTTTTTTTTTTCATTTTGAGATATAACAATCTTTAGTGTGCCATAAAAGAAGTGCATGCAATTTATGTTTCTGAAAAGAGATGGGTTAGCAAAATAGCTAATATCGCAGTTATAAATATTTGTGACTGTGAATGGAATAGTCACAATTGTGAAAATTAGTCATGGCCCATCACACCACATTATTTGTGTTCTGCTCCAGTTTTGCAAAATTCCTGCATTGGGTGCCACAGTAGTGTGCCTCTGCCTGTGGATAACTTTGTTGATCCTCTGCTACATGTGACACACGTATGGTTAAAGTTGACTGTACATAACTAGTTTAGTTACTTCTATAGTGATTAACATTTTTTAAAAAAAAGGAAAAAGTGATATGACAGCTTTACGTAGGTGAGAAATAAAACAAAATTAGAATGACGTTTCTGCCAAAAGGCCTCCAACAGGAACAACAACAAATCTGAGATCTGGTGGCGAAAAACATTACAAGCCCCAGGCAACATCTAGCAGCACAAGAAGGACCAAGAGCATGAGCCTGAAAGGTGCCAATTAGGATCGAACCAGATCTCTTGTCTTTAGTAATCCAGTTCACTGTGTTGTCCTTAATAATCCACTTCACTGTCTTGTCCTTAGTAATCCACTTCACTGTCTTGTCCTTAGTAGTCCACTTCACTGTCTTGTCCTTAGTAGTCCAGTTCACTGACCACTTGAGTTATTGTAGCCCTTGACATTGAGATGAATGCTTCTTAAAGACAAGTCTTCGACATCTTAAGATAATCTTTCAAGTGTGTATTCCCTCTGCCAACTTACCTTTGATACCTTGGTACGGAGGTAAGATGCGAAGAATTCAGCAGAGGTGAACCAGAAGAGATTTACACACGGTGGAGGAATACAGAGAGATGGGAAGTCCGACAGTCGACATCAAGATCTGATAGAGAACTGGCGTATTTGCAAGGTTGAGATGCAGAAGGCAATCAATATATTGGTATTTAATAGAGGAGTTGTATACCATTCATCAAAAGTTGTAGAGAGACATAATCACCTATGCCAGCAGGCTTGGTACTTGATGATGATATCATTCATGATATAAAGAATGATCATGAAACTACCTACTAGATAACAAGCGATGTCTTTGACGAGAAGGGCATGTTCCTGAACTGAATTATATTGAACAGAGAGAACATGCTTAGACAAGGCTGTAGGGCTTAGTTTGAAACTGGCGACAAATGACTTTTAGATGTGTGCGATTGCAGTTAGCGGCTAGGCCTGGGCAACAGATTCAGTTTGTTTCATGAAATATTTGGCACGACACTCAATACGTGAGTTGTAGTGTGAACCCTTGTCATAATAACTGTACGTCATGAGCTGGATGGGTTGGAGTGTCTGCTGTGATGATTTCACATGAATAAATGTGTGTACACAACAGAGCATCAATGGGGTTATCAGCGAAAGGAAAGTCTTTATACAGAGCTTCGCTACAGGAGACAATCTGATCACCTGAAGACTATCAATCATTTAACAGTATTTTCGTCACCCTCTGATAGAAGTATCTACTGTGTTGTCCTTAGTAGTCTCTGGAAGAGAAAATATATGGGGCAATTGAATCGCTTAAACAGACAGCTGACTTCATAAGAGAGTCTGGAATCCTACTGTGATTGAGACTTGATCGCAGAGAGAGAGAGGGGTATTTACCAAACTAGCTATGGATGGTAAAGAAGGAACTAATGTTGGCCAGACAAGTATTTATAAATCGATCCCGATTTCGATATGAATGTGTACTATCACTGCCAATAAGTAAGGTAAAGGTACGAGTCTTTGAACTGGCGTGTTAGCACGCGAGTTCTCATCCTTATGTTTCAGCCGCCTATCCAGAAGTGTTCGGAAACTTCCGGAAAGTGTTGCTTCAAGCATCGAAACTCACGATGCGAGGCGGCATTCCTCACCTTCCCAGAGTACTACCCTGGTACCCATTTCTGCCAGCGGCTGGGTCGACCGCGCCCCCCCCCCCCCAACCACGAGTACAACTCACACTGCTTCCCGCGGGAATCGAACACGGGTTGTCCGAACATCGGTAGCCCAGTCGTGTGGTTTTCCCAACTATGCTACCGAGGGCAATAAGTTTTCATTCAAACATTTCCAAAACTACTTTGTTTTGTGTCAGATTTGTCCGTATCTGGTTGTCATGTATTATTTCTTTTATTTGAGCTGTCCGTATTTGGGAAGTTTTTGTGGCTTGTTTTTATTATAATAATATTGAGTAGTCGGCCTCCGTGCTAGGGTACATTGTTTGGTATTCTTTATTTCGCTACCAGTCCCAACAGGGCAATCGTAGTTATTTATTATATGAAGAAGAAAAACACCCACTAACGTAATAGGAAATCATGACCAATGTAGCACATGTACTGCAACACATTAAGTTCATTAACATCTATTTGCTGATTCAGAGACACCAGTTGCGCTGAAGTAGTTGACATGCGGAGTCACAGATATGCAGTTCTGTCCACGATCAGTTGCGGGTCATAATGACTGTCCCGTAAACCATTGGGTCTGGCCAGGCACGGCGACGCACATACTTGTGAACATTATTATTATTATTATTTGTTTCCTTTTCCTCCTCCTTTCAATTAATTATGGAAGACAGTCATTTAAACACTTTCCATATCGTTTTATTTCGTTTCGTTTGTTTAAAGATTCTTTGTTTTGCGTTCACCCGACGGCTAAAAAAGTTTTCTCTTGATCCTTATCGCAGTTCGTCCTTAAACAAACATTAAATTAAATGGGCCTAGGTGCGTTTTGTTGTCGTTTAATTTGCGCCTTTCGACCCAACACATCCGACTCCAGTATGGAATTCCCTCTCAGTCCCTACTCACTTGGCCAGCCTAGAATGGGTAGTCTGTTTTTATGTGCACAACAAGGACGCGGAGTAAGATCTGGATAGAACCACTAGCGCTTTCATCCCTTTGCTGATATGTAACAGAGCCAGGATGGAAATTATCAAAGATAATCATGGATTAGATATAAATAACTACTGCAATACGTAATGTGTGTGTGTGCGTGCGCGCGCCCGCCAAAATCATGTTGTTGATATAAAAACATGGATGTTGGCAACAAACGGCAAACGAAAGATCATTACATAAATGAGATACCTCATAACAACAGGTCTCGAGTCCCCAAACTACACTTATACTTGATGCGGTCTATTCTCTTTCTCTTAACGTTCGCCCTTTAAGTGGTCGTGTTTGCCCTGTGTCACTAGTTTACAGTAAGGCCGCAACACACATGCTCCATTCGGTCCGACACGCCTGTCTTCTTAACAGATTTGCTTAACAGTTTTTACCGGAGCAGCGGTCATTTTTGGTCCTTTTTTCGAATTTTAACTGACAATGGCTCCTTAACGTGCGCAGAATGCACATGGGGGCCTTCAGTTTTTCACCGTTATCTGACAGGGCTAGACTTCGTATCTCACTACCAGAGACCAATTGAGACGTAAGGCCACGAAGAGACCACGGATTCGATGCGAAAAGTTCCCACCCACCGTGTGTGGTGGGAGCAGGGGTGTCCTAGGGTCGAATACCGCCCTACACGGTGGGAACTTTTCGCATCGAATCCATGGCCTTACCCTGTCTTGGTTTCTGGGTAGTGAGATACGAAGTCTAGCCCTTACATTTGCAGCACCCAATACTCTGAAGTGGTCAGTGAGTCAGATCTGATCAAGATCCTAATACACTTCCCACTGAGCCTCTGAAAACAGACTAACTTTTCCGACCAAGCCAAATGTAATCGAAGTGGGAAGGGCAACCCGGTATCCGGGCATGCCATCGGGGGTGTCGGGCCAAATGAACAGATATTGCATTTTGTTTGAAATCACTGCTTCTGGGCAAGTAACGCTCTTTAAAGTGCTGGCGACGAAGTCGTCGATCACGAAATAGAGGATATATATAGCAGGAGTATCAGGAAATAAAGCAGAAGTATCAGGAAATAGAGGATATATATAGCAGGAGTATCAGGAAATAGAGGATATAGAGTACAGGAGTATCAGGAAATAGAGGATATGTATAGCAGGAGTATCAGGAAATAGAGGATATAGAGCATGAGTACCGGGAAATATGGAGCCGCGATATCTCAGTGGTTAGTGAACTGAACTACAAAGGACAAGAGGTAGGGTTCGATCCCAACTGACGGCTTCCGGGTTCACCCAACCTTTAATGGGTACCGAATTTTTTTCTGGGAAAGTAAGGCGGCACGGGCGTAATACCGACCACATTACCCCAAAAATCATGTGCCGAAGGTCTGTAAAATTTATGGTCACTAACACCATATTACGCCACTTGGTGTGACGGGGGTAATTTTTTTTTTATTACCAGGAAATATCTTCGCAAAAATGAACACACAAGAACAATTACATAGAAGAGCAAGACTTCCTTCCACCAAAAGGTGGTTTAATTTAACGAGAAATCAAACGTCGTACATACATTATCCCTATGCGCTGTAAGGCACAAAGTAGACAGGACTGTGGGCATATTCTGTGTCTAATGCGATCTGTATCACCTACTCTGGAATTTACGACGTGCATGAGGGAGGGACTGGGTGATGTGCAGAGAGATGACCACCTACGCCAACCGGCTTGGCACCTGATGATGATGAAGATCGCCAGCTCAAAGAGGTGACTGCACATCCAGTGTTAGCGCCATACAGCTGTTCCAAATTCTGCTTGAGCTCCCTCTGGTAACATACTAAACCAATCTGGCCAAGCGATAGGAATCAAAGAGGAAGGTCTATCACTATTAGCTAACGTCAAAAACAAATATGCCGTGCTGATGTCCGATGTGTTGGGTGCATATATCGTAGCATTCTGATTAACCACAACACAGCGCGTCTATGTTTATTTTAAAATCGCGTAACGAGCACATGCATAGTGAAATGAAATAAATATCTACACAACCAGTGGTGGAAAACGTAAAACTGAAATAAACAGAAGAATAGGAATGGCAAAAGGCAATTTTAACGCCATGAAAAATATACTGACATCAAAACAAATAACACCAGGGCTAAAACTAAGAATAGCAAAATGTTATATCTTCTCAACATTCCTGTATGTTGCAGAAACATGGACATTAGACAAGAAAACTGAACAGAACGTTGAAGGCTTTGAAATGTGGATTTATAGAAGAAATGGATCGAAAGGAATAAAAACAAACGAGGGAGTCTTAACACAACTAAAAGTGAAAAGAGAACTACTCAACACAGTTCCAACAAAACAAGTGGGATTTTGGGACATGTTCAAACTACTAAAAGTAATCTTGGAAGGGAAAATACAAGGTAAAAGAGGCAGACCAAAAGACTAACGTGGACGAGTAACACCAAAAGATAGACAAGTCAGCCCACGACAACCTGTGCTATCAAAACAAGAGGCAGAGTGGAATGGCGCTCCATGGTAGCCAACCTTCGATGTGGAGACGGCACTCAATGATGATGATATCTACGTCTTGTTTTTGTTTTTTTCATGTGTGTTGCACATTGACCCCTAACTCAAATGACACCATTAAACCCATTGGTTAAGATTTCTTTCTGGCTGTTTTACTTCCTGCTTGCCGTTCGTTAGTTGCCACTTATGGTGTCGGGGGGGGGGGGGGGGGGGGGGAATGATATCCTTGTTGTTTGAATGTTTTGTTAGCGGTGTGGCAAAAGTTGACGACACACAACACGGCGCTCTCAGCGCGTGACCTAGTGAACACGTCAGTAGTGGGCACTACACACCACAACCCCTGCGTGTCACATGACTTTGTTGTCATGGTCACGTGGTGCTGTTCTCACATTTAGTTGTTGAGCGATCGCTAATTACTTCATTATTCTTGTCTTGCCGCGGCATGCTGTATATGCATTGTGGCGTTGATTTGAGAATAAATAGAAGTGCTGTTCAATAATTTGAAACCAAAGAACGAGTAGACTAGTTTAATTGATTGTGGAGAAACATCTATATTTGTGTGTGTCTTTCCACTGTCTAGTATGCTTCGGTCAGAAGAGCGCGGGGCTCCCACCCCTGTTTTATTGCCATAAGTCTCTTTTCGTTTAGCAGTGCCGCCTGTCTCGGTTTCTAGGTCGTTCCCTTTCCGGCTTTCCCGTGAAGAATAATTTCTGTTATTATTATTTTTTTTTATGCCTTTACGGTATTTAATATTCAATTCGCTTGCGTGAGACATATTTTGCTACAAAAAGTTGTCATTTATATTTTAAACTTTCGTTTCTTGTTTACTGGTGGCTGTAGGTTAGAAAAGTTTTGGTCATGGCTCAAGAGAGTAAAATTAACATTTACTTACATCTGTATTCTTTTGGTGAAGCTGTTGAGCTGCTATCTCTATGGAGGCTTTTAGTTGTGGGCAGATTGAGCTGCTATTTCTATGGAGGCTTTTAGTTGTGGGCAGATTGAGCTGCTATTTCTATGGAGGCTTTTAGTTGTGGGCAGATTGAGCTGCTATTTCTATGGAGGCTTTTAGTTGCGGGCAGATTGAGCTGCTATTTCTATGGAGGCTTTTAGTTGCGGGCAGATTGAGCTGCTATTTCTATGGAGGCTTTTAGTTGTGGGCAGATTGAGCTGCTATTTCTATGGAGGCTTTAGTTGCGGGCAGATTGAGCTGCTATTTCTATGGAGGCTTTTAGTTGCGGGCAGATTGAGCTGCTATCTCTATGGAGGCTTTTAGTTGCGGGCAGATTGAGCTGCTATCTCTATGGAGGCTTTTAGTTGCGGGCAGATTGAGCTGCAGTCTCTATAGAGTTGCTTGTGGGTATACCGTGTGAGACACACGATGTTGATTTTTTTTTTGTATGATTGCTTCTGTGAAGTGAGAACCCCTGGGCATTGAATTGTCATAGCTTCTCCTGATGTTTTATGTTATTGCCACATGTGGTGTGAAACTTTGTTTTAGGATGGTGAATATTTATTCTTACTCCCCTTTTTTTCAGCCTGCCCTGTTGTATAGTAAACTTGATTTTAATAATGCACTGGGGTTTTGTAAGCTCCTTTGGACTAACTGTGCCATGGAGTCTTTGGTGGCTTCCTAGTTTAGCATCTTTCTGTTAAACAATCTCCCCTGATTGACCTCACATATTTGAATGCTTCTAGATCTAGTGCATGTAATTTTTTTTTTTTCAAACTAGATTTAGGGATACGTTTAGGCTATTCCAAACCTAGGGGTCTTCTAATGACAGATTAGAGAACGACGGAATAAAGTGCAGGAGAACATTACTCTGAGCAGAATGATGCTAAACTAGGACATTACCAAGACTTATATGCTCTGTGTCAGCTTACTGCTCTTCTTGTTGAAGCTTAGCATCTTAGCTCTCATACTTTTAGCAACCATGCTGGATGTGGGGAAATGTTATTTTCCTTTCCTTTCATGCTTTCATTTATTTCTTCTCTCCTTTCATCTTAACTGCAAAAGATCACATTTCTTCAAGCCTTCACAGACTGTCTGTGAGAAAACATCACAGTCAACTGGAGGACTATGGCCTGTGGATCATTTTAAGAACCATTGTACTACATAACCCATATAACAATACAGTCTCTCACCCTTTTTCTTTTGTTTTCATTTTTGAGAATGACTCTTATTGTTACATTTCAGAGTTTTTTTTTTTTAATATATTTTTAAAATATTTTTTAACATGTAGTACAATAACGATTTATTATTTAAGAAGTCTAGGTTACATATTACGTTGAAATTACAGGAAACAATGAAAAACTGGAAAGGAAATGTCTGAAATGACATGATAATGTATTTTAAAGTGTGTACAGTGTTGAGTTGTTAAAAGGCATATGTTTTTGGAAGAGGAACCCAATCATGATAATGTGTTTGAATTTGCACAGGCATGAACAGAGAATAAACATAACAGTTGAGAGACTGTCTAGGGAAATAGACTGGTGGTGTCTGATAACAGATCTCATTCACTGCTCATGTGACATGAGTCATTTATGACAGGCTCTCACAAGACCTGTGAGGTCTAACACCATGCCCATACTGTGAATGTGTTATTTATGTATTTTGGTTTTTGCTCTTGAAACATGTACCATTGACCTTTGTACACATCAGCTTTTTTTTTTTTTTTTTTTTTTTTTTTGTTTAAACCAGTTATGTGATTAAGAAGATAGAATTACCATTCTAACATACAAGAGGAATAGCTTTTTTTTTTTTAAAGTGACTGAAATGCATTACATAATTCGACACAAAAAAGAGAGCTCATAAAAGACAGAAACAATCAACATTTTTCTGGCACATCATGAGAGGAGGGATGTTGGAATACTTGGTTACAACTGTGATAATACAGGAAAAGAGAAATCATGGATGACAAAAAGAGAAAATACTGGATTGCTTGGTGTCGTGGCACGGAAAACAGTCAACAACAAAATGGGTACGATGTTTTGTGAGCACATGTGTTGTGGAAGTACATGATCACCTACACCAACCGGTATGGCACATGATGATAATGAAATGCATTGGAAGGATATGAGGAGAGTTATTGAGTTATTTGCGGGTCACCATCATTGCACTCCGAACATGTCCATAGGTGCTCAGATCCCCTCCTCAACAAGTCCCGCAGTGTCCAGCGACTGACGACTCCAGTTCTGTGTTGGTTGATAAGTCTTCTTACACACCCACTAAGTTTCTGGCTGTGCCCATCTAACTCCCATCTCTTTCATCCGAAGTAGTGACATGGGCTCATGGTTGTGGGGAGAGTTTGAGGGAAAGGAATGAAGATATAAGGAGATGAAACATAGGCCTAAGATGTTCTACAGTGCCTGGACTGTAAGTGGTTAGTGACTCACAGCTGACTGTTTGTGTCAGGATCAGTGAAACAGAACTGATCAAGATTATCTACTCCACTTCCAGTTGGTAGAGGGGCTGGAAATAGACAAACTGATCTGACCATATGTTGGTAGGACTGGGAAGATGGAAGGAAATTTGAAACATAAGAATGTTTTGCTGAGATGAGATATGTTTGGTCAGAATACACAGGTATCACATTATGCAGCTACACAGGTAACACAACATTGGGCAGCTACACAGGTAACACAACATTGGGCAGCTACACAGGTAACACAACATTATGCAGCTACACAGGTATCACAACATTATGCAGCTACACAGGTATCACAACATTATGCAGCTACACAGGTAACACAACATTGGGCAACTACACAGGTAACACAACATTGGGCAGCTACACAGGTAACACAACATTAGGCAGCTTCACATATTTAACATCCTTGTAAGGGCAAACATTGATGAGGAGTAAATGCCAGGCAAGCAAAGTAGTCTTCTTTCCTTCCTCATTTGTCTTTCAGGTTAAGGTGAAAAACAAAGCAGTAGAAAACAAACTTGCGGATGTGAGAGGAAGAACAGGGTAAATGCATCAAAATGCATAGAGATGCGAAGCTGCTGTAAAGCTGATGATAAGGACAATTTTTAAAAAAAAGAGAAAAGTGGTATGGTAACAGCCTTACCTAAGTCAGAAACAAAACAAATGTCGAAAAGCCAAGAGGGAAGAAAGCTGAGTTTTGAAGAAGAGAGAGAGAAGAGAAATTGCAAGAGATGGAATGGGAAGTAGAAATGTTATTGAGATTGATGTTATTCTTTCCTTCCTCATTTGTCTTTCAAACCATGAGTAGGCCTCACTCCGTCAGATGAAAGAGATGGGAGTTAAGATTGGCACAGCCAGAAACAAGAAACTTAGTGGACGTATAAGAAGACTTATCAACCAAGACAGAACAAGAGTTGGCAGTCGATGGACACTGCAGGAATTGCTGAAGAGGGTTCTGAGCACCTATGGACATGTTCGTGGTGCAATGATGATGGCCCACAAGTAACTCAATTTGTCTTTTAGTGTTAAGGAGGAAAACAAAGCAGTAGAAGACAGACTTGTGGATGAAAGAGGGAGAGAGAAGAAAGCTGAGTTTGAAGGAGAGAGAGAGAGAAAATTGCAAGAGATGGAATGTGAAGTAGAAATGTTATTTGAGATTGATCTTTCTTTCCTTCCTCATTTGTCTTTTAGCGTTGGGTGGGGGACGTTGATAGGGAAGAGAATAAGGAGGAGTTTACAAATCAATAGAAAGGACACTATTGCCTCTTTTTAATGTCTTGGAAACAATCTTCTTACTTTTTTTTTTCTACTTTTGTCCGTTTGTGTTGTAGTATAGTGGTTAGGCACTCACCTGCCAACCTGAGGGTTTTAGTTTAAATAACAACTGAGGCAACATTTTTTTCTGAACTAAAATATATCTGTTGGGGTCCACCCACCCAGCCTTTATTTTAAATGGGTGCCAGAGATATTCTCTGGGAAGGCAAGGTGGTGATGAAGGGAACTGGGCAGCACAACCTCCTGAAGCTGAGGCTTAGTACAACGACATCACCAAGTCTTCATTACTCAACAACATTGGCTGTGGAACTTACCTTACCTCCAAACACACTCTTTTAAATAAAATAGGAGAGGGGAGGGGGCCAGTGATCTCCATGAACACCAATATGACAGTGACCTTTATAAACACTAATATGACAGTGATCTTTATAAACACCAATATGACAGTGTCCTTTATAAACACCAATATGACAGTGATCTTTATAAACACCAATATGACAGTGACCTTTATAAACACCAATATGACAGTGACCTTTATAAACACCAATATGACAGTGATCTTTATAAACACCAATATGACAGTGATCTTTATAAACACCAATATGACAGTGATCTTTATAAACACCAATATGACAGTGATCTTTATAAACACCAAAATGACAGTGACCTTTATAAACACCAATATGACAGTGATCTTTATAAACACCAATATGACAGTGACCTTTATAAACACCAATATGACAGTGATCTTTATAAACACCAATATGACAGTGACCTTTATAAACACCAATATGACAGTGACCTTTATAAACACCAATATGACAGTGACCTTTATAAACACCAATATGACAGTGACCTTTATAAACACCAATATGACAGTGACCTTTATAAACACCAATATGACAGTGACCTTTATAAACAACAATATGACAGTGATCTTTATAAACACCAATATGACAGTGATCTTTATAAACACCAATATGACAGTGACCTTTATAAACACCAATATGACAGTGACCTTTATAAACACCAATATGACAGTGACCTTTATAAACACCAATATGACAGTGACCTTTATAAACACCAATATGACAGTGACCTTTATAAACACCAATATGACAGTGATCTTTATAAACACCAATATGACAGTGATCTTTATAAACACCAATATGACAGTGACCTTTATAAACACCAATATGACAGTGACCTTTATAAACACTAATATGACAGTGACCTTTATAAACACCAATATGACAGTGACCTTTATAAACACCAATATGACAGTGACCTTTATAAACACCAATATGACAGTGACCTTTATAAACACCAATATGACAGTGACCTTTATAAACACCAATATGACAGTGACCTTTATAAACACCAATATGACAGTGACCTTTATAAACACCAATATGACAGTGACCTTTATAAGCACCAATATGACAGTGACCTTTATAAGCACCAATATGACAGTGACCTTTATAAGCACCAATATGACAGTGACCTTTATAAGCACCAATATGACAGTGTAAACACCATATGACAGTGACCTTCATGAGCAGCAATATGACAGTGACCTTTATAAGCACCAATATGACAGTGTAAACACCAATATGACAGTGACCTTCATGAGCAGCAATATGACAGTGACCTTCATGAACACCGATGACTAAGCAACACACTAGGGTTATTGGAAATCAAGTTTATTTTTGAGCATTTTGTCAATATTCTTAGCGTTCACCCATTAATTGGGCATGGATGGGATGTGTCGCTAGTTTATTGGCATAGCCTTGATATCTATGTCTTTCAGCCCAGCACATCCGTCTTCGGGGGAGCCGCGATAGCTCAGTGGTTAGTGAATGGGACTACAAAGGAAAAGGGGTAGGGTTCGATCCCAACCGACGGCTTCCGGGTTCACCCAGCCTTAAATGGGTACCAGATTTTTTTCTGGGAAAGTAAAGCAGCACGGGCGTAATACCGACCACATTACCCCAAAAATCATGTGCTGAACGTCTGTAAAATATAGGGTCACTAACACCATATTTCCCTACACACCACTTGGCGTGACAGGGGCACTTTACTTACATCTGTCTTCGGCTTGAATGAGTAGATTTGCTTAACAATTTTTTGCCCGGAACGCAGCCATTTTGCCTGCTCTTTTCAACTTTAAACTGTCACAGGTTCTTTAACATGTGCAAGTGCACGCGGGACCTCCAGTTTTTTGTCATTTCCCAAGATGGCTTGACATTAGATCTCACTACCCAGAGACCAGGGAGCTTAAAGTCACTAAAACACTATGAAATTGTTTTTAAAAGATTTCCACCGTGGGAATCAAACCCAGGACTTTCCTGTCCAGAGGTTGATATCTAATCTGTAGACCACCCAGTCCCCTGTCAATATTTATATTTGCATTTTGCCAACTACTTTTTTTTATGCCTTTTCCTGGTATCATGTTGAATAGTTAAAATGACCCTTCAGTAAATAACCTGAGAGATAAGGTCAGCAATGAGGAACTGAGACACAAATCTAGGAATAATCCCTGACATAGAATACGTCAAGAAACAACTGATATAATGGTTTGATCACGTGATAAGACAGAATAACCAAAACACAACACAACTAGTTTTCAATAAATGATATGATAATACAAAACTCAACGGTAACTGATAAAGATAGATTGACAGAATATTAGAAACACTAAGATTACTTTATGGGAACAATTTGCATGATACAGTGTAGTGAAATAAAGCCTACTGATGTCAACTTAAAATGTTGTATGGGTGTATTATTGAAGAATAATTTGGAGAACAGTGGTGACCATTCCACCTTCAATTGCTGTAACTTTGTTTTGTAAGATAACTTCACACCTTCATAGCTCTATATACTAATATGCCATATTAGTACCTTTTCTTTACCTTTGAGTGGTTTTACATTATCAAGAATCTGAAGGATAAGCTGGAGAGGGAGAAAGTATTTTTCAAATGAACTGATAAGCAGTGAGACTAAACAAAAATGTGTCAAGCATTATAAGAAGAAGGCATTAGAAATACATCATTCTTGTGCTCAATTGAATATGGAAAGACTTCATCAGGAATTTATGTGGAAACCATCTGTTAAAAGAAAATAAGGACGATCAAGAAAAACACTGCTCACAACAAATACTAGGGAAGACTCAACCATGAACTAAAACATACAAGAACTAGAAGAAAATCTTCAAATGTTGGGAACTATTCCTTCCTCTCTATATGCGTTGGGAACTATTCCTTCCTCTCTATATGCTATCTTCAGTCTAATAGGAAAATGATGATGAATTACGAAAATCTTACATTTTATTTGCTTTATTTTCCTCATAGCTTTTATTTGTGCACTTTTTTAATGTCATATTTGTGGTTTTGCTCCTCCATCATTTTTTTAAATTTTATATTTTATCTACAATTTTCCGTAATGTGTGTTTTTGTCTTCTATTTTGTCTGCTTTTTTCTTTTTATATTTGATCATTGGTTTTCTGTTTACTTTTAACCGTTGTGTTTCACTTACATTTCATCTTAAACTTTGTGTCCATTGCTTCAGTTATGAACTCATTGAGATGAGTACTCCTTTCTTCATTTGCAGTTGCTACTAATTAACAGTTTGTTTTCCTTTTGTCTACAGCTCAAGCAAAAGAATTTTCAGTGAAAGATGGCAAAGCCACCTGCTTACTTCTAAAGTTAGAGGGCCAAGTGGATTTAATAGTTAATGTGAGCATGCTTTTCTGTTTCAAACTGTGATGTTTATTTGTGTATTTGTGTAACTCTTTAACAGTCCAACCAGTCCCATAGCCACAAAGAAGTAGACAATCATGAAACAAGGTAGGGAAATAGAATGTAGAGAATTGTATGGAAAATATGAGCCAGAATGACAGCGTAAAGAAGCTCAGCAGACCAGGATCTTTAGACTAAACTCAGAACTGGTTACAGAGACCACAGAGCATACCTACACAAGACAGGACCCAATGACTCTGCAACTTCTAACTGCGGAGTGTCCATAGTCCAGAGCATATCCTACAGGACTGCAGCAGTCTCAATGCCCTAAGAACACAAATATGGCTCAGAAAAATAACCCTGTAACTATGGTGAACTAATAAAGACCTGAAACACACTGTCTTGTTAATGGTCTATGCTGGTCTAAATGTATAGCAGTAGCTAATTGCTGAAGAATAAAAATGTGTATAGTTGATCAAATATTTCCTTAAGAGTGGACTATCTACCATCTTTTTCTCACCTCATTCATGGCTGTGAGCAGCAGTAGTGTGAACAGTTGTCACAACAAAATACTACTCCAGATATTGACAAGTTATTTACACAATCTATCATCCTTTCAAGCTGAAGATGTCACATAGGGTGGACATTCTAACCTGTTTATGCCCTGCTGTCTTTGTTTTCAGTGTCATACCATGCACAGGACCCACATTATATCTCTCCACACACCTCTGTTCTGGGCAAGTTGCTCAGTCTTAGTGAGGAAGATGATGTTGCCTCTCACCTGATCGTTCACTATAGTGTTTCTCTAGGTCAACCTCTTTTTCTTTTACCCTCTGGCTCCCATTTGTATCTTCTCATCTGATGACCAACATATGACCACTTTCTTCTCTTGATTATAACAATAATTTTTTATGATGCATCGTTTCTCTTATTTCTGCACTAATTAATTCACTCCATGGTATACAAAGTATTTTTATGAGCATTTGTTTTCAAATGCATCTACTATATTTTCTATTTCTGAAATGTTTTTCCAGCTCTTGCATGCATAAATAGGGGTAGATAATACATTTGATTTGAAAATCCTGAGCTATGTTTTTGTGCTTAACAATTATAGCAAAATAGGAATAAAAAAACTGTTTAGCAATCAAGCAAGGGATTCATGTGAAGTAGATTGTGAAAAAAAAAAAGATCACGGCGTACACCTTTCTTCTTGATCCCCAACTTGCTTTGCCAGACTGGCTAGCCAATTTCTAAAGTCACAGTGGGAACATTGTGTCTGATCTTGATCAGCTGTTCTTCATTGACCCAGACACAAACTATACATGGCTCAATTTGGCGATATCTGACATCTTGGCCCCATGCAGGCCCATGGTAGTCCATTTAAATATTTTCTGGGGACCAGCATGTAAGGAAACATAATACCAAAGAACCAAACCTATAACATTCTTTAGAAGCACTGCATATATGGTGTGTTATTTTCTTGTAACCTAAAAATGGGTCTTATTTCATATCCAGTAATTGCTAGTTATTTAAGTTCACCCGATGACTTAAGGGATACACCTCTTTGTCATCTGCCCTTAAAAGGGGTATGGTGCGTTGTGTGTGGTTTGCAGTAGAACTGTAATATTTGCATCTTTTGACACAGCACATCCAACTTCTACATAGTATATATGAATGCCAGGTTGCCTACCCTCTTGATCTCTACTCATTTGGCCAGACTAGACTGGTTAATCTATTTCTTGAGGTACCATGAAGAAGTGGAGTAGGGTCTGGGTGGTTCTTGTTTGCTAATCCTAGTGCAAGCCATTAGCTATGATTCGCTGGTTCAGCACTGTTGCTGTCAGGCACCTTGGCCAGCTATGATTCCCTGGTGCAGCAATGTTGCTGTCAGGCACCTTGGCTTCTCTCCTGTAATTAATTTTCATAGAAAATGCCAAACCCCCCCCCCTTTTTTTAAAGTCTTTGTGTGCTTTTGTTTGAAACATTAGGTTTGTTTTTTTTTACACTTTAGCAGCGAAATATCAACATTCTGTGTCTTGTAGTTTTTTTTTCTTCTTCTTCTTACAAATTCATAACCTCACTTCAATTTATCTCAGATCTGATTGGTTTCAAAATTAAATGAGTAAATCATTAGCTGCGCAAAAATTTAACTAAGTAATGGAAATGTTAAGGGTCACTATGTTCTAATTATATTACCTACTAGGCATAATAATGGCTAACTAGAGGTTTCGCTTTGTGAAAATGCTTCGTATTGGTGTGCATGCTCAATAAATTTTGGTGCTAAAATTTCCTGTTAGAAACTTTCTATTCAAACCTGGCAAGTTTGATTTCTGGTGTGCTGCGTACTAATATAGAATATGACTTTGATTGTTGTGCATACATTTTCATGGAATTATTTACCTTGTTATCATCCGTAGTTTGAGCAGTGGCAATTAAAAAAAAAGGAATAAAGTCAACTCAGCACTTTTACAGCGGATTTATTCTGTAGTTAGTTGAGTACATTTATTTGTGTACAAATATACCAATAAATTGTATTGCCATGATGTGTATTAACACAGTCAAACACATGATCGACTATAATTACAGTATGTTGGCTGTTTATCTTGTTTACCATGGTGTCAGGTTTTGTTAGTGAAAGAAATTGCATTTGTAAAATTTGCAGTAAATAAACAAAATTTAATTTCATTGTCAGCTTTGAACTGAGTTAGATTTGTGACAGGAAACAACCTGAGAGATAAGATCAAAAAGGAAGGAACTGAGATAAAAGCTAGGATTAATTTCTGCCATTGAATACATAAGGAACAACAGATAGTTTGGCCATGTGACCAGATAGAAAATCAACAACACAATGGGCCTTTAATAAGCGTTACATGAGAACATTAGACCAAGTGACCAACCACAAAAAAAAAGGGATTGATCCGCGATAGCTCAATGGTTAGTGAACTGGACTACCACGGACAAGGGGTAGGGTACGATCCCAACCGACGGCTTCCGGGTTCACCCAGCCTTAAATGGGTACCAGATTTTTTTCTGGGAAAGTAAAGCAGCACGAGCGTAATACTGACCACATTACCCCAAAAATCATGTGCTGAAGGTTTGTAAAATATAGGGTCACTAACACCATATTTCCCTATACGCCACTTGGCGTGACGGGGGTACTTTACTTTTTTTTATTTACTTAACTAGGAAATATAACAGCAAAATACCATAACCTAAATTATGATACCATAGTAAAACTTCCTGCATCAAATTACAAATTCTTCCAAATTTGATAGTTTGCAGTGTTGAAATATTACTCCCCTCCATGAACCTTCCTAATTACTACTTCCACTTCCAGTGACCCTTAAGTGTTTAATTTGTTTCTATTGATGTAGGATCCTATTAACAAAATTTGAACAAATTGGTAGTTATTCATTCTCTCTTCTCTCCCCCCCCCCCCCCATATTTTATTTGGACCCCAACATACCTATCTGCTCTTTGTTATTAATTATGTTTTATGTGAAACATTGTTTCCTTTCGTTTCTTTCTTTATTTGATTTGATATTATCATCATTATAGTGATTTGATTGAATTGTGAAACATTTGTCTTTTTCAGACGACAGAAAGTGTCGTTTTGAATTTTGAAAATGCTACAACATTAGATTCCAGCAACTGTACATTGATCACGCTCAACCTTACAAAATCTGTTGAAGTTTGGTTCCAATTTGACAATGTAACTGACAAGTGGGAAGTCATACCTGAAGCTACATTTGTACCAAAAACTGTCTTTCCTGCAATCAATGACACAAGTTAGTTTTCATATTATCTAGTTCATTATAATTTGTCAAAAATGGCACAGCAATTAAAATACAAAATCCTTGGATATGTTTTCATATATTTTTTTTCTAAATATATGTATCACTAACTTAATTAGAAGAGTGAGAAGAACATTGATCAGAGAGGCAAAGGCAGCAGGAATTGACTCCCTCAATGAGATTGAGATGCTTGCACAGAACAGAGACAAATGGCGAGATTTGATAACAGATTTTTGCAAGGATTGAGACTGCTAGAAAGAAAATTTAGATAAGAGAAAGAGTATCTGGGTCTATGCCCTATGGGCCGGCCATGGCTCGAAAGGTCAATAGATAGATAGAGTGATATCACTAATTTGGTAGCCTTTTTTCCATGAAATGTGTAATTTTAGACATTAAAGATTTTACCTTTTGATAAGTTTGTATATTAAGTGACTCATTCTTACACTAATGTCACTGAATTGTATAATAGTTACTCTCTTCAATTTTTGTGTAACTTTTTGAGTAATGAAAGATATGGTAAAAACAAATATTTGTACATTCCTGTGTGCCATCAGGTGTCACACCATGTTTGCTGTGTACCTCATCATTAGTCCTTATTCTAGTCCACCAAATTAATTTATTAAAATCTTTGACACCTGCCATTTTTGCCTTTCCTGTCAGCATTCTGCTCATTGTCTCTGGAGGTTGGCGTCTTTCGCTTTTTGTTCCTGTTGTTTCCCTATTTAGAGCTCATTTTGTAATTGCAAAACATTTGAATTCAAGTCATATAAGTAAAAAAATATATACCAGAAAAAAGTATATACCTTGAAGAAAATGCAGTGAAATAAGTAGATCATTTTGCATGTCTTGGAAGCTGCATAGATCAAGGAGGAGACACAGAGAAAGAAATTAGAATCAGAATAGAAAAGGCAGAAATGGCTTCCAAAATCCTTGATAAAATATGGAAATCAAAATTACTAAGCACAATAAAAAAATTGGAGCAGTCTTCTGAGTTTGTAAGAAAGTTTGCAGCAGATCTCTGAATTTATAAAAAATATTGGAGCAGTTCTCTCAAAACTTTAAGAACACAAATATGGCCTACAGAGACAATACTTGACAAGTTGTGGGAAGAAGAAGCGAAGGCGTGCCTCACAGAAACAGAGCTGGAAGTTGTCAGTGACCAACAACTGATGGCTTGCGCCAGGATCGATGAACCAGAACCATCCAAACTCTGCTCCACCTCTCTGTGGTGCCTCTAGTAACAGACTATCCTGTCTAGTCTGGCCATGCGAGTAGGGAAGACAATGTCGTACTCAAAAATGTCATGCTGAAGTTGGATGTGTTAGGCCGAAGGGCACGAATATCACAGTTACACTGCAAACAACACCACAATGCAAACACACTCACTTAATGTTCTTTTAACGGTGGATAATGAAGAGGTATACTCCTCTAATCATCGGGTGAATGCAAGCAAGCATGGGGAGCATGTGAAGACCTCAAGTGCAGTCTTGTTCATGACCCATGTTGATCTAAATGTCTACAACATAGCAAAAGCTGATCACTGAAGAAGAAACGTTGTTGCTGTGCAAAAAGCACAAGGAATACCCACCACTTTTGCTGGTCTGCAGCCATGGGAAGAAGAAGCAGATTAGTGGCATCCCATGTGAACTCAACCTTAAGAAGTATATGGTCATTGTCTGACATTTAAAAGATAGTGTGTCGTCATTGTCTGACATTTAAAAGACTGTGTGTCGTCATTGTCTGACATTTAAAAGATAGTGTGTCGTCATTGTCTGACATTTAAAAGACAGTGTGTCGTCATTGTCTGACATTTAAAAGACTGTGTGTCGTCATTGTCTGACATTTAAAAGACTGTGTGTCGTCATTGTCTGACATTTAAAAGACTGTGTGTCGTCATTGTCTGACATTTAAAAGACTGTGTGTCGTCATTGTCTGACATTTAAAAGACTGTGTGTCGTCATTGTCTGACATTTAAAAGACTGTGTGTCGTCATTGTCTGACATTTAAAAAATAGTATATGATCATTGTCTGACATTTAAAAGATAGTGTATGATCATTGTCTGACATTTAAAAAATAGTATATGATCATTGTCTGACATTTAAAAAATAGTATATGATCATTGTCTGACATTTAAAAGACTGTGTGTCGTCATTGTCTGACATTTAAAAGATAGTATATGATCATTGTCTGACATTTAAAAGACTGTGTGTCGTCATTGTCTGACATTTAAAAGACTGTGTGTCGTCATTGTCTGACATTTAAAAGATAGTGTGTCGTCATTGTCTGACATTTAAAAGACTGTGTGTCGTCATTGTCTGACATTTAAAAAATAGTATATGATCATTGTCTGACATTTAAAAGATAGTGTGTCGTCATTGTCTGACATTTAAAAGACTGTGTGTCGTCATTGTCTGACATTTAAAAGACTGTGTGTCGTCATTGTCTGACATTTAAAAGATAGTGTGTCGTCATTGTCTGACATTTAAAAGATAGTGTGTCGTCATTGTCTGACATTTAAAAGACTGTGTGTCGTCATTGTCTGACATTTAAAAGACTGTGTGTCGTCATTGTCTGACATTAAAAAATAGTATATGATCATTGTCTGACATTTAAAAAATAGTATATGATCATTGTCTGACATTTAAAAAATAGTATATGATCATTGTCTGACATTTAAAAATAGTATATGATCATTGTCTGACATTTAAAAAATAGTATATGATCATTGTCTGACATTTAAAAGACTGTGTGTCGTCATTGTCTGACATTTAAAAGACTGTGTGTCGTCATTGTCTGACATTTAAAAGACTGTGTGTCGTCATTGTCTGACATTTAAAAGACTGTGTGTCGTCATTGTCTGACATTTAAAAGACTGTGTGTCGTCATTGTCTGACATTTAAAAAATAGTATATGATCATTGTCTGACATTTAAAAGACTGTGTGTCGTCATTGTCTGACATTTAAAAGACTGTGTGTCGTCATTGTCTGACATTTAAAAGATAGTGTGTCGTCATTGTCTGACATTTAAAAGATAGTGTATCGTCATTGTCTGACATTTAAAAGATAGTGTGTCGTCATTGTCTGACATTTAAAAGATAGTGTGTCGTCATTGTCTGACATTTAAAAGATAGTGTGTCGTCATTGTCTGACATTTAAAAGATAGTGTGTCGTCATTGTCTGACATTTAAAAGATAGTGTGTCGTCATTGTCTGACATTTAAAAGATAGTGTGTCGTCATTGTCTGACATTTAAAAGATAGTGTGTCGTCATTGTCTGACATTTAAAAGACTGTGTGTCGTCATTGTCTGACATTTAAAAGACTGTGTGTCGTCATTGTCTGACATTTAAAAGACTGTGTGTCGTCATTGTCTGACATTTAAAAGACTGTGTGTCGTCATTGTCTGACATTTAAAAAATAGTATATGATCATTGTCTGACATTTAAAAGACTGTGTGTCGTCATTGTCTGACATTTAAAAGATAGTGTGTCGTCATTGTCTGACATTTAAAAGACTGTGTGTCGTCATTGTCTGACATTTAAAAGACTGTGTGTCGTCATTGTCTGACATTTAAAAGACTGTGTGTCGTCATTGTCTGACATTTAAAAGACTGTGTGTCGTCATTGTCTGACATTTAAAAGACTGTGTGTCGTCATTGTCTGACATTTAAAAGACTGTGTGTCGTCATTGTCTGACATTTAAAAGATAGTGTGTCGTCATTGTCTGACATTTAAAAGATAGTGTGTCGTCATTGTCTGACATTTAAAAGATAGTGTGTCGTCATTGTCTGACATTTAAAAGATAGTGTGTCGTCATTGTCTGACATTTAAAAGATAGTGTGTCGTCATTGTCTGACATTTAAAAGATAGTGTGTCGTCATTGTCTGACATTTAAAAGACTGTGTGTCGTCATTGTCTGACATTTAAAAGACTGTGTGTCGTCATTGTCTGACATTTAAAAGACTGTGTGTCGTCATTGTCTGACATTTAAAAGACTGTGTGTCGTCATTGTCTGACATTTAAAAAATAGTATATGATCATTGTCTGACATTTAAAAAATAGTATATGATCATTGTCTGACATTTAAAAAATAGTATATGATCATTGTCTGACATTTAAAAGACTGTGTGTCGTCATTGTCTGACATTTAAAAGACTGTGTGTCGTCATTGTCTGACATTTAAAAGACTGTGTGTCGTCATTGTCTGACATTTAAAAAATAGTATATGATCATTGTCTGACATTTAAAAGATAATATGTGATCATTATCTGACATTTAAAAGATACTATATGATCATTCATTGATGACAAGGATCTGCGAATCAAAAAAACATGTACTGGCAACAAACAGCAGCTATACGAATTAATAACCAAACAGGACAATTTCAACTTATAAAACAAGGAGTCAGACAAGGCTGTGTTCTGTCGCCGGATTTGTTTTCACTTTACAGCGAAAATATGAGATCAATAGTAGGCAAAAAAGGAATTGAAGTCAATGGTCACAACATAAATAATTTGCGATATGCAGATGACACAGTCTTAATTGCAGAGACAGAATGAACTACAAGAAATGATAGACATAATAGTAAAAGAAAGCATCAAGAAAGGTCTCAGTCTGAATAGTAAGAAAACAGAAGTAATGGTTATATCGAAAAAACAATCATCACCAGCATGCAGCATAAAAATAAACAAGACAAATTTGAAACAAGTGCAACACGTCAAATACTGGGGCACAATAATAACATCGAATGGAAGATGCACCACGGAAATAAAATGCATAATAGCTCAGGCCAAAATAGCATTTCAGAAAATAAAAAATATCTTATGCAACAAATCTATGTCAATAGAAATGAGAAAGAGAGTTCATCGGTGCTATGTAGAACCAATTGTGATCTATGTAAGCGAATCATGGACAGTAGACAAACAAATTAAAAGACGATTCGAGGCCACAGAGATGTGATTTCTCAGAAGAATGTTAAAAGTTCCCTGGACAGCTAAAAAGACCAATGAGGAAATTCTCAAAGAGGCCAACACAAAAAGGGAACTCATAAAAAACATCAGAAAAAAGCAATCAACATTTTTTTGGGCACAACATGAGAAGAGGAAAGTTGGAATACTTGGTTACAACTGGCAAAATAAAAGGAAAGAGAGATCGCGGATGACAACGAGAGAAAATACTGGATAGCTTGGTGTCATGGCACAGAAAACAGTCAGCAACAGAACTGATATGATGCACTGTAGATAGAAGATTGTGGAAGGACATGATCGCCCACATCAACCGGTATGGCACATGATGATATGATCATTATCTGACATTTAAAAGATAGTGTGTAGTCATTGTCTGACATTTAAAATATAGTTTGTGGTCATTGTCTGACATTTAAAATATAGTTTGTGGTCATTATCTGACATTTAAAAGATAGTGTGTGGTCATTATCTGACATATAACTGAAAAATAAATTATAAAAAAGATTAAATAGCATCAGGAATAAATTAATAAACAAGCTAGGATGTAATGTCTGCCTTAGTTGATATATTTGTAACAAATCTCTACAACATTTTTCAGATTTAGTGATATACTCAGCTGATCATTTAGAAGACCAGTTCAGCCACAATGAGTCATACAGATGCTCAGCCAAAATAGATTTACCCTTCAATGAAACAACCAAACCAGAGTTAAACATTACAGTGAGAGCCAGCATCTATAATTTTCAAATACAGTCCCTCAAGAGTGAACAATTTGTTTCTGGTAAGTTTGTGCCAGTGTAGGTCAAGGGATAAGAACGTTGGTTTCGTTTGGCATGTCTTGTGACAGAAAATTTAATTGATTAAGCCAGTCACGTGTATGCAAAATCACACACACAGTTCCATTAATTTATTTTGCATTTCATCATATTTTTGTTTACTTTTGAATAAGAAAATAGCTTAACAGTTGTGTTTTAGTTTATATACACTGACAGTTCTTATCATTACTTAAGATTGTCAGCCAGTGCACCTGGTCATGTTGATATATATGTTTTATATCCTTATCTATCTATCTATCTTATCTTATCTTATCTTATCTTATCTTATCTAATCGTATCTTATTCTTATCTTATCTTATTCTTATCTCATCTATCTTTTGTTCACCTGAAGTATTGTGTTTATCTGCAATGTTGTTTCCTGTATAAATTTTACTATCTTTTGTAATTTTTGCAGTGGCCCGTATAGTTTTGTCTTTAGTGTTATATCTATGGGTCAATGGAGTTTCCCTCAGTCTACTATAGTCAGTGCAGTCTTGAAGTATAAAGTTCAGCAGTCTGGGGTGCCTGTCCACATGTACATGTAATTGAGGTGCTGATCTTGAATTTTGTATACATGCGACTGTGGGGTCAATTGTGTTCTGTTCTGAGGCATATAATGATAACGTGTTCATATCTATTCATATTATGAAAGGCATCCTGATTTGAGGTTTGTGGTCCTCTGATTGATTTGATTATCTGTTTCTTATGATGGTATGTAACCAGTGCATCTGGTTATGTGCCTGTTGCACCTTCCTTTGCCAACTGATCCGCTTTTTTGTTTCCTGGTATTCCACAGTGAGATGGATCCACTGCAGTGCAACCCAATGGTGCTTGCAGGATTCAGTCAATAAGGTCTGCAGATGTGGTAATTTTCTGGATTGTAGGGGCTGGAGTATTGATCTTGCATCTGTCAAAAACACTTAAGTGCCTGGCTTTGTACTTTGTCCAGTTCTTGCAGTGTGGTGTTTGATGCTGAGCACCATGCAGATGATCCATAGTCTAAATGTGGGCGTATACTCTGTTGGTAAACTTTACTGAGTATTTTCCCACTCGCACCCCACATGGTTCCACACAGCTATTCTTAGAATAGCCAACTTTCTCCTTGCTTTTTGGGTTGCCTTATTTATCTGCTGTTTCCAAGATAGTTTGTTGTCAAATGTAACTCCGAGATACATAGTTTGTATGTCTTCTTTCACGGGCTCATTGTTTATGTAGATGGCTCCTGCTTTTGTTTTGGGGAGAGAGTGAAAAGTGTAGTACTGCATTTGTCTATTTATACTGATACACCATCTATTTGTCCATGAGTTCAGTGCATTCATAGCTCTTTGCAACAAATTGAAGGCCACTGTTGCATACTCCTGTGCACCGCATTACCAAGTCATATGCATACAATGCCACTTTAATATCATGTGATAGTTCAGTAACCAGGTCATTGATGTAGATCAGAAAAAGTGTTGGAGATAATACCCCTCCCTGTGGGACACCCTGGTGCAGTAAGACCTTCTTCCTCCTAAGACCATCCAGTTGCACTCTTGCTCTCCTGTTATGCAGGTATGCTTTGACCCATTTGTACGTCCTGCCATTTACTCCATAATTTCTCAATTTCTTCAAAAGCCCTTCCTTCCATACTTATCAAATGCTTTCTTTAAATCTATCCATGCTGCTAGTGCCAGTTTCTTTTCTTGAAACGCATCTTCAATTTCCTGGGAAATATAGGTTACCAGATCTTCGGTAGAGTAACACTGTCTAAAGCCTGCTTGCTGTGGGATAAGGATGTTTTCACTTTCCAGGTACCACTGCAGTCTGAGATTGATTATACGTTCCATTGTTTTACACAAACAGCTTGTAGGGCTGATTGGTCTATAGCTGGATGTCATTAAACCATCCTTTCCTGGCTTTAGTAATGGTATCATAATTGCTTCTCTCCGTGCCTGTGGAACTCTACCTGTGATCCAGCAAATATTGTAGATCTGCTGTAGTTTTGCTTTAGCTGCAGTTCCCAAGTTCTTAATCATTTCATTGGACACTCCATCACTGCCTGGTGACTTTTTAATTTTTATTTTGGATATTGCCAGCTCTAGCTCTCTTTGTGTGTGGTCTCTTGTCTTGCATTTTATTGTTTTAAACGGGTTTCTTGTCATTTCTCTAGGCTAATTTCAATATTATTGTCATTTTCAAAGGAATCTGCAAAGTGATTTGCTGCATGTTTACCTGTTAGAATGTTTCCATCCTTCTTCAGTGTAATTTTGGTGTTCCTTTCTGTACCCTCATCATTCAGCTGTTTTACAAGCTTCCACACTTTTCTTGTATCTCGTTCAAGATTCAAGGACTCTGTTTTCTCTTTCCAGCTTCTCCGTCTGGCTTGTAGTTTAGCTGTAGCATGCTGATTGCTATTGTGATGTTCCTGACAGGGGTTATTTTCTGCTTGCTTTCAAGTTATTTCCATGTCATTGTGCAGTTGCTCTAGTTCACTACTCCAGTATGGTTTGTAGTGTTTCCGTGCCCCTCTAGGTATTGTTTCACTGGCAGCTTATATTATTAGTCTACTGAATTCATCAACAATTTTGTTGATGTCTCTGTCTGTATTTAGATCTTTAGTCAGTACACTGGTGTAATGTTGATACATTTTCCAGTCTGCCTTTTTGTAATTCCATCTAAAGAGATGAATTGACTGAATGATGTTAGAGCCATCTGACAGCTTCATTTTGCACCACTAAAAAGACTGGTCGGTGGTCACTGCCTCCAAGTTGTTTTCCAACAACATGTGTAATATTCTAATAATTCAGGTCTGGTGAATAGAAAGCAAGGTCTGGTATAGATGTGGTATGCCATCATCAGGAATAGAATGTTGGTGGATCTGTTGTCTGGTTTAGCAGTATAAGCCCATTGTTGTCCTGCCAATTTTCAAGTTCTTCACCTCTCTTGTCCATATGTTCATAGCTCCAGCTCTGTGAATGGCTGTTAAAGTCTCCACATAAAATTATTCTTTCTTTTAATAAAATTGTGTCTTATGCTGGTGGGTTGTCAATCGGACAGTAGTAAAGTAAATGAAAGTCTGTATTTTCTGTCCTGAGGTGCAGTATCTGATATTCAGCCCCATCCATATACACTTCAAGCCGACATGCATTGATGTTGTTCTTTACAAGTGTCAATATTCTGCCCCTTTGTCTGTTTTTTTCTGTCGGATTGGTAACACTGGTATCCCCTAATCTTGCTATATCATTGTTTAGATGGGTTTCCTGCAAACAGCATACGCTTAATTGCTCTTCATCCTTATCATTTATATCTCATTTTAATCATTAAAATAATGACAGACGTGGAAGATATTAAGTTATGGAAAGTTTGCCATGCTGAAAACATTGAAGGGCTTGCTCTACAGTGAGTTGAAAGGGATTGAAATATTTCTACTTTTTTTTCTATTTTTAACTGTCTATACACACCTAAATACCTGGATAAATTATGGAAATTAAAAAAATAGTATGCAAGGAAATGAAACGTACTATCTATACTTACCTATGCGAAAGCTGGAAAACATAAAAAGAGATTGAGAAAAAACTAGATGCTTTTGAAGACAAATGCCTAAGAAAAATACTGTGTACAATGGAATGAATTCTAGACTGATATGACATAAGAGAAATAACCATGCAACCAAAGATCTCATCTACAATTAAGGAAAGAAGATGGACGTATGCCAGACACGCTGTGAAGAGACTGCAAGAAAATTCCAAAACAGGCTCTTCTATGGGAAACATCTGGATAGAGGAAAAAAAAGAGGAAGACCTAAAGAGACTCCAAAAATAACACTTATAAGAGTAGCAAAGTTAGCAGGCATAAACTCATTAGATAAGATTGAACATCTCGCCTAGAATAGAGATGCATGGGGAAAAACACAACCCCTATGTGACGTTTGACGGCGCAGGAAGGATCACGATCAAGATACAGACATTTCCATGTAAAATATAAACTACACAATGTGTTGTCTTTTTCTTCATATAATTCTATTTTCTTTTCAAATTTTGTCAATAATTTGTTTGTGAGTTTGCCACCTTCTGTTGTTATTGTGAATTGTTATTAACTCTTTCCGTACATTTAGCCGCACAGTGCGTCACTCTGAAATTTGATTAGTGTAAACCGTCATCAAACCATATTCTTTTATATGTCTTGTATCGACTTGGTATTGGTGAAATCTAATTTCTTTTTAAAATATCTAAATTGTCAGATATAATATAATAAGTGTTAGATAAATATAAACATGTAGGTTTATATTAAAAACCATGAAACATTTCGTCTCTAAAATCTCTACCGCTTAATTGATAAAAACCTTCCGTAGTGAAAGAGTTAACAGTCTGTGAGCTGATGCCCTTCTGCTCAATGATATTTGTGGATATTTCTTAGCTCCTTTGTAGTTCCATACAAATTGTCACCTTCTAAAATGTGCTTGCCTACTGGATGCAGATTGCATCTATACACTCTCACTAATTGCACTCTTTTGTAGTGAATTAGAACGTGTTCATATATATATATATTATGTTGTCAGAATTGCAGTCTTGCTTTGTTCTAGGGGAATTTTAGTTGTTTATTGTTTTTACAGACTTACTCTTGATTTGCTTCATAATTGTACCCAGTGATATCATCGTTCAGGGAAAAACTAACAGAAAACACAGTAGACAATAGACAACCGAATGCAAAATCCGAACCTGTGCTCTTCGATTTGATGCAGTGCCCATACTAACTAGAAATACATGCATATATAAATATTATGTGTAAATTCCAATACTTCTGGTTTGGCAAGACTCTGTTTCAAAGAGCATGTGTTTGCATTCTGGTTCAAGCTGTCTGTTGTTAATTGTTTTTCTGCTTTTGTTGAGCCCTTAATTGGGAGTAAAGAATACTGGTGCTGTACTCTACATAGCACTTTATAAGTGGCAACTAATGGCAGTTGAGCATAGTAGCAGACTACCTGTTACTTGTAAAAAGGTAAGCTGCAATAACTCCACAGACATGGACGAGTTTTAAAAAAAGATGGAGAGAAAGCCATTCTGCCATCCAGTATAAGGGCTGTCTGTCTAGGAGCTATATAATGCAACCCAGAGAAATTTGCACGGAGTTTGGGTCACTAATAATCTTTTATTACCAGGAACACCTCTAGAAATGACTCAGTGAATGTACATACTCTAAATGAGCAAGGAAAAGCTGATCAGCTAGCAGCAGAAATGAAAAATTCTAAAATAGATATTGTAAGGTGTGTGAAATAAGATGGTTCTGAGCAGAAATGATGAAGCCTATATACAGTAGAAATGGTTTTATCATCAGGAACGAGGTGTACAATATAGTGAATAGGTAGCTATAATGTTACCAAGGGAAGTGCACAAAACAGAAGAGCCTAGACTAATAAAAGCTAGCGTTTTAAACAACACTCACAACAACAAAAATAAAAATACATATGCAATGCAGCCTACAAGTTAACTATGGAAAGCCAGGAAGTAGTAATGAAAACAATCAAGCTATTAAAAAATGGTAAAGACCAGGTGGAATTCCTTCAGAAGCATCAAAGCCAATATTAACAACTCTACCAAGATGTAACATACAAAAATACTAGATAAAATATGGGCGAGAAAGAACAAACACTTATAGACTGGAAAGAAGGTTATATGATTAAACAACCAAAGAAAGGAAATTTGCAGGAGTGCACAAGTTACAGAAGAATTATGCTGCTTTCAGTATCAGGAAAAGTACTAAAAGAAGCCATAGAGAAATGTTTCAGTGATCACAAATGATGTCCTGACCAAATAAACATTGCTTGTTCAAAATGAAAAGGATGAAAATGTCAGGACAAAATTAATAACTTATAACTGTGGGAAGGTACCAAACTCCACTGGACAAAGAGATCTACAAAGACAATGACACTGGATAGAGGACACACACTGCACGAGTCAACTGAGAGTATTACATGAAATGTCATTTTTGGAAACCTCGGGGGAGGAGACTTCTTTCTTTCTTTTCTTTTCTCTTTTCACTTATACCTGAAAGGTGTCGTGGTTTATATCATTTGTTGTTCTTGAGCTGCTCGAACTGTCTGAATTGGTGATTTTCCTTTGTTGTTACATGTCTCTGTCACTGCATCTATCCATCTTCTTCTGGGTCTTCCTCTTGATCTTTTTCCATGCATTCTCGAGAAGAACTCCCTTGATGGTGATTGGTGAGGATTCATTCTGACCAGGTGGCCAAACCATTTATGTTGTTGTTGTTCTATATATTCTTGGCAGGGTTTTGTTCCTACCATTTTTCTTATGGTTTCATTAGGTATTCTATCTCTTCTTGTGTTGTTTGTTACTTTTCTCAAGCATCGCATCTCACATGTATTGATCTTTCTTAATTGTGATTTAGAAAGGGTCCATGTTTGGGGAGGAGACAAAAATCAAATATGCTTGGAAAAGACAGGATGAAGAAGATAGGGAAGACATGGAGTGGTCATAAAAGAATGGCAGAAAACAAAATTGGTTGGAAAATGTTTCTTGAAGACTATGCTTCATGGTGAGTCAAAAGGTAGTGGAAGAAGAAAAATTCACCATGTCTATTTTGGGGATGATTATTCTTGGCACAATCTTGAAATATTTGTTTACTGGTTCCTTCTTGCTATCTACAGGTGTAGACTGCAAGGAAGATACAACAACGCCAGCTCCGATTACAACACCTATGCCTATTGCCAAACAAAATTTCTTTTGCAATAGTGGAAATGATACAAGGTTTCGTGTTCTTGGGTCATTTTCTTTGGCGATCACCTACAACATAACAGGTGTAAGTGTATATATATATACAAGCAAACATGCATACATAATATTCTTTTCTAGTACATTAAAATTTAAAAAAAAACACCATACTTAGTTAGTGATCATGTCAGGCTGCTTTTACTACCCAGAAAAAATATCTTGTACCCAATTTTATTAGAGACTGGGTGAACCGTGGGGTTTTTTTTAGTCTGAACAAAATCTGCCACTTCTGGGAATTGAACTCATGCCCTTCTATTTGTGACTTTTCCTCTGTGTGGAGCAAACACCACTAACCACTCAGCCAATGTGGCTATATTTCTAAATCATACTAACTCATTTCCTCCGTGTTGAAGCAAGCACCACTAACCACTCAGCCAATGTGGCTATATTTCTAAATCATACTAACTCATTTCCTCCGTGTTGAAGCAAGCACCACTAACCACTCAGCCAATGTGGCTATATTTCTAAATCATACTAACTCATTTCCTCCGTGTTGAAGCAAGCACCACTAACCACTCAGCCAATGTGGCTATATTTCTAAATCATACTAACTCATTTCCCCCAAATTTAAAAAGCCTTTGTTTATGACAAACATCTGATGTCGCAGAGAATTCTCAATCACCAAGCAAGGTGGCATCTTCCAAACCAGTACTGACAACAAACATTTGTCCTGTAAAGATGAAAGAATAAATAAGACAATTAAAGACTATATATGTGTATTACTCTTTCCATTATTTTTCAGCTCTGATAGGATGTAAGTGTCCCGTTAGTAATAAAAGGGTTAGGCAGCTTGGCATACCTGTAAAATATGCATTTGGTCATTTAAAAATTATGGACACTAAATCATGTTCCTCCTCTAGAAATGAAGGGACCCTTACATACTTATCTCCAGCCTTTTTGTGATTGTGTAAATTTATGCCATTCCCAAGTACTTGAACCCATTTCCAAATTTGTAAGTAAGCAAAGGAAATATAGGATGTCTCCCTCGCTACCAAATTTTTATTTTAAAAATTGTTTTACCACAAGACACTCGCTTCTCTAAAGTAGACCAACACATTTCCCAGCCATCCTGTGTAAACACACAGGTACTGTACACTAACACCCATGAACAACCATCATATTGTGTAAGGCACCAACTGCTGAATGACAAGAGCTGAGCGGAGAGGCGTGTCACAACAATTAGAAGACACAAATGCATACAGGCACATTTGCACTTCTCACATAATAAACATACTCCTGTTCAAATTTTGTTGCAATACCTTCATTGGTGTTAGAATTATGAAGGAAATTCTGAGTTCAGTAGCAAATTGCTGGATAATTATGTTTTCAACAGATGGAAGTTAACATTCTTTATGGTTCATAACAGGGCAAAAGAGGATCCAGATCTTTTGATGTTCCATTAGTGCTTTTGGATACTAATGACACCCAGTGTTCTTCAAATGTAACTGAGACTTTGTACATTCCCTTCTTTACAAACTGGAGCATAGAGTTCATTTTCAAAGCTGAGGCCTCCAATAAGTACTATGTGTCCAACATAACAGTTACATATAACCATGACCGACTGCCAAATTCAAGTACCAGTAAGTTGTTTTTCATTACCTTATTTCTTTACTCTGTCATCATCATCAAGTACATGGCCTGCTGGCGTAGGTGATCATGTCTCTCCACAACTTTCAATCTCGACGGTTATTTATCATTTCTGTTGTTGACCTTCTGCCAAGCCATTTTCTTAACTATTTCCGTACGTTCCGCCGCATGGTGCGCCACGCTAAATTTTATTAGTGTGAACGCCATCAAACCATATTCATTATGTTATATGTTAGATAAATATAAATATGTAGATTGATTCTTAAAACCATGAACAATTTTGTCTCTAAAATCTCTTCCGTTGCATCCATAAAAGCTTCCGTATAGAAAGAATTAAGCTGTCTGTTATTTTTTTCTCTTTGCTTCCCTCTATCTCTTCGTCCCTCAATTTTCCCAGTTGTTACAATATATTCCATTTGTTCTCCTCTCATTACATGGCCAAAAAATGCTGATTGTCTTTACTCTGTACTTCTTACATTATGTTCTATACCCTTTTTACTACTTCAGGGCTGGGTAGTCTAGTGATCTGCTTCAGGGCAGGAAGGTCCGGATTCAAACCCACTACAAGTGGTGGAGATTCTTCAATAGTAGGAAAAATTAATCTGTGGTTTCATCATGGCGATACCCTCCCGTGATCTCTTGGATAGCAGTGAAAAATAGTTCTACGTGCATTCTGTGCACATTAAAGAACCCTTTGGTTTTTATGTGCATTATGTGCACATTAAAGAACGCTTTGGGTTTATGTGCATTCTGTGCACATTAAAGAACCCTTTGGGTTCTATGTGCATTCTGTGCACATAAAAGAACCCTTTGGGTTCTATGTGCATTCTGTGCACATTAAAGAACCCTTTGGGTTCTATGTGCATTCTGTGCACATTAAAGAACTCTTTGGTTTTTATGTGCATTCTGTGCACATTAAAGAATGCTTTGGGTTCTATGTGCATTCTGTGCACATTAAAGAACCCTTTGGGTTCTATTTGCATTCTGAACATCAGCCAATGTGGCTAATGGTGCACATTAAAGAACGCTTTGGGTTCTATGTGCATTCTGTGCACATTAAAGAACCCTTTGGGTTCTATGTGCATTCTGTGCACATTAAAGAACCCTTTGGGTTCTATGTGCATTCTGTGCACATTAAAGAACCCTTTGGGTTCTATGTGCATTCTGTGCACATTAAAGAACCCTTTGGGTTCTATGTGCATTCTGTGCACATTAAAGAACCCTTTGGGTTCTATGTGCATTCTGTGCACATTAAAGAACCCTTTGGTTTTTATGTGCATTCTGTGCACATTAAAGAAGGCTTTGGGTTCTATGTGCATTCTGTGCACATTAAAGAACCCTTTGGGTTATATTTGCATTCTGTGCACATTAAAGAACGCTTTGGGTTTATGTGCATTCTGTGCACATTAAAGAAACCTTTGGGTTCTATTTGCATTCTGTGCACATTAAAGAATCTATGTGCATTCTGTGCACATTAAAGAACGCTTTGGGTTCTATGTGCATTCTGTGCACATTAAAGAACCCTTTGGGTTCTATTTGCTTTCTGTGCACATTAAAGAACCCTTTGGGTTCTATTTGCATTCTGTGCACATTAAAGAACCCTTTGGGTTCTATGTGCATTCTGTGCACATTAAAGAACCCTTTGGGTTCTATGTGCATTCTGTGCACATTAAAGAACCCTTTGGGTTCTATGTGCATTCTGTGCACATTAAAGAACCTTTTGTTTTTATGTGCATTCTGTGCACATTAAAGAACGCTTTGGGTTCTATGTGCATTCTGTGCACATTAAAGAACCCTTTGGGTTCTATTTGCATTCTGTGCACATTAAAGAACGCTTTGGGTTTATGTGCATTCTGTGCACATTAAAGAAACCTTTGGGTTCTATTTGCATTCTGTGCACATTAAAGAATCTATGTGCATTCTGTGCACATTAAAGAAGGCTTTGGGTTCTATGTGCATTCTGTGCACATTAAAGAACCCTTTGGGTTCTATTTGCTTTCTGTGCACATTAAAGAACCCTTTGGGTTCTATGTGCATTCTGTGCACATTAAAGAACCCTTTGGGTTCTATGTGCATTCTGTGCACATTAAAGAACCCTTTGGGTCCTATGTGCATTCTGTGCACATTAAAGAACCCTTTGGGTCCTATGTGCATTCTGTGCACATTAAAGAACCCTTTGGGTTCTATGTGCATTCTGTGCACATTAAAGAATGCTTTGGGTTCTATGTGCATTCTGTGCACATTAAAGAACCCTTTGGGTTCTATGTGCATTCTGTGCACATTAAAGAACCCTTGGCAGTTGGAAATTATAAAAAGAAGATATAATGAATGGCTTTTGCCTGGGCAAAATTAATAGGAAAAAATCTCCCAAAAACATTAAACTCTTGATGATAAAAATGAGAGTACCTATGAAGTCAAAGAATATCTGGCCTGTAAAGCAATGGACATCTGAGCACATGGCTAACATCATCATCATCGAGTGCCATCTCCGCAACGAAGGTTGACTACCATGGAGCGCCATATGTCTCTGACATGACTGACAGTGTGAACAAAATAGGGAAAAGTGATATGCACAAAACAATTCAGTCTCTCTGGACTTCGCCAGAAATATAAAGCTGGCAAGCATAAACAATCAACAAGGGACATTTTTACAAAAAATTACATATGAAATATTTGCTAGGTATTTCAAAAATGTGCTGCAGGATTCGGCTGCATCAATGAGATAGAGCTGCTTTCACAGAACAGAGACAGATGGCGAGATTTGATAAAATATCTTTAAAAGAAAACTGCTAGAACAAAAATTCAGATAGGAGAAGGTGTATTTTGGTCTACGCCCTATGGGCCGGCTACGGCTCGAAATGTCAATAGATAGATAGATTTCAAAAATGTATGGTCACTAACGCCATATTCCCTATACGCCACTTGGCGTGATGGGGGTTCTTTACTTTTTTTTTTTTATTTCAAAATGTGACTCTTTGCAAAAAGACATTAGAGAGCACTGTTAAAGATAAATAATGCAATAAAACAGAACAATTTTTAGCCTGGTGGTGGTAAATCTGTCTATCAATTGACCTTTCGAGCCGTAGGGCATAGACCCAGATACTCTTTCTCTAATCTAAATTTTTTTTCTAGCAGTTTTCAATCCTTGTAAAGATCTTTTATCACATCTTGCCATTTTTCTCTTTTCTGTGCAAGCAACTCTATCTCATTGAGGGAGCCGATTCCTGCTGATCTTGCCTCTCTCATCAATGTTCTTCTCAGTATCTCTCTGAGTCTACCTCTTTTCTGGTGGTAAATTACAGTTGTAAATTTTAATTTAGCAGTATATTTGGGAAGGTAGATTATTATTTCAAAATTCACATTCATCTAAATGGTTTACCTGAATTTCCTAGTGAATCTTTTCACTAAATATGTAAATCACATACAATTGACATTTAATATATATAATTAATAAATTTAATTTAATTTTTAAGAATTGGCAAACATTATTTGCATGTAATTTCAGTGAGTCTTGTCTTTTTTTCAATGAAAGTCTTTCAATCTTTTTTTTTTTTAATGTCTCAAGATGGATCTTCCACTGTTCATTTTAGCAAGGCAAAATACTTGGAAGCTTCTGGAAATGGATATTACACGTGCAACGATATTTCATTGGTCATAGATGAGGTTAGTGCTCAACACAATTTGAAGGCATAAAGAAATCAAACTATAAGTGTACTGTATAAAATAAACATAAAATGATATTCATCATCATCAAGTACCAGGCCTGCTGGCTTAGGTGATTATGTCTCTCTGCACAACATTCAACCTCGGCACGATTTATCATTTCTGTTGTTGATCTTCTGCCAAACCATTTCCTTAAGCTGTTGGGTATCTTTTCTCTTTACTTCCCTCTACCTCTTCGTCCCTCAATTTTCCCTGTTGTTACAATATATTCCAGCTGTTCTCTTCTCATTACATGGCCAAAACAACGATGATTGTTTCTTCCTAATATTGGAAATTAGCTCTCTTTTTGCTTTGGCCTCTTTCAGAATGTTTTTATTACACTTCTTAGCTGTCCGTGGTATTCTCAACATTCTTCTGTAAAACCACATTTTTACACCCTCCAATGATTTTCTTGTCTGTTGTCCTATTGTCCATGATTCACATCAATATAAGTTAAGACTTGCTCTACATAACATTTAAGAACTCTTTTTCTTGTTTCTGTTGTCAAAAATGGATTGCACTGTGTCTTCCTCATTTTTGGAAAGTGCTTTTGTCTAAAATTCTGCATTGCACCTCTGTTGTATATCTACCATCTGAGGTTAAGGTTAACATTGTTCCACTTGTCTTTATTGTGCATTGCGGTGATGTCTTTTTCTTTGTTGATACAGTTACTTCTGACTTTTGCTATTAAGGCGGGGTCCTTATATTTTTGCTTTTTTTTTTTTTTCTTAACTGTTAATGAGTTATTTGCAGATCATCATCATTGCACTCCGATCATGTCCATAGGTGCTCAGATCCCCTCCACAGCAAGATATTTTCAGACTGAGTTATATAAACTGTTATATTCAGACTGAGTTATATAAACTGTTATATTTAGACTGAGTTACAGGTACTGATATATTCAGACTGAGTTACAGGTACTGATATATTCAGACTGAGTTATATAAACTGTTATATTCAGACTGAGTTATATAAACTGTTATATTCAGACTGAGTTATATAAACTGTTATATTCAGACTGAGTTATATAAACTGTTATATTCAGACTGAGTTATATAAACTGTTATTTTTAGACAGAGTTCTAGAAACTGTGATATTCAGACTGAGTTATATAAACTGTTATATTCAGACTGAGTTATATAAACTGTTATATTCAGACTGAGTTATATAAACTGTTATATTCAGACTGAGTTATATAAACTGTTATATTTAGACTGAGTTACAGGTACTGATTTTTTCAGACTGAGTTATATAAACTGTTATATTCAGACTGAGTTACAGGTACTGATATATTCAGACTGAGTTATATAAACTGTTATATTCAGACTGAGTTATATAAACTGTTATATTCAGACTGAGTTACAGGTACTGATATATTCAGACTGAGTTATATAAACTGTTATATTCAGACTGAGTTATATAAACTGTTATATTCAGACTGAGTTATATAAACTGTTATATTCAGACTGAGTTATATAAACTGTTATATTCAGACTGAGTTATATAAACTGTTATATTTAGACTGAGTTACAGGTACTGATATATTCAGACTGAGTTACAGGTACTGATATATTCAGACTGAGTTATATAAACTGTTATGTTCAGACAGAGTTCTAGAAACTGTTATATTCAGACAGAGTTCTAGAAACTGTTATATTCAGACTGAGTTATATAAACTGTTATATTCAGACTGAGTTATATAAACTGTTATATTCAGACTGAGTTATATAAACTGTTATATTCAGACTGAGTTATATAAACTGTTATATTTAGACTGAGTTACAGGTACTGATTTTTTCAGACTGAGTTATATAAACTGTTATATTCAGACTGAGTTACAGGTACTGATATATTCAGACTGAGTTATATAAACTGTTATATTCAGACTGAGTTATATAAACTGTTATATTTAGACTGAGTTACAGGTACTTATTTTTTCAGACTGAGTTATATAAACTGTTATATTCAGACTGAGTTACAGGTACTGATATATTCAGACTGAGTTATATAAACTGTTATATTCAGACTGAGTTACAGGTACTGATATATTCAGACTGAGTTATATAAACTGTTATATTCAGACTGAGTTAGAGGTACTGATATATTCAGATTCTAGAAACTGTTATATTTAACACATTCTGTACCACAAGTCGCAAAGTTTGTTGTCTAGTGTGAATAGTAGCCTGACATTCCCAATAGATTGAAGGAAAATAATATTTTATTTATGACTTCTTAACTGCTTTGTTTCTAACTAGATTGTTTAGTTTTATTCCTTGATGGTTTCTTTCCCTCTTTTCATGAAAGTTTTATTAATTTGTTTTTACATTTTTCTTGTCCTATCAAAAATAACAGGTAACCCTGACTACCAAAGACTTCAAGTACAAAGCTTTTAACCCCAAAGGTGACATTGACTTCAGCAAAGGTGATGGTAAGTGATATTGTTTTGTTTGACTTCCCCCACCATAAAACATGTGGGTTCTTGAAACAAAAAAAATACAACAAAATAAATATGAAAAATAATAAATAATAATAAAATGTAAACAAAAGTAAATGAAGACAATAAAAACTCATTAAAATGTATACTACCACCTCTGTGTTATTTCCATCTGGCCATAACAATTTCCTTCTGCATACAAGGCCACACCTTTTTAGTTATCTTAGAAAGAGAATGGGAATAGTCATATTTAAGGTGGTTTGACCATGTCTACTCAGTGGATCTTGATTGGGCATGAAGAAATAGATAAGAAGTATAGAAACATAAAGTATGGGTGCTGTCCAAAATCATATTGGGGGTAATATTATACAGTCAAGACCAGAGACTGAATTAAAATTCTACCAGAAAGAAGCAGACAAATTTGGGAGGGGTGGACACTAATGAAAGTATCCAAACACCAGTAGCGGAAGGGTTGAAGAGATTGGCTGTGGTGTTACTTTACTGAAGTATTATTGCAAGATGTGCTTTAATTTAGAATCAATACAAGGGGTAGGGATGAAACCATTTTGGAAGAAAAATGGGCAGCAATGAACAAGCCAACTGATGCTAGGGAACAGGCAAATAATTGCAGTGCTGCGATTAAGTTGTAGCAGGAGCAAGTAGTGGGGTGTAATGTACACTCATACTAGATATGGTGACAGCTTTACAAAATCTTTTAGAAAATCAGTCAAGTGAGTGGAATCAGGTATTAGAATGAGGTGCAGTCAAACATGTCACAGGTAATCACGGGGGATATGAAAGTAAATATGGAGCGAGACAAGCAGCCAGACATTACTCAGACTTAATTAGCAATAAGTGAGGTGTAATAAGAGGATTATCAAAGACTGGCTGTGCAGGGTGATATAATGTATAAACACTGAATAGCACATGGGGAGATCGTGTCAGGGGGTGGGGAAACAAGGGAGATGGGAGTAGAGAGAGGGGTACATTGATGCTCCATGGGGTGAGGCAACCCATATGGGCGATCAGACAATTTTCTAAAGTGAATCAGCTGTCAGAAGAACATGACAACAAGCCAGTAACTTGGATATCCGCCGTACCCTGATGGCCCTTAGAGTTGAAGTGGGATGATTTTGGGGTGCTTGCATCTTGAATGATGTCCTACAGATGTTCCCATCATCCGTCACCAAGATTGCATCCTAATTCGCCTATGTAGGTCATCCTACATCGCTTACATATGATGGCATAAATAAAGTTGCGTCATGTACAAGTGAATCCTTCTCTGATCTCAAAAGGACCATTGGGGAAGAAAGAGAACCGTTAGTTTCTGGAGGATGTGGTTGCAAGTTCTACGTGGATTGTGATTGCAAAGGATAGTTCCCCGATAGCTGTTGAGGGAGGCTGGAAGGCGGCTCTTGACAAACATATCACGGAGGTTGCTATCATGTTTAAAGGCAACTAATAGGGGGTCTGGGAAGAGTAGACGGGTAGTGGAGAATGGGCAGGTAGCTGTGAATGATTCTGATCACTGCATAGTGGTGATGAGTGAGTACAGCCTTGCGTGAGATGCGGAGAACCCATTGGAGAGCAGATAATAGAGCTGATTCCTTCTTCATTTGCCTTTCAGTATCTAAGGGCAAAATAGTCAGGAAAGAATTTTGGAAAGATCAAACAAGGGCTAATAGAGCAACATGTTCTGGGTGGAAGATGGAGATCAATTAGACACACTAAGAAAATCTGATGCCACCATAGCAAGACAGGCACTGTCATGGAACACTCATGAAAGAGAAAAGCTAGGAAGGTTCCGGAATACTTGGCAAGAAGTCTTGGAAACCTTTTAACATTGGTTGGCCTAAACTGCAGAGAAATAGAGAAAATGTCTAAAAATAGTGATGAATGAAGAGAAGTAGAGAAAATGTCTAAAAATAGTGATGAATGAAGAGAAGTAGAGAAAATGTCTAAAATTAGTGATGAATGAAGAGAAGTAGAGAAAATGTCTAAAAATAGTGATGAATGAAGAGAAGCAGAGAAAATGTCTAAAAGTAGTGATGAATGAAGAGAAGTAGAGGAAATGTCTAAAAATAGGGATGTACAGGAATAGAGAAAATGTCCAAGAATAGGGATGGATGTACAGGAATAGAGAAAATGTCCAAGAATAGGGATGGATGTACAGGAATAGAGAAAATGTCCAAGAATAGAGATGGATGAAGAAATCTTGATTGTGGCCTATGCTCCAAAAAAGAGTATCTTAGGGGTTTTGATTGATTTAATTAATTGATTGAATGCCCACTTTTGTATTACTGATACACTGTATTGCGTGAACTTTCCCTGTAGTAACTAAATGTAAAGACGATGAGGAAACCAGCAGTGTTGTGCCCATAGCTGTGGGTGCTGCCCTCGCTGGTCTGGTGGTCATTGTGCTTATTGCCTATCTCATTGGGCGCAGGAGATCCAGAAAGGCTGGCTACGAGTCTGTGTAACAAGGTGCTCATTCTCCGAGGATGGAAACGAAAGTTAATCATGTGTACAAGTACTTAGTACAGTGTTTCTCCTCATTGGATATTCTATCTCAGATATTTCAAAATGATTGACCTTTATGTTTTTTTTTTCTCGTATTCTGTTATTACGTTTACTTAATTTTCTTCACGTTTTACGTCTAATTTTTGGGACATTAGTAGTTTACAAATGTAGATTTAATAATTGTATAATTTATAATATTAAAATAGAAAACATTCGTAGAATGAAAATATTAAAATAGAAAACTTTCTTTGAATGGAAAAGTTGTATTGAAACATTACAGTATACAAAAGTCATCTCTCTGTTTTCAGTCTGAATTCTGCTTCATTTATTCTGTTTGTTTTTTTAAACTGTACATAATTTATAAAAACAAATCATTGCGAAAACAATGTTAAAAACATAGCAATAATTCCTATTATTGAAGGAAAATGAACAACAGAATATTAAAATCCTTTTAGGAATGTAATAAAGAAAAAAATGACAATGAGCAACAAAATATTATATTCCATTTATGAAAGTATAAAGCAAAAAAAAGAAAATGAACAGAATATTAAAATCCTTTTATGAAAGTAATAAAACTAAAATTGTATTGTATCTTGAATTATATACAAACAAATATGTACACACAAATGTTATGTTTTTAAACATTTCACATTTAATATTATTCACATTTTCTCAGATGTCTCATTTATTTAAAAAAAAAAAAAAAAGTAGTATAAAAGTAATAAGTTGACATATTTGATTTCCAGCAGTTAATGTTTGTTGCTGTTTTTATCTCCCAATACTACACACTCACTAAGAACATTTAGTGGCAACATTATTGCATGCTTTATTGCTATATCTCCACATCACAGTCTTTATGCTTATTTAGACTCATATTATTCAAGTTAATTTATCAGTCTTTTTTTTTTTTGATTTCTCATCACAAAACTTGTAACTGGTAATATTTATATTACTAATTCATGATCTGTACATTTGTGTGTGCTTTTTTCATTTTTATTGTCATCTGAGCTTTCGAGGTTGACAATAAGCACATTGAAATCTCTCTGCGGTTGTTAATTGAAGAATGACACCGTGATTTATTTGAGTGTAGTATTGCAACTATTGTAGTTGGAAGTTGGGCTAAGTATATATAAGACGAGGCAACTGGGAGGGAATAATTAACGATGTGAGTAATTAACAAGCTATTGTAACTATAAGTGTGCATACATCATGTCATCTTTAAAGAAGGATTGAATACCAATGGGCTGCCTTGGGTGCACTGAGGTCAATTCTTATAAACATTAACCATTTTGTGTGTATTCATATTTTACATTTTCTATAAATTTTATGATTTGATCCAATTGAAATTATACTGAAAAAAATTGGGGAGGGAGAGCGATATCCATTTGTTTGCACTGAATAGGCCAGGATATTGACCCCCAAAAAAAAGTTGTTATAGAGATAAAGGGTATCATTGTGCCATTGGTGCATAAGGAATATGGGATATAGGCCATATTTTTTCTTGGTTATTGACACATGCATGGACGATGTAACTAACATCATGTCAAGTCACAGTGTACATTCATTGGGCTTGTGGTGCGAAAAGAAATCATTGATAGTACTATAATAATGGGCAGCATGAATGGAAAGGAGCAGAGGAATACCAAGAAGAAATTTTGAACAGATTATACAAATGGCATTATAAAAGATCACCAATTGAAATTATGACATGCATGAAGACTGAGAGATGTGGAGAGAGATCGCCTGTGCGATCATCTCTCTATTTTATTATTATGCCAGTGCTCTTTTTTGTCCCCCATATAAAGCCTGATGGACCTCAGACCCATTGATCTGGATCAGACCCGGCTACTTATCAGTTCGCTTACCACTATTCTATCGCTACTCCCAAATAGCCCCATAAAATACTCTTTTTTTGCTGGTTTTGATGCCACTCACACATTCAACCTTTATAATTATGTAGCAGTGACAATAAGAACAAAGTATACAATCAGTGTGGATTTAAGAAACAAAAGGAATAAATCTAAACATAAAAATATTTACACATACACCATATGGTGTGACAGATAAACTTTACTGCTACATGCAAAGTCTGAAAAATTAAAAATTGAATGTAGCAAAATTAATATTTTCTTGTAATACTTCAGTATCAACTACATTAACCATATAGGGATTTTGTTTTTAGTGGCTAATCTTGATCTTGCTATAGTGGAGAGAAAGTCTCGTTTGGAAAAGATAATCCACCGTATTCTGTAATCATGAGCCGCGATAGCTCAGTGGTTAGTGAACTGGACTACAAAGGGACAAGAGGTAGGGTTCGATCCCAACCAACGGCTTCCAGGTTCACCCAGCCTTAAATGGGTACCGGATTTTTTTCTGGGAAAGTAAAGCGGCACGGGCTTAATACCAATCACATTACCCCAAAAATCATGTGCCGAAGGTCTGTAAAAAAATTGATGGTCACTAACACCATATTCCCTATATGCCACTTGGCGTGATGGGGAGTGGGGGGGGGGGGGTTACTTTACTTACATTACTTTTATTCTGTAATCGTACTTCTCTCCCCAACACCATTCAAGTGTTATCATCATGTGTTAATGTATCAGATATCAATATTATGTATTACAAATGTATAGTTTGGTAAATAAAATAAACTGATGCAATTTTTTTTCCTGCCTGTGTTTTATTATATTTCTTTTCTTTATAACATTTATGAAATGTTTACTGTTTCAAATGCAAGATATAGTAAGCAGGTCTGTGTTTATAGTCTGTGAAATGTTTGTTCAAATCAGTGGTTTTAAAACTTTTGAAATCTGTGAGGTATGATTCTGGCCAAATATGAAATCTGAGAGGTCTCCTGCTGGCGAAATATGAAATCTGTGAGGTCTCCTTCTGAACAAATGACTTAAAAAATCTTATTCATCTTTTCAAATTTGCAACAAAAATGCTTATACGTAGTTTACTTTGTGTGCCCAGTCTACAGTGGTTTATATGAAATGTAATTTGTCTATCAAAGTTGGCGTTAAACCTACTAATTGGGATATATAAGAAAGGCTAACCTTGTAGGTTATAATGCACACAAATTGGGTCTGTGATCTAAAACTCACAGATTTAGTAGAATAATGCTGGGTAAGTATAGTGACAAAGGTTTTTGTAATAGACTAGCCATGAAAATGTCAATGAAATTTTAAAATCAAAAGTCTACACTCGCAGAACAGCTAGCAATATGATTGAAAGACCGTGTAATTCACATTTTGATATATTCAGATGAGCAATAGACAAAGTCAAGTTTTGATATATTCAGATAACCTCTGTGGTATCCCATGTTTTTTAAATCTATACCCATAGCTGATTAGGATTGGTTCTTAATCACCCAGTCGTTACATTTCCGCTGTAGGTGTACTGTACTACCTTGTAATGACATATCATCTCTGGAGTAAATGTTCAATTTCTTGCTCGTGCTGGCCAAAAACATTTTTTTAAATCGTAATGTCGCTCAAGTCATTTTAGTACTTCTGTGTTGTTTGAAATTTCCACTTAAATTGGTTTTATTTGGCTCCGTCAAAAATTGGGTTAAGTTGTATCTATGGGAACTAAAGTTTACATCAAATAGTCCACTTGTCATGAGCCACTGCATTTTAATGATGGTTTAAAGTTAATTTTAAAATTATTTCAAATAAGAAAAGGGATGAAAGTATTATTTCATGCTAGTTAATTCATATCTTACCAACATGTGCAAGTTCTTGTTTTTTTATGAAATTTTTATTTTGAGTTTTCTGCGCGACCCTGTGAATGGATGGTATGGTTATTTATATAACGTGTCATCTCTGCCATTTGGCTTATAGTGTTACCATTTGGCTTAGAGTGGTAAATTTCTAGTGTTTGTAAGTTTATGGAGATCGGGTAGCTGAATCGATAACTTGTCATGCTCCAAATCAGAAGAAATTGGGGTTAAATCATGGAAGGGTTAAAACTTGTTTCTATCGTAGGTGAAATAAAAATTCAGACCAGAACATGTCATGGCAACTGCACCTGACTAGTGGCCTTTACTCTTCTGTTTCATTTTCATCCCTGGACACTCAGGCATGAAAAGAGCTGACAGCTTGGCTTAAATGGCTGTCGTGGATGGTGTTCGTGCGATGGCCCAGGCTGACATTTTGAATGCACTCAGGGATGTAGGACAAGCTAATGTTTCAGTCAATGAATCTACAACTATATCCAGACTGCATGAACCATCAGGTCAAAGATGGAGATGCCAGAAAGAAACACTATGCGGAGAGACACAGAAGAATAACAACAAATCAAAACAGAACTGGAGTCATCAGTCTCCACACACTGAGGGACATACTGGGGAGGAGATCTGAGCACTTGTGGACATGTCTGATGTACAATGAGGATTAAGGTGACCATATTTTTTAAACCCTAATCCGGCAGAGATTAATTTGACTTAAATTTTCCACCTTTAAATGAAATTTCTTCCGTCTTTTTTTCAAGTGAATAATACATATATTTTAAAACTAATTAAAACACCTAACAATATAGGCTTACAAAACATTATCAGGAGATTAAAAAAACAGTGATACTCACTTTAATGGAAGGTGAAGCAGAGTTGCTGCATATTTCTGATCAGTGTTTCAGTTTCAGTTTACAAGATTGAAAACTTGGGGCGCATTTTACTGTTACTGTTTCGCCAAATGACAGCCTGTTCAACTTTTGAAAAATTTTCTACACAACGGAATCATGTATATTTTTAAGTCGAAGAGACGTTTACCATATTGGTAACGTTTGTATCCCTAATGTATTTTAACAAATCCAGGACAAAAGCTAAAAAATCTGCCAAAATCTGGACAAATTCAGGACGGTAACAAATCCGGGACAAAGGTTGAAAAAACAGTAAAAAATCGGGACTGTTCCGGAAAAATTGGGATGTCTGGTAACCTTAATGAGAATGATCCGTCGAATGTGTCCCCGGAAGACCCCAGTAGTGGGATTATTTTATAGTTTTTTTTTTTCACTAACAAAAAGGAAGCAACTTTTGAAAATCATTGACCGCCACCATGATAACATTTGTGATGCCACTGATTTTGAATGGTTAATATCATGTTGCATCGCACATGATGGAATACAACCAATTGTTGTAGGTGTTAAATATATGAAGATATCTTGCAAACTTCAGCAACATAAAAGATATATATATATATATATATATAAATGTATGCTCTTGTTACGCCATGTTCATTATAACATGGCTGTTTTTTGTTCCCCTTTTCTTTAACTCGTTATTTTATAACAATTCTTATTAAACATGTTTTATGTTTGTAATACATTAACATGAATATTTGAATATTCATTATTTTCTTTCCTGTCTTGAAATTAGTTGAGAAGTAATCATTCATGTTGGGTTGCAAATGCCTAATTTCTACATTTAATCATTTTTGTCCTTGATGTCCAAGTGTGCTTGAATTTGTGAGTGAATCAGAAAGATTGCTGAAGATACAAAAAGGCAGGTAAAGAATAGTGGAGACTTGCAGTTGGGCGTGTCAATAGTAATATCTAAAAAGAAAAAGCCCTCTGGCGACTAAGGAGGTTGATCGATGGCTTGACAAGCTGTCATTGTAAAAACTATTGTTATGGTAACAGAGCCATAGATTTTAGAAGCAGTGATCTCTGCAATATGTGTCATTTTAGCATGCAAGGTTTCTGTTTTTGAGATTCTGGTTCAGCCCTATGTGCTGTCTTTGGCTCGAAAGGACAATAGATAGAAAAGCCCCCCCCCCCCCCCCAAAAAAAAAATATATATATATATGTGTAACAAAAATTAAAGGTTCCATTCGTGCCTTGCTAGGCATATGGGGGAATATGGTGTTAGTGACCATATTCTTCTTTGACCGTGACACATTTTTGGCTGATGTGATTGGTATCACACCAAGCCACCTTTATTTCCCAGAAACAGCTGTGGTACCCATTTATAGTGGCTGGGTGAAAAAAATGGAGCCTTGTCTGTCAAAAAAAAAAAAATCTGCCATTTTTGAGGATTTAATCCGAACCCTACTGATCAAGAAGCGAGCACACAAACCACTAAAAATATATATAGAGAGAGAGAGAGAAAGAGGAGTGGGGGTGGGGGGGGGGGGTATATATGGTGGTTGGTTGCGTTCGCCCGATGACTAAAGTATTCTAGAGTATCGTGGTAGACTAGAATATTCCTTTTCATCATCCGCCCTTACAAGGACGTAGTGGACGTGTCTGCGTTGTATTGTGGTTTGCAGTATAACTGTTATATTTGCTCCTTTCGGCCCAACACATCCGACTTCAGCACGATATTTTTGAGTACCGGGTTGTCTTCCCTCTTCGATCCCTGCTCGCTTGGCCAGACTAGACAAGTTAGTCTGTTACTGGAGGCACCACGGAGAGGTGGAGCAGGGTCTGGATGGTTTTGGTTCACCGATCCTGGCGCAAGCCATCAGCTGTGGGTCGCTGACAACTTCCAGCTCTGGTGCTGGGAGGTGCGCCTTCGCCTCCAAAAATATATATTAGAATTTTTAAAATATTCAGAAACAAGATATACCTATTTGTCCACCGTAAGAGAATCCTTGATAGTCCAGGGCTGTGAGATGTTTTTCTCCTCAGAGTTACTGATAGTTGGGACATTGTGGCCAAAAAATTGATGATGGTATATTGGTATTCATATACAAAAGATAATACATCTCCTCATGTGAAACTTAATTGGACACTAGATGGTGGAAGACATACTTGGAATCATCTATTGAGATGACTCAATCACGGGTTGAAAAAAATACGCAAGGGCTGCAGGAACTGGCAGTATAATGTCTAAATGGAAGGTGTTGGTTTTTGTTGTTGCAGCATATTTGGCATGTAAGAAAGATGAAATAAGGAGAGAGAATATTAGATAAAAGTATCTTAATATTATAATTTTAATGCAAAGAATGAGGCAGCACAAAAGTTCCAAAGAAGAAATGGAATCATTGCAAAAACATCAAGGAAGGAATTAGTATTGGTCTTTTATATCTTGACAGAAGGTTGGTTGGAAGCAGATGGTGACCTTCAGTTGTAACTGCCAGGCACTGTCGTCTCTTGCCATGTGCTTGGATGGTTTATTGCAAAGCTAGCACTTTGCCCATAATTTGCTAACCCCAAAGCAGATCAAGCACTTTGCCCATAATTTGCTAACCCCAAAACAGATTAAGCACTTTGCCCATAATTTGCTAATCCCCAAAATAGAGCTAGTACTTTGCTCATAATTTGCCTACCCTTACTTAATTAAATTTTGGAAAGTTCTAAATGAAGAGCATTTGAGGTGAAAACCTTATGGTTTTTTTTTCTTCAAATTTTAATGGAAAAACCAAGGTTCTGAAAGCTGTCTTGCTGAAGTTGTACTTTAGGACTGAAACAGGCAAAACATAGCATAATGTAACATACTAAAATAGCCAAATAAAGATGGAGATACGAGCATCCTTCACATGATTTTTATTTTAGTGGTAAGGTAAAGTAAAGGTTCCCTCTATGCCTTAATATATGTATATGGTGTTAGTGTTCATTTCCATGACCATGGCCCATTTTTGGGTGATGTGGTCAGTAATATGCCAGGCTGGTTTTATTTACTTCCCAGAAAAATAACCTGTGGTACCTGTTTATAGATGCTGGGTGAACCACAGAGCCCTGTTGGCTTGAAAAACAAAATCCCCTACTTCAAGGAATTGAACCCCTGATCAGAAAGTGAGCACACTAACCACTCAGCCACCGACGCTTCATTTTAGTGGTGATTCAATTAAATTGAAAAAACATGTAAAAGGTTCCTTCCACAACTTGAGGCATTTGGAGCAAACAGGGTTTGTGCTCATATTTGTTCAATGATCAGCTGCTACATATATTTATGTGCGATATGGTGAACAGGTCAGGCTGACATTCTCTCTCTGAAAAATCTGGTACCTTCTTAATGTTGGGTGAACCTAGGAAATAGCGATCAGGGTCAATCAAACCTGTCCTCTTGTCTTTTGTTGTCCAGTTCAATTAACCACCGAACTACTGCAGCTTTCATTAGTAATTGTAGGGAATAAAATATTCCTATAGTTGATGTTTCTGTGATGTAGTCAGGGTTGATAGTTGAGTCTGAGAATGTTGTTATTGTGTTTTGCTAATTGTTAATATAGAGGCACAATAATGTTTGTCGATCTCCACTTTCTGAAACATCTGTACCGTAGAATGCATGTTACAATACCATTCCAAATAGTCGAGTGTGTTGCTCTTGAATGTAGATATTATAATGCTTTCTACAAATATTTCTAAAACTCAACCAAATCACCTTATGTGATTTATACAAAATTATTTTTCCAAAATTAGATCTAATCTTATTATATTGAATCAGTCTTTACTCATTCACGAAGAACAACTGTACTTTCTTTTCTTGTAAAACAAAAACAATTAACCTTTTTGTGGTGATTTCAACCATAGAACGTTTTGTTTTTGTATTATATATTTTTTTGGTGGCATATGAAAATTGTGCCATGTAATTATTTTGTGTCAACATTTGTTGATTTTTAATTACTTCCAATGACTAAATTGATACAATTGTAGATTTAAAATGTAATTTAGTTAAGAGTGAAATTTTTTAGTGTTTGTAGAACATGTGTAGAGTTCTGTAGAAGAAGTGTATAATCATTTAGATCAATTTTTGTTAAACCCATATAAATTGAAGACCGTTTTGAAATGCAATTGTACCCCCCTTCCTCCAGATGTTCTGGTTGATTTAAAATGTTAAAATTTAACCCTTGATTATGATAACTATCTGTAACTCTCTCAATTACAATACCATAGTAAAAATTATTGCCACATGAGCATAACATTAGGTGCTCTAAAAATTGTATTTTTCATCAACTTTTGACACACAGCTATGTGTTCACACTAGGCAAAACACGGGGACTCTAAATTCCTGGCTCAGGTTGATTTATGACCTGAGTTTCACCTCATGGGCCAGCTGTGTTACAAGGTCACAAGGTACAGTCATTGTAAGTCTATCAGTATGTTTGGATACGTCATAGCCTGTGTTGTTTCCCCGATGCCCTGCCGATGAGCGAGGACCTTTTCCTGGTCACAGAAGAAAAAAATGGAAAAATGACCAATTTCTTGAAATATGATTTTTTTTCCCCCACATTAAATGATGTATCTCATGATCTCAAAAAAAAAAACTATCCAAAAGCAATGGAAAGAGGTTAAAAATTCATGGGTCACCTGAAGTGGTAATTAGGCAGGTACAAAGGGGAAAAGGGGGGGGGGATGTCTGAACACACCTAGGGTTAATCATATATGTTGTTCCATTAAAAAGTTGTTTGGGGGGGGTTGTGTGTGATTGGCAAACCCTGATAAGAAAAACACCATTCAAGAAATAAATTGGTTGAACGTCAGTCTTGGTGGATTGAAAGTTCTGTTAAATGTTTCATTCCAGCAAAAAGTAATTAATTAATTAATCCCCATTGTGTCTCACTGAGTCAGCATTAAGGCTTCAGTAGCAATAGTAGGGTATTATTCTGAACTATATATATACTTCTATTAATTTGTTTCATTGATTTTTCATTTAATGCAGTTTGAGTAAACACATGTTTAAGATGGATTTTGTTTCCTTCGTAAAGAAAATTAGATTGACCTCATCATGAGTTTTCTTTCTTTCTGACATTCACCCGATAATTACTAAAGGAATTGATTATCTTCTTTAAAATCCATCCTTACTTGAACATTAAGTAAGTGTAGAAAAGTTAAGTTGAGAAATAGTAGAACTGTGATTTTTTTGGGCCCCATTCATCTGATTTCAGCATGGCATTTTTGAGTACTGGTTTGCCTTCCATCTTTGATCCTTACTTATTTGGCCAGACTAGACTGGTTAGTCTCTTTCTAGAAGCACTCTGAAGAGGTTGGGTAGGGTCCAGATGGTTCTGGTGCACCATCAGCTATGAGTTGCTGACATCTTCCATCTCTGTTGCTGTCAGGTGGCCTTACCTCAGTGAGTTTTAATATGCATGATTCCTTAGAGTTTATTAATCTAGTATTTGTGAGAGAGTTATTAATAAGAAGGTAGTAAAGTAATTAAAGGACTTTCCTCTAAGCCATAAGGCATATGGAGAATATTATGTTAGTGCCAATTATCAATTATTTCAATGACCAATGGCACATTCTATTGGGGAGAGTATGGTTGTATCATATTTGACCATCTTACTTTACAAGAAAAATCTCTTGGAACAATTCTCATAGGCTGGGTACAGCTCTAAAGCTGTTTTTGTCCCAAAAATACTCACCGTGCCTGGGAATTAAACTGAAACCTTGTGGTCAGCAACTGGATCGGATATAGTGAGCCAGTTCAGTGCCTTGCAAGATATCAAAGTGGAGTTAGATGCACTCAAAATATTATCGGGGATGCAATGGGAGAAAAGTCAGGCCATTTTTGAAAGTAGTCTTGAAATTGACAGAGAGAGAGAGAGAGGTCAGATCATTACTGAAAATAGTCTTGAAATTCACAGGGAAGGATTTCGTACCATTGCTGAAAATAGTTTTTAAATTCACAGGGAAGGAGGTCGTACCATTGCTAAAAATAGTCTTGAAATTCACAGGGAAGGAGGTCATACCATTGCTGAAAATAATCTGGAAATTCACAGGGAAAAAGGTCAGACCGTAGCTGAAAATACTTTTCGAAATTCACAAGGAGTGAGGTCAGACCAATGCTGAAAATAAATTCACAGAAGGAGGTCATACCATTGCCGAAAATTATTTTGAAATTCACCAGGAGAGAGATCAGACCAAATTACTTGTGAAGGTGATGGTTAAATAATCTTCTTCTGCTACATTTGATGAAGAAAAAAAAACCTCAGTGTCATCAACTTTACATGTATAAAGTTACATTTGTTGTGAGTTTACAGCAAGCTGTTATATCTATGCCATTTACCCCAGCACAACTGACTTCAACATGGCATTTTTGGATATCAAGTTGCCTCCCCCTGTTTAAAAAAAAAAAATAAGATTACTTGTTTGTCCATATCATTTTATTTATTTCTGTAAGTGAGCTTGATCTTCACATGCTCTCTTGCAGTGAATCCTAAAGCTATTCCATCCCATACAGTGTTTGGTGTTTTAAGTCCAGTTATAAATTCAATGAACAAAGAAGGAAGTGTTTGACTAACAACAGAATGGGAAAGGCCATTTGGAAGACCTTTGCTTCTCATGGAGATTAATGATATTAATCATTCTACACAAAGTTACTGCTACACATTTCTCAAGCTGTCTATCCCTTTCAGATACTGCCACTTAATTCTTTATAAGCAGGACATTTATTTTCATTCAGTTGTTTTACATTCTTTTGTTTATTACATGTGTGCTAATATTAATTAATATTTATCATCATTTATTACATATTACAAAAAAAAATTGTGGAAAGTCATTTACTTTGCAGTTCTGGTGAAACTGAGGTTAAAAACAACCACAATGTTAAAAAAACTGACAAATGACTGACATTCAAAAATACATTGTCATAATTGGTCAGCCAGAATATTTAAATGCCTTTCTGAAACATCGAAGACTGATTATAAGGTCACCTGTTAAAAAAAGCGGGAAAGTAATAAAATGCACTTTGCATGCATATTCAAATTGCTTTAAAACTGTTTGCAACAATTTCAAGATTAGTTTCAGCTTTGATGCTTTATCTACAAAGTTCACTTTAAAAAGAGTTGCATTGCTGTTAGGTTCGATTTTGTATTTGAACTCTGATTGACTTCTGATTGAATAAAATTCAATAAAAATACAAATATCTTCTACTTATCTATCATGTGTGTTTTGCATATTGTACATTTATATTGGTGTTTGCTTATTCTACATTTATATCATTCTATCTATCTATTGACCTTTCGAGCCGTTGCCGGCCAATAGGGCGTAGACCAATATACACTTTCTCTTATCAAAATTTTTATTCTAGCAGTTTTTCAATTCTTTTAAAGATATTTTATCAAATCTCGCCATTTGTCTCTGTTCTGTGCAAGCAGCTCTATCTCATTGAGGGAGCCGATTCCTGCTGTTCTTGCCTTTCTCATCAATGTTCTTCTCAGTGTCTCTCTGGGTCTTCCTCTTACATGTTGTTTCCCACATGAGGGCTTGCTTTGCTATTCGGTTATTATCTCTTCTCATCACATGTCCAACATATGACCATCGTCTTTTCTTTATTACTGAAGATATTAGTGGTTGATTGGCGATTTCTCTAATTTCCTCGTTTGTTTTGAATTCGTTCCACGCTATACCAAGTATTTTTAAAATTTATTTATATCATTGGTACTTGCATATTCTGGGTGTCCGGTTAGCGCAATCGATAGGCGGTTGGCTTACCACGGCAACAGCCGGGGTTCGTACCCTGGCGAGGACACCTGGGTTTTACTAATTCCCTAAAAATTAGTGGGAGCCGAGATAGCTCAGTGGTTAGTGAACTGGACTACTACGGACAAGGGGTAGGGTTCGATCCCAACCGACGGCTCCGGGTTCACCCAGCCTTAAATGGGTACCGGATTTTTTCTGGGAAAGTAAAGCAGCACGGGCGTAATACCGACCACATTACCCAAAAATCATGTGCTGAAGGTCTGTAAAATATAGGGTCACTAACACCATATTTCCCTATACGCCACTTGGCGTGACGGGGGGTACTTTACTTTTACTTTACTTACTTGCATATTCTACATTTTTATAATTTTTGTTTTTTTGTATTCTATATTTCTATCCTTGCTCGTTTGCATATTCTACATTTTTATAATTGATGTTTGCATATTCTACCTACATTTCTATCATTGGTGTTTTGCATATTCTACATTTTTATAATTGATTTTTGCATATTCTATATTTTTATAGTTGGTATTTGCACATTCTACATGAGGGCTATCAACGCTCAGTTTAAAAGAGAAGTGCATCTTGTCAACGTTACGTGACGATGCTACATAAGGATAACATTTATAATCAAAGCATCTTTTGTTTGCAGTGTGTTTGATATTTGTTGTACGTTTTATGTTTACTTGATCAGAGATGGAGGGGAACACGAACTCAAGCCCCTGTAGAGAGCGGACTCGATTTGCCTGCAACAAAGTTATTGACACGTCAATCAGAACTCTTTATCAGATATGGGATAAGATGGGCATTGATGAAAGCCAAAAGAAGGCAAGAGGTGACACAGCCGTGACACATGTGAAATAAAGAGTTGCAACTTGATTTATAAATGATAGCTGCACTTAAAATTGAAGTTGATAAATATGAACTTCTGAAGTTTCAGAAAATGCATAAATTTGTGGATGGAATTAGAAATGAACTGACATCTTTGTGGAATAAATACTACTTCAGTAAAGAGCAGAGAGCTTCATTCAAAGGATTTAATAAAGAAGAATGCACAGATGAAGTACAGCATGCTCATGAAAAAGAACTGGAAATAGTGCAACAGTATTATAATGTGCACAAGGAGATTTTAGAAAAAATAGCTCACAGAGAAGAACTCATCAAGATGATGATAGTATTTGAGGAAAAAGCTAGTGATCCAAATAGATTGTTCAGTGACAGGGGAGGGAAACTGCTTCAGGAAGAAAAAGCCAGAAAGAGATTAACAAAAAAATTGCTAAAGATTGAGGATGAAGTGATAGAAGCAATAAAAAAATGGGAACATGACAACCATAAGGAGTTTTTTGTGAATGGAATTAAGTTTCCGGAATATGTGAAGAGTGGGAGAACTTCCAGCTGCAAAAGGAAGAACAGAAACAGTTTAGGCTGAAAGCCAGAACAAATCAGACTCAAGATGAAATGCTGTATGGAAGCAAATCTGTCTCTCAAACTCAAGATGAAATGCTGTATGGAAGCAAATCTATCTCTCAAACTCAAGATGAAATGCTGTATGGAAGCAAATCTATCTCTCAAACTCAAGATGAAATGCTGTATGGAAGCAAATCTATCTCTCAAACTCAAGATGAAATGCTGTATGGAAGCAAATCTGTCTCTCAAACTCAAGATGAAATGCTGTATGGAAGCAAATCTGTCTCTCAAACTCAAGATGAAATGCTGTATGGAAGCAAATCTGTCTCTCAAACTCAAGATGAAATGCTGTATGGAAGCAAATCTATCTCTCAAACTCAAGATGAAATGCTGTATGGAAGCAAATCTGTCTCTCAAACTCAAGATGAAATGCTGTATGGAAGCAAATCTGTCTCTCAAACTCAAGATGAAATGCTGTATGGAAGCAAATCTGTCTCTCAAACTCAAGATGAAATGCTGTATGGAAGCAAATCTGTCTCTCAAACTCAAGATGAAATGCTGTATGGAAGCAAATCTGTCTCTCAAACTCAAGATGAAATGCTGTATGGAAGCAAATCTGTCTCTCAAACTCAAGATGAAATGCTGTATGGAAGCAAATCTGTCTCTCAAACTCAAGATGAAATGCTGTATGGAAGCAAATCTGTCTCTCAAACTCAAGATGAAATGCTGTATGGAAGCAAATCTGTCTCTGAAACTCAAGATGAAATGCTGTATGGAAGCAAATCTGTTTCTCAAACTCCAAATAAATGAAGATTGCTACAAACTGCTACACATGTGAAAACACCTCTTAAAACCAAAAAGGTTGAAATGACATCTACATTCTCAGTGAGAATTAAAATTCACTATAATGAGATGGCGATTCATGATTGTACAAAGAAGTTACAACGGTAGTTTTTCAGTGACAGGGGGGCCATGTAATGAGAAGAGAACAACTGGAATATATTGTAACAACTGGAAAAATTGAGGGACGAAGAGATAGAGGGAAGCAAAGAGAAAAAATAACAGACAGCTTAAGAGAATGACTTGGCAGAAGGTCAACAACAGAAATGATAAATAGCTGCCGAGATCGAAAGTTGTGGAGAGACATGATCACCAACGCCAGCAGGCCCGGTACTTGATGATAATGAGATGAATGACTTAACAAAGACTCCAAATACATCAAACAAGCTACCTATTAACAATCATTATCAGCAAATCACAGTGACTCGCTCCCCATCTACCAGACAACTCTGCACACCAAAGACACCAATTAACAAATCAGTAATAAGAAAGAGATCTTTGCGGATTAAGAAAAGGGCATCTGCAAAACGTGGTGCTGATCGTTTTGGTCATCAGAAGTCAAAAGTCACATCAGTAAATGAGGAAAACCATAGTTCCTCCATTGTGGCTTCACATGGATCGTACAATGAGTTTGCTAATCTTGTGAGTACATCCAAAGCTTCATCACCATACCTTCATCAAAGTTAGCTTTCAAATGCAAGGCTGGCTTAAAGGAACCAGATTGCCATAGCAGTGTTGTATCATTACAGCTGTACACATCTAGCAGTTGACATATATTTTCTGCGTATATATCTTTGTTTACATATAAATTATATATCAGATTTATTTTTTAGACCACTTAACATATCACTTTTCAGCAAGGCTGTTTATTTGCTAAGAAATATTAAAACAATTTTTTCCTTGGAGATACACTACCAAAGTTTTTATAGATTTATAGAGTCTGTACGAGTATGTCATTTATTTGCATTTTATATGAATAAACAATAAAATAGTTCATTATAATATATTAAATTTAATAAAAAGCTTGAGTATAAACTCATAAAAGAACATATACCTATAATAATAATGTATTATATTTTGTATTCTAGTTATTATTTTTGTTATCCTCGATATCTGTATCAATGGTTGTGAATTTATTCAATTTTGTGTTCATTTATTTCATTATCTATATTATTAAAAGCTATCTATATCTGCCTATCTGGGCTCTCCAGAAGTTAAATGATGGACTGAAAGTAATAGCATCATTTCCAGTGTACTTGCCACATAATAGAGGATGTTTAGGGTATTAATTTCACATTCAGTAGAAAGAAATGTATCAGGAAAATACTTTGTTCACAATGGAACGGCTATACAGGAAAAAAAAGAGAAATGGCAAAGCAGAAAAAAATAAAAATCTCATCTATAATCAGAAAGCTAAGGTGGGAATATATTGACCATATAATAAGGAGATAATAACCTGTCACAAAGCAAATCCTAAAATTCAGAAATAATAAGAAAAAGATAGGCTGACTTCAAAGGACACCTTGAGAAGAATACTGAGAAGAGAGGCAAAGATAGCAGGCTTAGACTCCCTTAATGAAATGGATGGAGAAGCAAGTCCTGTAATGACAACACTGGAATAATTGAAGATGTAAGATAAAATAACACACTTTGAGCCTAACTGCATCCAGCAGAGAGAATCAAGCAGTCTAACCACTTGGCCACCACCACTACATTGTATTATTAAGCCCTGAGTAATAAAAATAATAAATGATTGCTTTATTTACACATCTTATGATATTAGGTCTTGATGTAATACTTTGTTGTGGTTAATTTGGTATATACAACCCATACATAACGGCTTGTTGCAGGAGCTACTGAGTGAAGTGCTCTGTGCACACCGTGATCTCTGCGTTTCGTCCATTTTAATCGTGTTTGAATATTCCGATTGTTTACGGTGAATTATGATATCGTCTGACATGGAACAGGTGATTGTGTTCACTTTCTGTGCGGTTTCGCTTTATGTCTTTTGGCGTGCGCTGTGACTGCTATGATGGGGACTACTGCTACCTTTCTTGGTTTGGGAGATGAAATAGTAATTCGGATGATTCAACTGGCACGGGCGGTTGAGCAATTCTTGATTTTAATTCGTTTGTAGTGATACCGGGGCCTTCCATAACATAACATAACATAACATAACGTATTCTACATGAGGTTCGCGGGGGATTTTTGCATATTCTACATTTCTATCAGTGATGTTTTGTATATTACACATTTATTATTGATTGTCGTGAAACAGGACAAAGAGTCAGGAAGAAGATTGTCATCAAATCCATCAGTGGTTTTCGTTTTCTTGTATTGAGTTTATCCTAGACCAGAATTGTTACAATTTTCAACTCAAACGAATTGTTCACCCTCACTTATGCGTGTGAAAGCTGGAAAACAACAAATGAGATTGAGAAAAAAAACTCAACGCAATTTGAAGGCAAATAATTCAAATATGTCTGGTTGGGATTTGTATTTATAATTTCGCTCTGCGACAACCACCGCTGATCTCAGCAGCGAGGCCCGGCTTGAAACGTCAGTTACTCATCGACGGAAAAAAACATGAGTACCTCCTAAATCGGAATTAACTGTCTGTGCGGCGAGGGAGCCTGTGCACACGGCTGCCAGGGAAAAATGGATTAACACGCAAAATTCAGTTCACAGTCTCTAGGGACTTCGTCATATGTGAAAGCTGGCGAACGCCAAAAAAAAAAAAAAAAAAAAAAAAAATTATTATTACGTATATTGACAAAATATGCAGGATGCCAAATCACAAAGTGAATATATAAATGGACTACTTTTTGCTGATGACCAGGCCCTTATAGCTTTCGAAGAAACAGAACTTCAACTTCAACATGTGTTGTCCTTGAATAAAGAATGTAAAATGAGTAACACGAAAATATTATACTCTCGTCCCCGTATAGTATTTAATGTTTTGTATATTTTATGTTTATGCTTATCTCATAACATGGAAAAAAAAACAGAAGTCATATCAATAGGAAGACAAAAAGAAAAAGACATTAAACATGTTTATTGGAAACCAAATTATAAAACTAGTAACAAACTTTAAATAAATGGTAACAACATTCTTTGAAGAAGGTAAAATCGATAAAGAAATATATTTCATTACTAGTTAGCTATGTAGGTTTCGTTTTATTTACTTACATATCAGTGTGTGTGTGTGTTGTTTGTTTGTTCCTGCTGAAGGCCTATTGGACCGAAACGTCGTTCAAATTTGTGTTGTCTATTAATTACGTAAAGCTTTTACCATACCATATTTTCTAATTTTAAAAAAAAATTCTCCCTAAAGAAATAGATACCCGATGCAATAAAACAAACAAAATATTGGGAAATCTATCCCTTAGGCATATGAATGTCAAAAAAGACTACAACTATGATCATAAACAAAGATAATACTCAAGACCTACAAGTGGATATCAAAGTTGAAGGAATAGACCCGGGGACAAGTTCAGAGCTACAACTACCTTCATCATCATCGAGTACCAAACCTACTGGCGTAGGTGATCATGTCTCTCCACAACTTTCGATCTTGACTGGTATTTATCATTTCTGTCGTTGCCCTTCTGCCAAGCTATTTTCAAGCTGTCTGGTATCTTTTCTCTTTGCTTCCCTCTATCTCTTCGTCCCTCAATTTTTCCAGCTGTTCCCTTCTCATTCTATCTATTGTCCTTTCGAGCCGAAGACGGCGCATAGGGCAGAACCACAATCTCAAAAGCAGAAACCTTGCATGCCAAAATGGCACATATTGCAGAGATCACCACTTCTAAAATCTATGGCTCTGTTTCCATAACAATACTTTTTACAATGACAGCTTGTCAAGCCATCGATCAACCTCCTTAGTCGCCTCTTACGACATGCCTGGAAGGTCACAGTGTTACTATTCTCTACTTCCCTTCTCATTACAAGGCCAAAAAAAAAAAGATGATTGTTACAACTACCTTCATCATCATCATCATGTACCCTGCCGGTTGGCGTAGGCGATCATGTCCCTCCACAATCTTCTATCTACAGTGCATCGTATCAGTTCTGTTGTTGACTGTTTTGTTTTCCATGCCATGACACCAAGCTATCCAGTATTTTCTCTCTTTGTCGTCCGCGATCTCTCTTCCTTTTATTTTGCCAGTTGTAACCAAGTATTCCAACTTTCCTCTTCTCATGATGTGCCCAAAAAATGTTGATTGCTTCTTTCTGATGTTTTTTAAGAGCTCCCTTTTTGTGTTGGCCTCTTTGAGAACTTCCTCATTTGTCTTTTTATCTGTCCAGGGAACTTTCAACATTTTTCTGAGAAATCCCATCTCTGTGGCCTCTAACCGTCTTTTCATTTGTTTGTCTACTGTCCATGATTCGCTTCCATAGGTCAGAATTGGTTCTATATAGCACTGGTGAACTCTCTTTCTCATTTTTATTGACATAGATTTGTTGCATAAGATATTTTTCATTTTCTTAAATGCTATTTTGGCCTGAGCTATTCTGCTTTTTATTTCTGTGGTGCATCTCCCATCTGATGTAATTATTGTGCCCAAGTATTTGAAACGTTGCACTTGTTTTAGATTTGTCTCGTTTATTTTTATGCTGCATGAGGGTGGTGATTGTATCTTCGATATAACCATTACTTGTTTTCTTGCTATTCAGACTGAGAAATTCCTTGTTGCTTTCTTTTACTATTATGTCTATCATTTCTTGTAGCTCATTATCTGCCTCTGCTATTAAGCCTGTGTCATCCGCATATCGCAAATTATTTATGTTGTGACCGTTGACTTCAATTCCTTTTTTGTCTACTATTGATCTCATAATATATTCGCTGTAAAGTGAAAACAAGTCCGGTGACAGAACACAGCCTTGTCTGACTCCTTGTTTTATATATTGGAATTGTCCTGTTTGGTTGTTAATTCGTATAGCTGCTGTCTGTTGCCAGTACATATTTTTTGTGATTCGCAGATCCTTGCCATCAATGTTTAATTTCTCCAGCATATTGATTATTTCCACATGCTTTACTTTGTCAAATGCTTTCGTGTAGTCTATAAAGCACATATATAGATCTTTCTTTACCTCTATAGATCTTTCTATCAATGTCCTTAAGATGTATATTGCGTTATTGGTGCCCTTTCCTTCCACAAATCCACATTGTTCCTCACTTATTTCTGGTTTTATTTTGTTCCTTACGCGTCTCATGATTATTCTTAGTAATATTTTAGTCATATGGCTCATGAGACTAATAGTGCGGTGGTCTTCACAATCAGTGGCGCCTGACTTCTTCGGTATGGCTACAAAGATAGGTTTTAGTAGATCCTCGGGTATGTGTCCTGTGTTATATGTCATTGAGTAATTTTGTTATGACTTGTACTCCCAACTCTCCTAATGCATTTATCTCTTCGATTGTTATATTGTCAGGACCTGGAGCTTTGCCTCTTTTCATGTGTTGAATTGCGTCCTCCACTTCACTCTGCATTATTAGTGGTCCTGTGTTTTCATTTAAATTGTTTAATTCTGGTCTTTCATCATCATAGAGTTGACTGATATATTCTGTCCATCTTTCCATTGTCTTCTCCTGTCCCATTATTATATTTCCTTCCTTTGATTTCACACATCCTGAAACTTTTACTTCTTTTCTTCCTGTTAATTCATTTAACTGATTATGCATAAATTTTGGGTCTTTCTTTTGTTGTTTTTCCATTTCTTCACATTTCTGTTTTAACCATCTTTGCTTCTCTGCACTTGTTTTGGATCTCTTTGTGCAATATTTTGTATGCTCGTTCTTCTTTCTTATGTTTTCTTCTTTTGTCCATTAGTTGTAATATTTCTTCTGTCATCCATTTCTTTTTGTTGATTCTTTTAGTCACTGGTATTACTTCTTTTGATGTTTGCTGAATCGATTGTTTGAGCATTTCCCACTGCTCCTGGATGTCCTGTATTTTCTCAATAGCATTATATCTATTTTGTACTATCATGCTGTACTTATCACTCATCTGTTTATCTACTCTTAGCATATCTAATTCTAATTTTATATTTCTTGGTGATTTCTGTGCCTTCCGCAGTTTTATTCTAATTTTTCCAACTACTGGTACATGGTCACTATTGCAATCTGCTCCTGGCCTTGTTTTAACCGATGTTTAGCCCATTCCTGAATCTTCTTTGTACCAGTATAAAATCAATTTGATTGTGTACTTTTTTGTCTGGGCTTTGCCATGTCCATAGTCGCCTAGGGTGTTGTTTGAACCAGGTGTTACCTATAATCATTTCATGTGTCTTTGCTCAATCTATCAATCTATCCCTTCTGTCATTCGTCTCGCCAAGGCCATGCCCCCCAGTCACATTTTGCACTTTAGCTGTTCCTACCTTTGCATTGAAATCCCCTAATACAACAGTTATTTCATGGGATTTACACTGTTCCATGGCTGCCTCTAGCTCCTCATAAAAAGTGTCAATGTCTTCTTCTTCGCTATTACTTGTTGGTGCATAAGCTTGAATTATGTTGATATCCATTGGTCTGCCACTCAATTTTACTAGCAGAATTCTGTCTGATACTGGCCAAAATCCTTTCACTGTTTTGCTTCTTTCTCTATCTAACATGATGCCTACTCCTCTTTCGTGTGTGGTTCCCCCAGAGTAAATTACATTTCCACTGTCGCGTTGTAATAATCCTGCCCCTGTCCATCTCATTTCACATAGTCCCAAGATGTTCAATTTCATTCTCTTCATTTCTTGACTGATGTTTTCTAGTTTTCCACCCTGGAATGCTGATCTAATGTTCCAGGTTCCTATTGCTAGTGTCTCTTTATTTTTGATCTTGCATACAGTTGCTTGATGACGATCGGGTGTCACCTGTAGCACATGACGCTCCCTACCGGACGAGGTGGCTATGAAGCCCCCATTAACGTCGTTAGCTGTAAATAGAAGGTTGTGATGTGTCATGATTATTTAAGGCAATTTAAGAAGGTAGTTTGCCATTCCTTTCCTTCTTGGCAGTGACTGTACTAGTCGGTGGTCGCAGCCATTGTCTCTACAACTACCTTACACATACTATAACCAGTGATGGAAAATATAAAACTGAAAAAAAAAATGGCAAAAAGTAATTTTAATGCCATGAAAAATATACTAACATCAAAACACAAGGGCTAAAACTAAAAATAGCAAAATGTTATATCTTCTCAGCATACCTGTATGGTGCAGAAACATGGACATTAAACAAGAAACATAACAGAAAATTGAAGCCTTTGAAATGCGGATTTATATAAGAATTGGATGGAAAGAAATGAAAACAAACGATGAAGTCTTAAAACAAATAAAAATAGAACTTATCATCAACATTGGATGCCGTCTCCGCATCGAAGGTTGGCTACCATGGAGTGTCATTACGCTCTGTCTCTTGCTTTGATGGTGCATTTTGTCATAGACTGACTTGTCCATCTTTTGATGTTACTCGTCCGTGTTAATCTTGGTCTACCTCTTTTACCTTCCAAGCTTACTTTTTGTAGGCTGTTATGTCTTTCATCATGCCCCAAAAATCTCATTTGTCTTCTTTGAATTGTGTTTATTAGTTCTCTTTTAATTTATTTTTAATTGTTTTAAGACTTCATCATTTGTTTTTATTTCTTTCCATCCAATTCTACCTATTCTTCTATATATCCACATTTCAAAGAAAAGAGAACTACTAAACCCAATTCAAACAAGACAAATACGATCTTTTGGGGCATGTTAAAAGACACAGCAGCCTACTAAAAGTAACCATGGAAGGGAAAATACAAGATAGAAGAGACAGAGGCAGACCAAGACTAACATGGATGAGTAACATCAAAAGATGGACAAGTCAGCCTATAACAACCTGCACCATCAAAGCAAGAGACAGAATGACACTCCATGGTAGCCAACATTCGATGCGGAGACGGCACACAATGTTGAGAATTAGTTTTATAAACGTTATACAGGTCACGTGGTCAGCCATAATACTTTTTGAGTAATGGCGATTAGTGAATTATCATTTTTAGCCCCTTTAACAGTTATTTAGTTTTAGGACTGTACTTCCCACCAACAGAACTATATTTTAATTATGTCACCACCACTGCCCGGAAATGATAAGACGCAGGCCAATATAATTACCTGTATGAATGTGGTAGCTTTCTCTTGATTGGTTTATCCTTTGTCTAAACCAATCACATTACACGTAACATAGCTGCCCACATGAAGGTAAATCAAAGATGGCGGTTTCTTATCTTCAACCCTTTGTTGCATTTTAAGAAAAGATGCACCAAAAGAACAAGACATACACTTTATAGAGGAGCATAAAAATTAATTTAAAATTTGGGAATCGGTTATGGCAAGTAGTGATCAATATGGGCCAGCTTTACCTCCAGGTAAGTAATAGACTTTTAACTATGCTGCCGAAACGGTGCGTCGCTGCTTCTTTTTTTCTTTTCTTACACCGTTGGCGTTGGCGTTTACCCGCGTTGGTTCAACTCCCGAGTAAGAATAAATTCAAGAACTGCTATTCTGCTGTGACTCTGCAGGCACTGTGAATCACACTGATTGGGATTGGGTTGTGTCATTCTTTTCATGTTTTTATATCTAATATTCGTACGTTAATTTCACACGACACCATGATGATCATCATGATCATGATGATGATGATGTTGCAAGTTGCTGGGTTTATCATGTTGATGTATTTTGTATTATTGACATGAGAACTTGACTCAAGTCTTGAGCTGCTGAGGATTGAGTTTCATGAGTTTGAGCCCAGTGAGGCAGCTTGTACACAGTGACTATGCCTGTGGTAGGTAGTCAAAAGTGAAAAGTAGTGTTTTGTGTTCAGGCTACGTCTGTTTTCTGAACTTGAACTGAACATGATTGACCACTCACTTGCACTTGGGACTAAACTGGGACTTACACAATACTTTTACTACAAATGCTACAAATAAATAAACATAACATAAATTAAAAATTAAAAAGCTACGCAGCTACGACTTGAACTACACACCACAAGTGACAAGTAATTATTTTGTCATGCATTGCATGTGAGGTGAGTCTGAGTCATTGAAGTGATGTGTCACATAGTCATAATCACAGTGTAATATTGAAATATATTGACACATCCACTGACTAAGTCATTAACGGGCGATTTTTTATTTCCAGTGACGACTTGAACTTCATTATTTAGAATTACTAATTAAATATGATAATTAATAAATTACGAGGGGCATTAAAAAAGTAATGCATCACATCAGTTTTCTCAACTAATAATAAACTATTATAAACAGAAGCTTGAAATTTTGCACACTTTAAATTATGGCATGTGTCGACGATTGTGTGCATATTGCACTGCAATCGGCTAAAATATGACTGTGCTAAACCATTGAAATGGAGCATGTTAGCAACTTGTGTTATAAGCAGCAAATTGTGATAGAATTTCTCATTTTAGAGAAGAAAACTGTGAACAACATCCACAAACGCCTATGTGATGTATATGGGAGTTTTTCAGTTGACAGGGAGCACAGTAAGTCGATGGGTTCTGAGAATAAAAGAATCAGAAAGCGGATATACGGAGCTTCTTGATCGGCTGTGCTGTGGATGGCCTGTCGCAGACACAATGCAGAGATGTTGAAATATGCTGAGGGCATTATTGTTGTTGATAGGCACATCATTACTCAAGAATTAGCCTTAAAGTTATCAGTTAGCATTGATAGTGCAAATGCAATTATAAAAACTCTCAGATTCTCTAAAATTTGTGCAAGATGGGTTCCATGAAATCTCTCAAATAAGCACCGATTGCAAAGAAAAGCAATTTCTTCTGAATTGTTGGAGTATTTTAATGTTGATGGAGAGATATTTTTGGCTAAAATTGTTACAGGGGACGTAACCTGGGGACATCATTTTGAACCTGAGACAAAAAGACAGTCAATGGAGTGACATTATTCATACTTGCATCGAAGAAAGAAATTCAAGACATCTCCTTCAGCTAGAAAAGTCATAGTCATTGTCTTTTGGGACTTTGAAGGTGTGATTCTTGTGGAAGTTATGCCAAGAGGAGAAAGAATCGTTTGCAAGCATATATTATGATATTGAAAAAACTCAATTGTCTTCACAGAATTCGGCCACACAAGAATCCAGCAGACCTGCTTCTCCTTCATGCCCATGCACATTCTCACACGAGTCTGGCAACATGAGAAGCAATCATCATATCGGGTTGGACTGAACTCCCCCATTCACCATACAACCCTAATTTGGCACCCTCTGATTTCCATCTCTTTGGTCCACTTAAAGATGGCCCTCCTTGGAATAAGGTTTGAAGATGATGAAGGAGTGATTCCTGCAGTGAAGAAATGGCTACATAATCAAGACAAAGACTGGTACAGGCTAGGAATACATGCACTTGTTGCGCACTGGCGTAAAGCTGTACAAGTGGGTGGGATTATGTTGAATGATACCAATGGTTACTTGATATATGCAGTGTAAAAATTTTATACTTTTTTGAATTAGCCGTTCCAGAGATAACTGATGTGGTGCATCACTTTCTGAATGCACTAAGTATTTTGTAATATACAGTGTTTCCTTAAAAGAATGTAACCCTTTTTCAATAATAAATTATTGTGGCCTCCCCGTCTGATGTGAAATGAGGATCCTTTTATACCAAAGTTAATGTAATATCTTAAAGTTAAAGTTTTTATCTTACCATACAAAGATTCAATATGCGCCTCGTGACACAGCATATATCTAATTGCAACATGTTGATTTCCTCCCATACTCGACTCAACATATTTCTTGTAGCGTACAGCAACACAGGCTTTATTGTTCCGATCTCTCAGTTCCACCAAATCTGTGTATGTGTACGGCTAGTATTTCACCTTCAACTTTTACGCTTCAGTTCCAATCAGAGCTAGTCTCTGTACATACTGATCGTGTGGAAAAAAATTAACAAAGGGGTACCGGTACATTCTTTTTCAAAAACCCTGTATTATATTAAGATATTAGCAACTGCAATTATTAATAATGTAACCACTGTACCACTACATTACTACACTGTACTTAACCCTCTACCATGAGTAGAGGTAGAAAAAATTGAATTGATGCATTGAGAAATCAGATGAGATACTCTATCTATCTATCTATCTATCTATTGTCCTTTTGAGCCGAAGATGGCACATAGAGCAGAACCACAATTTTAAAAACAGAAACCTTGCGTGCCAAAGCTGCACATATTGCAGAGATCACTGCTCTAAAACATATGGCGCTGTTTCTATAACAATACTTTTTACAATGACAGCTTGTCAAGCCATCGATCAACCTCTTTAGTCACCTCATAATGAGGCCCCGGTAACACACAGGAAAGATGAGATACTATACAACTATTAAGAAAATTATTGTAAGTCTAGTAAGTGTGAAGGTCTCTTTTCTGTGGAAGGTTAAAATAAAAATGGATGGATGTGATGGTATAGCAGTTGGCATTATGCTGAGACTACATGGACTAGTGTGGATTGACATCACAATCATGCCATTGCGTGAGATTACCATCAAATAAAACAAGTATGGATCAGCATCCAAAAGAAGACAGTGTGTGTCAAAAAGTGTTATTATTGAAGACCCTCCAATCATGATGGCCAGGGGAAAGATTCATATTGAGTAATAATTGAAAAAAAAAAAAAGTAAAGTACCCCCGTCATGCCAAGTGGCGTATAGGGAATATGGTGTTAGTGACCCTAAATTTTACAGACCTTCGGCACATGATTTTTGGGGTAATGTGGTCGGTATTATATAATTACACCAGTTCATCTAGCTAACACGATTATGCCTGTTCGTTTAGCTAACACAATTATGCCTGTTCGTTTAGCTAACACGATTATGCCTGTTCGTCTAGCTAACACAATTATGCCTGTTCGTCTAGCTAACACAATTACACCTGATTCACCATTACAATTCACCATTTGAAGGATGTTGTTGCATTGTATCATGGTTTCAAGCTCCAGTAATTTTTTGACTCAACACATCTCACTTCTGCAGATCAATTTTTTTTTTGAGCCTTTATCTTTATAACATAATTACACCTGTTTGTCTGGCTAACATAAATACACCTGTTTGTCTGGCTAACATAATTACACCTGTTTGTCTGGCTAACATAATTACACCTGTTTGTCTATCTAACATAAATACACCTGTTTGCCTAGCTAACATAGTTACACCAGTTTGTCTGGCTAACATAAATACACCTGTTTGTCTAGCTAACACAATTACACCTGTTCATCTGGCTAATACAATTACACCTGTTCATCTGGCTAACATAATTACACCTGTTCGTCTGGCTAGCACAATTACACCTGTTTGTCGTTCACCATTTGAAGGATGTTGTTGCATTGTATCATGGTTTCAAGCTCCAGTAATTTTTTTGACTCAACACATCTCACTTCTGCAGATCAGTTTTTTTTTTTTAGCCTTTATCTGTGCTCACTTTTGTTGGTACTGGCCATGTTTGTTGGTATTTTTTCAGGGATAAGCGCTGAGTAGGATTTTGATTATTTCTGGTGCATGGTTACTGATGAGTCATCAACCACTCTTAGGACTGTCTGCTCTCCATAATCTTAATATAATCATATTTGTTTTCAAGACTTTACCAATAATTAATCTATGCAAGTATGTGTTCCATCTATCAATATGTATGAATCTTTTGAAGTGGGAAAGACCAAGAAATGTATTGCACAATCTTTTCTTTGAGACAGTGAAACATCACTCCATTTTTTTTTTAATAGTGAGAGGTAAGGCAGGCACATTATAAATAAGTTATGGGAGAGTAAGGTATTTAATTCGCTCACATCAGATTAAACCACTGCATTTTTGTGAGGGCCAGTGCTTTTCCTCAATATCAGCACTTACTTACTCAACAAACCATGTTACATGTGCAATATTTCTCTCTGATAAAAATAATTTGATGTTACAAATAATTTTAAAAATAGTTAACTTCTTTGTATGCTTAACCCTAGATTATGATACCTATCTGTGACTCTCCTAGTTATGATACCATCGTAAAAATTACTACCACTTAAATGTAGGAGCTGTAAAAATAGTAATTTCTCTGAACTCTAGACACAGTCCCATGGGTTCACACTAGACAGGCAAAACACAGGGACTCTACATTCATGGCTCAAGTTGATTTATGACCTGAGTTTCACGTCATGGACCAGACGTGTTACAATGTCTATCAGTACAGTTGCTTTAAGTCTGTCATTATGTTCAGTGACTGCATAGCGTTCTTCGATGTTTTTCCCAAGTCACAAAGGGTTGTTTGATGTCTGCAGATGACCAAGAAATTTCCCCCATCATAGCAAAAAAAGTGAGGAAAAACAGCAAATTTCCATCTTGACAGTTAAAAATCGAGGCAAAAAGTAGATCAAAAATGGCTGCTGTCCAGGCAAACATTGTTTAGCAAATCTACTCCTCCGTGCTGAAGACAGCTGTGTTGGGCCGAAAGTTACAGATATCGGGATGTTGCTATAAACTAGCATCACAACGCATACATGCCCACTTAACTGATGAATTCTAAGAAGAGTTTGCTTAAATTGTGTTGCACTCATATGCACCTTCTGATCCATTGTTCTGTTTTGAACGTGCACAATTTTGTTTTCCTTGAACTTCTGTTAAGGCATTAGTCATTATGTTGTCTATTTTGGCTTGTATGAAGTTCTCCTTATCACAGATTATTGAGTATCGTGCTTCTCCAGCTTGGACTTTAACTTAGTTTTTCCCCTGGGATAGTTCATTTAGCCCATTTTTCACATTGGTAATGTATTAATGACTCTTTGGCTGCCAGAATTAAAAAAAAATTGTGTTTCTACAGGAATGGTCATAGCTAATGAATCAACAAGTCGAAGAAAAGAAGGAAACTCATCTAAAAAATGCAAAGGAAAAGTTTTAGGGCCACATCTTCCTCCAGGAATGCAGAAGTCTTCTGATAGTGATGATTTAAGTGACGAGGGTCAGCTGACAGTAAAAATGGAATCTGAAATGTCGCCTGAATATTCTGTTCATGATGATGATGATGACGAGGAAGAAGAAGAAGAAGATGATGATGATGAAGATGAACATGAAAAAAGTCAGGTCAGTATATTCCATTTCTTGTTTTAAATGTTTGTTTTCCAAAAAATGCCGGATGTAATTCACAGTAATAGTATGCAAATGTAGCACTTAGAAATATTTTAGTAAGTGTAAGATACTTTTGATTAAATAGAAAAGAGATAAGATCAGAAATGAAGAGTTATAGAAAAGATCAGGAATGGAACCAGCTTTTGAACACATAAAGCAACTACAAATCAAGTGGTTCAAGCATGTGATAAGACATAAAAAACTAAATATAATACGAGTTATCACAAATGATACAAGAACACCAGACCATGAGACCGATCAAGAAAATTGTGGATAGTTGAAATACTTGAAACACTTGGAGGTATAACAACAGAAAAGGGCAATAGAAGAGCAAGAAACTGAACCATATCTCTCCTCAACGCCAAAAGGCAAATGAGGAAGGAAAGAAAGATTAAATAGATATATGTGATAACAAACATATCCCCGAGCAAATATTGTATGGGGAACTTATAGACCTGTATGTGCAGAGATCATTTCTGAGATTCCAGACATCTGCTGTACTTCTACATAATATGGCCCTTTTCATCTTGTCAGACGGTCTAGTGGAGGATATTGTGTATTTTTTTGTTTTTTTTAGGTTTTGTTTTTGTCGAACAGCTTCTCTCGTGGCTAATTCTACCAATGTTTGACAAACACACACGGCCACAGAATGAACAAGTCAGGCCCACTGATCCACAGGGTTTTCCATCCTTTTTCATGAGTCTTTTCTCTTCTAAGTGTTGCCTTAGCACAGTCTCAAAAGATGTTATACCATTCCTTATACATGCTCTCCATGATGTACAATCACTTGCCAGATGTTCCCAGTCATTTTCACAGATGGAGAAATCATTTAGAGATTTACAGATACAGTCGAACCTGGTCTTAGGACCACCTGTTTAAAGCGTTTCCCTGGTTATAGGACCGGGTCTACAATTTCCCCGAGTTTTTTACTATATGCTAACACTGATTACGGCGCTCACCGTATGACGCGACCAGAGACCAGGCTAATTAACCGCCGCCAATGTTATTTATCCCGTTTACAACGACCAGCCAGTCCTTCGTCTCGCTAGGAGCCATAAACGATCGACACAGGTGTCTACAGGTGTTGATGTTTTCCCGTATTTAGTGAGTCCCAGATTACAGTGGGACGTGTTACGTTTATCAGTCAATACTGGTGCAGACACAGATCTATGATTCGTGAAGTGACATCACTTCGCGGTTCCGTCTAGACCAGAGTAGACCATTGCGTGGCCCGTATAAATTACAGGAATTAACTAAAGAATTAGTCATTGCCCGCTTAGAGTGTATTCATGTACATGTACAGTATCTCAGTGAATTATTTTTGTGGATTTTAAAAGTGTTACACACAATATAGGAAATGGCCAGTGTCAAAAGTGTAAAACCAAAAGCATTAACGCTGGAAGAACGAATATCAGTGATTCGACAAAATCAGCAAGGTAAAAGTTCGCGATTATTGGCAGAACAGTTTGGAGTGGGAAAGACACAGATTTTACGTACGTTAAAGAGAAAAGCCGAGTATATGAATGACTTTGAAAATAATGCACCAAGTATGAAAAGAAGGAATAGCAGGAAAACGGGAAATGAAGACATAAATACACTTTGTTGGAAATGGTGTCAATCAGCACTTGCACGAAAAATTCCGTTATCTGGGCCGATGATCAAAGAACGAGCTTTACAGTTTGCAAAAGAATTGGAAAACTCAGTCTTTAAAGCATCGAACGGCTGGTTAGAGGCCTTCATTAAAAGACACAATCTTGTGTTTGGTAGCAATGTGGCGAAGTCGGTGATTCAGATATGAGTGCTGCGGCTGACTGGACTTCTAAATTATCCGAGATATGCTATGGTTACGCTGCTCAAGACATTTTTAATTTAGATGAAACCGGGTTATTTTTCAAAGCGACTACGGACAAAACATTTTTTGTCAAAGGAGAAAAATGCGCTGGGGGTAAAAAAAGCAAAGAGCGAATAACAGTGATGCTATGCACTAACATGTTGGGGGAACGAGAACCGGCTTTAGTGATTGGGAAAGCAGCTAACCCTAGGATTTTTAAAAACATCAACATAAACACACTGCCAGTGATTTACAGAAACAACAAAAAGGCATGGATGACTGCAGCTATATTTGAAGATTGGCTGAAAAGTTTTGACCGTAAGATGCAGAAAAAAAAGCGCCACATTATTTTATTTGTTGACAACGCTACCTGTCATCCCAAGATCGAACTACAGAATGTTAAGCTGCAGTTTCTGCCACCCAACACAACTGCATTAGTTCAACCCCTAGACCAGGGTGTCATTCAGACATTTAAATTAAAGTTTAGACAAAAACAGCTTCTACATCTTATCACAGTCATGGAATCAAACAAGGATGCTTCCGGAACCGAACTCATGAAACAGGTCAATTTACTGGATGTAGTCTACTGGATTGCTGCAGCATGGAAAGAAGTGGACAACTCAACCATCCTTAAGTGTTTCTGTAAAGCAGGTTTTCATTGTCCTGCTGAAACACACGCATATTCTCTGACGCACATGGAATCTGCATCAAAGACCGACGTGCAAATTGTTTCTACTGCAATTTCTACTGCTTTGGATAACCTTTCAAAAGAATTGTTTGGATACCAATTGACAGACATCTCCATGATTGATTCAGGGCTCCAAACTTGCAACACAATAGAAACAAACTGGGATCTTCCTGCCACTGCAATTTTAGCTGCTGAGGATGTGAATAGTGAATCAGACAACGAACAAGATTCTACTGACATTGAGAAAACATACACTATCGCAGATGCACATAATGCTTTGGAGCTTCTGCGCACCTATTCAATAACAAACGGGAGATCTGACATACTAGACGTTATCATGGACTTGAGAGAAAAATTGAACTTATCGTTTATTTCATCTGTCAAACAACAGACTACCATATTGGATTTTTTTTCAAGTCAAAAGTGATACATGTACAGTATAAGTGGAATCTGTGTATGTGTGTTTTATTTTTGTGTGTTTAACTATCGTGTTTTATGAAAAGTGTCCAACCAGTGGCTATTGTAGACCGACATGTGCACTATGTTCTACTCATGGATTACGCTGATTTGCAGGTTAGTTTTCATAGTGCTTAGGATAAAAATTTTTTTATCGCTCTATTTATTATGTGAAACCTGTGAGGCAGGACCACCTGTCCTATGGGACCAGTTTTTGAAAGTCCCGTGAATGGTCGCCTTAGACAGGTTCGACTGTATCTCTATATCGTAGTTTAGATCTGCCGATTTGTCTTTTTCCGTGTGTTAGTTCACCATATAGTATTTGCTTGGGGATGCGTTTTTCTTCCATTTGCTGGACGTGCCCCAGCCATCTTAGTCTTCGACATCTGAGCATCGACATGATTGTTGGGATCTTAGCATGTTGCACGACAGTTAAGTTGGTTATTTTGTCCTGCCATTTGATGTGCATTATTCTGCGGAGACATCGCACGTGAAAGATATTGTTTTGTGATTTGAGTATGTTGTCCAGGTTTCAGATCCATATAATAGTGTGCTAAGCACACAATTTTGATATATAAAGAGTTTGGTCTTTAGTGTTAGTTTTGTTTTGTTCCTAGCCCTTTCTGTGAGTTTGCCGAAAGTCATAGCTGCCTTACCAATTTGGCTGTTTATTTCATCCTACTTCTACATTAGTGGACAAAATAGTGGGAGAGTTTCCTGTACCTATTTTCAGCAGTTGGTTTAAACCCGAAGCTTTAATGGCTGCAAACAAAATGTATCACATTCGAGGATTGAATCAGGACCACATATTCTGTAGACGAATGCTTCAGATAATTCACCACCATCGCTTGAAGAATCAGACATATAAACAAACAATTCTTAATTTGCAAATTAGTTTGCCAAATGTATTTCACTGCCCTTTTCGTAGCCTCAGACTCCTCACTTTCCTTTTGCTTAAGCTAGTAGGTTTACTTTGTGAATATAAAAGTTCCAGAAATCGTAGAGATCCAGGTACTATAGTCCGTTCAGAAATTCATAATCACACCTGAATTAGTTTTGTGTGATAACCACTTGTTATTTTGGTTTCAAAATTGGCATGCAATCTTAGAATATTGATGACGCAAAGATTTTGGTATTTTTTATTCCACAAACACAACAGATTTTGTACATCAGCGAATTCCTTTGATCTTTTATGACGATATCACACAAGTTGATTCAAATTTTAGAGTTTACAGTAATCGTGTTAAATGTTCCAGTTTACGGCAATTCTTGTCAGAGGCGTATCTACATAGTGCTTAATTGTGGGTGTTGTTCGTTATGTGTATTTGCAAACATGAATTCAATTGGTTACAATTGCTGATATAGAAAAAAAGTAACCTTTTGCATAGTTATAAATTTGCATTTCAAACTCATTGTAATTTAGATATAAATGTTGGTATTTAAAGTCAACAAATTGTCTACAGAGTCTTCACAAAATTAATAAAGATACGCCTTCCCTTCGGTAATTAATGCCAAGGCCGTGGTGCGTCATGTCGTTCAATAACAATTCAGTTTTGTGCACGGGATTTTCCTGAAGTTAGTGTTTCTGCAATAGCCAAACTATTTTACGTGAACGACCGCACCAAATTAATGTATATATCCTAAAATGGTGTCAAATTCGAACAGGGTGAATTTAATATACCCTAAAGAAGAAAACTTTTAAACTAGATCAAATTTCTCAGAGCAAAAAATATTTCTACATCATCAATATTCTAAGATTGCATGCAAATTTTGAAACCAAAATAACATGCGGTTATCACGCAATATTAATTCAGGTGTGATTATGAATTTCTGAACGGACTGTAGGTGGTCTAGTGGTAAGATGTTGGCCTCTGGACAGGAAGTTCCATGTTCAAATCCTACCATAGGTGGTGGAAATTTTTCAAAATTTAACTTGCGGTTTCTTCATAGCTTTATTCTTCCCTGGTCTCTGGGCACTGAGATCCTATGTCTAGCCCTCTTGAATAACTGTGAAAAAAAAAGAGGTCCTGTGTGCACTCGCCCCCATTAAAGAACTTTTGGCAGTTAATAGTTGTAAAGAATAGGCCAGAAATAGTCACAGCTAAAGCAAAATGATTAAGCAAATCTACCCATTCCAAAGACAGATGTGTCAGGCTGATAGGTGCTGGTGTCAGGCTGATAGGTGCTGATATTGCAACTTTGCCATAGCAATGCAAGCATACACGCCCACTTAACGGGTGTAAGATAAGAAGAAAAGATCATAGATAAGTTTCATTGGAGTGTATGGTATTTGTTTCAGAATGGGAGAATTGGCCCAATGCCATCAGAAATGAGCCAGGGAGGAAATGATGCAGCAGAAGAGTTTGAGAGACGATCAAAACGTATGAAAGATAAACTTACAGTGAAGGTAGGTGAACAATCACATGATATAAAAATTGTGGAATTTCTGAGCTTGTGGTCTTATTTTTTAAATCTATGTGTCTAGATTTTCTTCCATGTTTTGTTGAGAGACTAAAAAAGTATCAGAGAGTAACCCTGTGTACTATCTATCTGTTGTTCTTGAAAGCTGAAGACAGCATACAGGACAGACATTTTTCTGACTGATCACTTCCGATGATCTTTGCTATTAAGCATTAGACTGTACACAGATCCCGTGTTGTATCTTTCCACTTCTCTCTGTTCTGGGTGAGCCTTTTTGCTTCAGCAAGGGTACTTTTCCCCTGGAGATTTACTTAAATATAAAATATCATAGGGGACACACCTCCATACAGCTGTGAAAAGCAACAAAAATGAACATCAAATGGTATCAGCCAGATAAATGGCAGAATTCAGTGTAAGAGGTGGGAGGACAACTTCAGAAAATGAATGAAATTTACCTTTGCCACACTTAGAAAGTAAGTCTTCTAGAATAGTTTACCAGAGGGAGTGTTGTGTTATAATTTGTGTCTTTTATTAGATTTAGTGTTATTTCTTGTCACATTTAGATAGGTCTACCAGAGAGAGTGTTGTACTATAATTAACCTATTTTGGCAGTTAAAAATTGAAGAGAGCGAGTCAAAAATGGCTGCTGCCCCAGACAAAAATTGTTGAGTAAAACAATGCCAAAGATGGATGTATCAGACTTCAAGGTGAGGATATCGCAGCTTTGACCTAAAACAGCAACACGACACATTCATGCCCGCTTTAGGGTGAATGTGAAGAAGAGAGACCTACCGTCACAGCCTTAGGGGTGATTAGAATACTTTAACTGTTAAATCATGTCAAGGTACGGTCATTTGTATTGACAGCTTGAAGATTTTAGGCCCCACAGTCAACTAATTCCAGAACCATCCATTTGGAAGCTTTTGTTGGTTGTTTTCAGCAGGAAATTGCTTCACTTCTCTTCAGCGTCTGCCCTGCTAAGAGCATTAATTAGGCTTGTTACGTTGTGTTGTGGTTTACAGCAAGTTGTGATATCTGCTTTTTAACTCAACAAATGTGACAAAGTGCACAGGGGTGGGGGAGATACTGGTTTAGCCATCCCTACTTGATCTCTTCATTTGGGCAAGTGAATAAGTCTGATTTCATGACTGTCATGAGAGAGAATGGAATAGATCTTAATCAGTTTTGTCCTCTAATTCTGATATTTGATTTTGATACTTTCAGCATCGCTTAGGGCTCGTAGTATTTTTCTCCATCCCATCACATTAGCAAGATGTTTAATTTTATTAAATGTGCCTATGCCTGCCATCTTTGCTTCTCTTATAAGTGTTCTTTTTAGTGTCTTTCTAGGTCTTCTTCTTTACCTGTATGTTTCCCATTTGAAGTTCGTTTGTTGTTTCTTCTCGGCACATGTCCAATATATGTCCATCTTCCTTCCTAGTTGTACATAAGATCATTGGTTGCATGGCCATTTCTCTTATCTTTATATTAGTCTTGAATTTATACCATTGTACACAGAGTATTCTTAGGCAATTGTCTTCAGAAGCATTTTCTTGCTTAGTATTTTTAATTGCCATATTTTTGTCCATGTTTTTTTAAATTTGCTGCTGCTTTTGCTATCCTGCTACTTATCTCTTGCCTTGTTTCACCTTGATCTATGTTACTGCCAAGGTATACATGGCAGTCTAAGCTTTCCAGTGTCTGCTGATTTAGATATATATATTGCCCTCTAGTGTATAATTCTGACACTAGCAGTCAGTTATGTAGTGTCATATGCCTCCTTCAACTTATGGTCTAGATATATTTTTTATATTAACTCTTAATGTCCGGTGTTTTTCTACCCAGTCACTAGTGTTTTGCCATAATTTTTTCTTCCTGAAAAATACTTCTTTCACTAAATCTTTTATATTTACACTATAACAAGTCATAGACATATATATTAGGCATAAAATTGAAGAGAGAAAAAAGGACAAAGGTTCATAATCAGAAATAATATATAATATTTTGAAAAAAAAATTAAAGGATAAGAATTTAAACATGAATCAACATTTTTGTAAAAAAAAAAAAAAAAAAATTTATAAACAAATGGTACTCACTTAACCAAAGTTGGGGTCCATTTTAATCCAACAATGCTACTAAAATGAAGTCACTATTACATTCAAAGTTCTCATAACATAATTTCTAGCTTTTTCTGCTATTAATAATAATTCATGTTTAGGAGTGATAGATACTTCACTGTTGCTAGCCATTTTTCACTTATAAACACGAATCAGCTGATTGAAGACTTTAGAAAACAACACAAATTTTGACGATTTTGTGAACAAGTTATCTATGTCAATAGAAGTGAGAAAGAGAGTTCATCGGTGCTGTATAGAACCAATTCTATGGAAGTGAATCATGGACAGTAGACAAACAAATGAAAGACGGTTAGAGGCCACAGAGATAGTATTTCTCAGAAGTATGTTGAAAGTTTCCTGGACAGCTAAAAAGACCAATGAGGAAATTCTCAGAGGCCAACACAAAATGGGATTTCCTAAAAACATCAAAAAGAATCAATCAACATTTTTCGAGCACATCATGAAAAGAGGAAAGTTGGAATACTTAGATACAAATGGCAAGATACATTGAAAGAGAGATCACTTACATCAAAGAGAAAAAAATACTAAATAGTTTGGTTTCATAGCATGGAAAACAGTCAACAACAGAATTGATACGATGCACTGTGAATAGAAGATTGTGGAAGGACATGATCGCCTACACTAACTGGTATGGCACATAATGATGATGATGAACACATAACATATATACGAATTATTAGATAATTGAAGAAGGAATTAGATTTCACAATACCAATATGATACAAGACATGTAAGAAGAATACGATTTGATGAAGGTTTACACTAATCAAATTGACAGTACTCACTGCGTCTAAGCGCAGGCAACCGAAAAGGACATGACGTTCACTGCGTCAAAATGTACGGAAAGAATTAAGGTGTGAATGCTGAAAAAGAAGAAATTTCTGACTTTTCCAAACTGACTGAATGCTAAAAAACCAATGATCATTTTATGGTGAAGTTAGTGAACTAACAAATTCACTTTTCTCTTTCCCTTGCTGAAAGCAAACAAATCAATAACTATTTTATGGTGACGTTAGTAAACTAACAACTTCACTTTTCTCGTTCCCTTGCTGAAAGCAAACAAACCAATAACCATTTTATGGTGATGTTAGTGAACTAACAACTTCACTTTCTCTTTCCCTTGCTGAAAGCAAACAAATCAATAAACTAACAACTTCACTTTACCCGTTTCATCTTAGGATGTCTACTCATGTTTGTATTTGCAGGCAGAAGCTGAGGAGGGTCCAAGTAAGAGAGAGGAGTGGATGACAGAGCTGCCTCCTGAAATGGGGAAAAACTTTGGTCTCCAAAGTCGTACTTTCTCCAAGGGGGGTAACCATTCAGGAGATTCAAAGGACCGAAGTGGTTGGACAGATACTCCTTCAGTAAAGAAAGAGAAAGTAAGTTTTGCTTCTATGACTGGGACTATAAGTTAAACAACAGTCTTATGGCTTTATTCCTAACATGTGTGCCATGGCTCTCAGAGGCGGCGTCAAACTTTAGCAAGGGTGTGCATCACCAAGGATATTATTGTGTGCCTACTCCATGGTTAGAAGTCATAAAATGGCAACATCCACATAAGTTTCATATTTTTTTAGTGCATAAACAATTTGTAATAATTTAAAAAAACTACTTTTTGTTTTTAAAAAAAATTACTATTTGTAAACTTAAGTATTCATTCATTAGGTACTTTTTTTTCACATCGAAGTTGGCTACCAGGGAACACCATTTTCCACTGTCTGTTGTCTAATGGCAAACATTGTCATCAAGGACTTCCGGTCAATATGGTGGATAGGCAGCAGGAACCGCTGAAGCACTGTCTAAAAGGTGTTCCTTGTTGCAGTCTCCTCATATTCCAAGTCCGGCTTGCTGCCGGAACTACTGAGTTTAGTGCTCTGTGCATACAGTGAGCTGTGCTTTTCATCCGGATGGTATTTCTGCATTCAGATTGCTTACGATGAATGATGATGTTGTATGATGAATGACAGTACAGCTGTGTTCCTTTCGGTGCCGCTTGGCCTTATGTCTTTTGGTGTGTGCTGTGTTTGCTATGAAGGGGAATGCAGCTACCTTTTTTGTTTGGATATTCGATGAGATGTTAATTCCTCTGGCATGGGCAGTTTAGCAGTTAAGGCTTTTCATTCATTTGCAGTGATACAGGGCCCTTCAAATTACTATAACATTGTCACCTGTCCATCTATTGTTGTTATCAGTCCAGTTTAGTCTCTTGTCTGCCTCTACCTCTGTCTGCCTCTACGTCATCTACCTTGTGCCTTCCTTTCCAGGATGACTTTTAGTAGGGTTTTATGTCTTCACACATGTCCCCAAAAATTGTACTGGTCTTTTTCAAATTGTGTAAACTCTTTCCCTTCACTATTATTTTGTTGGTTTGAACTGAATTATCTGACTTTGTGAATTTAAATTTTCTTTTTAAATAAAGCAGATCATATATGAAATTAACAAGGGAACATTGCACAACATAACATATTTAACTCTTTCCGTACGGAAGTATTTTATCAATGCAACGGAAAAGATTTCAGAGACAATATTTTTCATGGTTTTAAGAATCAATCTACATATTTATCTAACATATAACATATTATATATGAGTTTTTAGATAATTGAACAAGGAATTAGATTTCACCAATACCAAGATGATACAAGACTTGTAAAACGAATATGGTTTGATGTCGTTGACACTAATCAAATTAAGAGTGGCGCACTATGCGGCGAAACGTACACTGCCGAAATTGGCACGGCGCACAGTGTGACGAAACGTATGGAAAGAGTTAATATAATAGTGGAATTCACATTTTGTGTGGACACTGTAAATTTTAAAAATGTAGAGAATGTCATATTCTATGACCTATCCTTATCATATCGCACACTCACGATGAAATATAGATACTATAAATAGTATAATATACACAAACTATTTACATTTACACAAATTTGATTATTTTTGCATAAATGCTGCTCATTAAATAATTTTCTAGGACTAAATCAGATGTGCTATGCCCAGAAGCCATTTTCTGAATAATAAATTTAACAAAAATCTATATTTTTGGTACGTCCACTTTGAAATTACTCCATGCGTCTGACACAAGACTTTTTATTCAATAACCTGGATGTTCAAAAAGGTGAACTGTCAGTGTAAATGTCGGAATTTTGTGAATATTGAAATTAAAATTTGAACATTCTCGCAACATACGGGTAGAGTGAATGTTGGGTAGACTTGGACATTCTATTGCAATGGAGAGAGCATTACAGGAAAGGGAAGAAGTTATGCAGTTCATTTTTCATTTTCAGCTGATTCAGAACTTCCCTGCTAGTCTTTTTCACCCATTTTTCTATAGATCCACATTTCAAAGTCTTCAGTTTTCATCTTTGTTTTCTCAGTTAATGTCAATGTTTCTGCACCATACATGAATGTTGGGTAGATATATATCATTTTACAATTCATATTCTTAGTTTTGATATTATCTGTTCTGATATTGTTATATTTTCATGTCTTTAAAATTGTTTTGTGCCATTCCTTTTCTTTAAACATAAGTTGCATGCAGGTTTTCTTTTGTTACATTAAATCACTTTTATAATTTTACTCTTACTGAACTTAATTATTGTGTACGAAAAGTAGTAACCTACCCAATTAATAAATACAAAAATCAGAGTTTTACCTGGTTTATACATTTATAAAGTTCATTAGGTTCGCTCCGGTATGTGATGAACAGGGAAAGGGGGTCACAGGTATCAAAAGCTTATGGACCTCTGACCTAAATGTATTTCTTTCAGACATTGTGAAAGTTGCTTATGCTTCACTTATGGCCTTCATTCTCGTTGAACTTTTGCTACACAGCTGTGTGTTTACCCAAGCAGACACATGGGAATTGAATGCTGCAATCATTTCCTGGTTTGCAATTTATTTATGGCCTGAAAATCGAACGCATGGCTACCAGAGGTGTTACGCCTATTCACATGGTCTCCATAAGCCCATCAATCCTATCACATGTTCGGCTCACTCAAACCGTTGTTCGCAGTCTATCCCATGTTCCAAAGTTTCATATAATGCCTCGCTGACGGCTGAGGAGATTTCCCCCGTCATAAGAAAAAAAAAATTTCTTTAAAATTTGATGTTCCGATTGCTTACAATGAATGATGATGTCATACGACGGACAGTTCAATTGTGTTCACTTTCGGTGCTGCTTGGCCTAATGCCTTTTGGCTTGTGCTCTTAGCTACTATGATGGGGACTGCATCTGCCTTTGTTTATTTGGATCTTTTGATGAGCTGAGTTTTAATTTGGATGATTCCACTGGCATAGGCGGTTGAGCAATTATGGATTTTAATTCATTTGCGATGATACTGGGGCCTTCGACTAACCATAACCATAAAATATCCCCCTTTCTATGATACTGTCATACTTTTTTATGACACACTTTAAAAAATCTAACTTCAAAGGAAACAAATCCAATACTCAGGGGTCACGGGAAGTAGTAATTAGGAAGGCATAGGGAGGGGGTTGTCTGCCCGCAGCAAACTGTCAAATTTCAAGAATTTTTATTTTGAAGTGGCAATTTTTAACAACGGAATTGTAATATAGGGTTAAATATTTGTGATCTTTCTTTTCTTATTTACAGTTTCTCTTACTTTTTGTCACTTGTAGTAAATGCTTAGCAAACACAAACAAATGTGACAAATGTTTTTCGACTCTTTGTGTGGTACTATCACAAACAAACAACCTATGAGTGCAAAAGCTGGTAATCCACCCAAGCTCTGGAAAAAAAGTCTAATTGTCTGAAAAAATAAATGCCTCTGTAGACTCTTAAACATAAAATTGGAGAGACTTTACACCAAATAAAAGTAACTATAAGAGATGAAACAAACCAAGGCAACATGTCAATCTAAAAGAAGACACTGGAAGTGCTATGGTTATATGCTCAGAATGAACTAAAAAAGACCCTCATGCCAGATGTTCACGTGAATACCATGAATTCTCAGATTTTTTTTATGAGTTATTTGTGGGTTATCATAATTGCACTCCAAACATGTCCATAGATGCTCAGATCCCCCTCCTCAGCATGTCTCAGTGTGTCCAGTGACTGACAACTCCAGTTCTGTGTTGGGTGATAAGTCCTCTTAAGTGCCAACTAAGCCTCTTGTTTCTGTATGTACCCATCTTTAATCCAAACTTCTTCATCCAAAGGAGAAACGTAGACTCATGGTTGTTGAAGTTCTTTGCTCTTCCGCATTTTGGAGGGCATTAATGTCTGCTTGATCCATTGGTTGACTGTCATCTATGACAACAAAGCTAGCTATCATCAAAAAGCTTGCTCATCATCACACTCATTGAATCAATTAGTATACAAATGTGGGTGTAGTTTTATGACTAAATGATTGTAATCACACAGTGATGGTATATTCAATCTTTCAATATTTTAGGACAGCAAAGATGAAATGCTGCACTGGTAATAAAGGCATCGAATGGATACAAGGAGACCATTTGGAGGACCTCGACTTTGCTGATGACATAGTTCTCATCAGCAGTCAGATAAAAACGATGCAGGAAAACACAAATGAACTATCATCAATAGCCAGCAAAATTGGGCTTGAGGTCAATCATGAAAAGACTAAAGTCATGAAAAGTTTAATTCCAACAAGTGACAAAATATACATGGAAAACAAACCAGTAGAAGAGATCGATCACTTTATCTATCTTGGAAGTCACATTGATCGAGAAGGGGATACGAGCAAAGAAATTAGAATCAGACTGGCTAAAGCAGCAATGTCTTTCAGAAGCCTTGAAAAGTTGTGGAAATCAAAACTCATTAGCACAAACACAAAACTTAGGCTATTCAAATCAAATGTACTATCAACCCTTACGTATGCGTGTGAAAGCTGGAAAACAACAAGAGATATAGAAACAAAGTTGAACGCATTCGAAAATAAATGTCTAAGGAAAATACTTGGTATAGAATGGAACGAATTCAAAACAAACGAGGAAATTAGAGAAATCGCCAATCAACCACTAATATCTTCAGTAATAAAGAAAAGACGATGGTCATACGTTGGACATGTGATGAGAAGAGATAATAATCGAATAGCAAAGCAAGCCCTCATATGGGAAACAACAGGTAAAAGAAAAAGAGGAAGACCCAGGGAGACACTGAGAAGAACATTGATGAGAGAGGCAAGAGCAGCAGGAATCGGCTCCCTCAATGAGATAGAACTGTTTGCACAGAACAGAGACAGATGGCGAGATTTAATAAAATATCTTTAAAAGAAAACTGCTAGAACAAAAATTCATATAGGAGAAGGTGTATCTTGGTCTACGCCCTATGGGCCGGTTACGGCTCGAAAGGTCAATAGATAGATAGATAGATAGAAAGATAAAAAAAATGCAAACATGATAATGTCATCACCTAATATCACATTTAATCTTCAACATTTTAGGACAGTAAAGGTAAAAAAAATGCAAACATGATAATGTCATCACCTAATATCACATTTAATCTTCAACATTTTAGGACAGTAAAGGTAAAAAACGCAAGCGTGATGATGACAAGGTAATCTCAGGAAGAGATGAGCAGATGCACCAGCAGGTTGAAGAGTATAATGTAAGTTTTGCTATGAAGCATCAAGTTTCTGGCTTTGTATTGTTGCATACATTACATGTAGCCAATCAGTGATGATGCTTGTGTACACAGTCCATGTTGTGCTTTGTGGATTGTGCTTTTATTTTTTATATCAAGTTTTTTTCTTTGGATGTTTGAACGATTGCACAGTTGATAGATATTTCACAAACAGTGATGTATCTGTTGCAAATGAATGCTAATTAGATCTCTTGATAACTCACGTCATCTTGACTGCTTATCTCTCTATGGATTCTTGAGAATTGTTCTTTTTTGCGTGCTTGTTTCCCTTTAAGTTGAAATGTTATCTTGTTCAGTCTTGCCTTTTTTGCAACAAACAACCTAGTGTTAGTTACCTTATTGTATCTCTAGATAAACATGGCCGTTCAAAATTGTAGAGTGTAATAATGTAGAAAAACTTGAGTGAAAATCAAAGTATGGCATTTCATATCATTTGGTGTATGTTTTGCTGGTCAGGTTGACTAATTTATGTGCTACAATATGCGGTAGATAGTACTACCTGCAGCTGCTTTGCCTGGTTGCGTGAGTTTTCAAGAGAGAAAATAAAATGCTAATGAAGGACACTCTTAATTAAAGAACCTACTGTACTGTGGGTCAGAAAAGATATTAAAAAATTCATTTTCGTCAATGGAAGTGATAACAAAATTTTCACAGTTATGTTGATCTGGTCTTGACAAGAGGCTGTGAATTCTGGACAATAGGAGAACCTGAAAGAAAATAATTGGAGTCCATAGAAATGTGGTTTTACAGAGAAGAATGTTGGACAGCTAAAAGGACCATAGCGGTTGAGTAATTATGGATTTTAATTCATTTGCAGTGGTACTGAGGCCTTCCATAACCATAAGGACAATAGACAGCTAAAAAGAGTAATAAGGGCATACTAGAAAAGACCTTAGAAGAAAAGACAGCTAACTTCTAACATTAAAAGAAAACCATAATTTCTTGACGTGCAGTGAGAAAAGAATGGCTGGAATATATTGTGACAATAGGAAAATTTAAAGAAAGTAGAGATTGTGTAAAACAGAGAAAAAATTAAGACAAAAGACAGTTTAACAATATCAGGACTTGCTTATTTTTTAGGTTTAGACCAGTTAGTTTTGAAAATTTCCAACCTAATCATTTGACATTATCAGGCAATATAATTAAATGTGGTACATACTTTACTAGAAAGGTAAATGTTTGCGTAAAATGGGAATAGCAATATATTGGACGATATGTGATTATCTGTAGGAAAAATGTTTTATAAATAGTATAAAATATTCAAAGGCAGATAGTTTTCAATTCAAAATATTGAATTTCACCTCATTTTATTCATGACTAGAATTGTCTCTATCCATTTTTCTTGAGATTTTACTCAAAGTATTCCAAAGTTCTTCAAAATATAGTTTATGTAATTTTTTTCTCTCTTAATCCAAAATAAATAAAGTATGCACAAGTAGATTTAGTAAGTTGTCGAATTGGTAAGGCAGCTACGACCTTCGGCAAACTCACAAAAAGGGCATGGAACAACACGAAACTAACTCGAAAGACTAAACTCCTAATATATCAAACATGTGTGCTTAGCACACTACTATATGGATCCGAAACCTGGACAACATACTCAAACCAGGAAAAAAGATTAAATGTCTTCCACATGCGATGTCTCCGCAAAATAATGCACATCAAATGGCAAGACAAAATAACCAACTTAACTGTCCTGCAACGTGCTAAGACGACTGGCAGCATCTGGCAAGTGATCGCACATCATGGAGAGCATGTATAAGGAACGGTATAACAACATTTGAGACTGTGCTAAGACAGGACTTAGAAGAGAAGAGACTCATGAAAAAGGATGGTAAACCCTGTGGACCAGCGAGCCTGACCTGTTCATTATGTGACCGCGTGTGTTTGTCAAACATTGGTAGAATTAGCCACGAGAGAAGCTGTTCGGCAAAAACAATACCTCAAAAAAATACGCAATAGCCTCCACTAGACCGTCTGACAAGACGAAAAGGGCCATATATATATATATATATATATATATATATATATATATATATATATATATTTATTTAGTAAGTGGTGTGGCCATTATTTGTCAGTAATAAACACAAATTTAAAGTGAAACATTTTTTCATATGTACAGTATATACCATGCCCAGTATCAAGAGGAAGTACTTATAAAACCTCTTCAAGGTATCGAATACAAGTATTGGTGGATATAAAACCAAAATCTGCTCTTTACAAATAAAATATTCACCCATACCCATCAGAACCAATGTGTTAGTTCATCATCATCATCGAATGCCGTCTCCGCAACAAAGGTTGGCTACCATGGATTGCCATTCCACTCTGTTTCTTGCTTTGATGGTGCAGGTTGTCATAGATTGACTTGTCCATCTTCTTTTGATGTTACTCGTCCATGTTAGTCTTGGTCTGCCTCTGCCTCTTTTATCTTGTATTTTCCCTTCCAATATTACTTTTAGTAAGCTGTTGTGTCTTTTAACATGCCCCAACAATTTCATTTGTCTTGTTCTAATTGTGTTTAGTAGTTCTCTTTTATTTTTAGTTGTTTTAAAACTTCAAACGATGTGTCAGTTAATGATCTGATAGAACTTCGTTAGTGAATCAATGTATGGTTAATGGTAGAACTTTGTTAGTGAGAATTAATGTGTGTTTAATGGCAGAACTTAGTGAGAATTAATGTGTGGTTAATGGTAGAACTTTGTTAGTGAGAATTAATGTGTGGTTAATGGTAGAACATTGTTAGTGAGAATTAATGTGTGGTTAATGGTATAACTTTGTTAGTGAGAATTAATGTGTGGTTAATGGTATAACTTTGTTAGTGAGAATTAATGTGTGGTTAAGGGTAGAACTTTGTTAGTGAGAATTAATGTGTGGTTAATGGTATAACTTTGTTAGTGAGAATTAATGTGTGGTTAATGGTATAACTTTGTTAGTGAGAATTAATGTGTGGTTAATGACAGAACTTTGTTAGTGAGAATTAATGTGTGGTTAAGGGTAGAACTTTGTTAGTGAGAATTAATGTGTGGTTAATGGTGTAACTTTGTTAGTGAGAATTAATGTGTGGTTAATGGTATAACTTTGTTAGTGAGAATTAATGTGTGGTTAATGGTCTGGAATGTTTTAAGAGAATAGTTTGTCAGGTCAGCAAATGAATTGATAAACAGCTTGAAGGATAAAAAGTTATGGAGAGATATAATCATCGACACAGACAAGCACGGTATGATGATGGTATTATGTTTTAAATACAATATAAACTGGAGTGATTTCCCTTGTGTTACATCAAGTCTGTATTAAATGTTTAGCAACATAGACTGTTACTTGTGTTCCTATAATCTCATGTTTTTTTTCCTGTAGTTTGTTCCTATAATCATATATGTTTATGCCTCATCTGTGTTCCTATAATCTCATGTTTTTTTCCCTGTAGTTTGTTCCTATAATCATATATGTTTATGCCTCATCTGTGTTCCTATAATCTCATTTTTTTTCCCCCTGTAGTTTGTTCCTATAATCATATATGTTTATGCCTCATCTGTGTTCCTATAAATCATAATGTTTGTCTGTCTTCTTGGGGGCGCCGTATCCCCACCACCAATACTAATAATATGTTTAGTTATTATCAGCTTCTTTATAAAATGTAGCATGGGATTATTAAATTTGAAATAAAACACTGAATGTGTGTTAGGGATTTGTTTTAAGCATAAATGTTGTGATACATCTGGTAATATATTTGTAACAATTCTTTTGCAGCATCCATCTATCTGTATTTCTTTGATAATAATTAACGTGTGCAGCATAACTCAGAGCAGTGCATACAAACTGTATTTTCTTTAACAGATTTCTCTTAATAAAAAGAAAAGCTATCTTTGCAGCATTTTCCCATTACTAGGGTCTGCAGAGGGAAATGTAGGACTGGAGAATGATGGTTGCATGTCCTGTGCAGTCGCTGTGAGGTGTTCGGTTCTGAGTTTTTATTTCACTGCTGATAGAAAAAACTTTTGACCGTACCGGGGGTTTGAACCTGTGTTCTCCTGGCTTGGAGTCTGACGAGTTATAGGTTCGGCCACCAGCTCATCAATGTCTCTGATAACTTGAAGCAATAAAGGGTCTCTCTGATGTCTCTGATAGCTTGAAATAATAAAGGGTCTCTCCAATGTCTCTGATAATTTGAAGTAATAAAGGGTCTCTTCGATGTCTCTGATAACTTGAAGTAATAAAGGGTCTCTCCGATGTCTCTGATAACTTGAATTAATAAAGGGTCTCTCTGATGTCCCTGATAGCATGAGGTAATAAAGGGCCTCTCTGATAACTTGAAGTAATAAAGGGCCTCTCCAATGTCTCTGATAGCATGAGGTAATAAATGATCTCTCCGATGTGCCTAATAGCATGAGGTAATAAAGGGCCTCTCCAATATCTCTGATAGCTTGAAGTAACAAAGGGCCTCTGATAGCTTGAGGTAATAAAGAGCCTCTCCAATATCTCTGATAGGTTGAAATAATAAAAGGCCTCTCTGATAGCATGAGGTAATAAAGGATCTCTGAGATGTCTCTGATAGCATGAAGTAATAAAGGGCCTTTCCGATATCTCTGATAGCTTGAAATAATAAAGGGCCTCTCTGATGTCTCTAATAGCATGAGGTAATAAAAGGTCTCTCTGATGTCTCTGATAGCTTGAAGTAATAAAGGGCCTCTCTGATGTCTCTAATAGCATGAGGTAATAAAAGGTCTCTCTGATGTCTCTGATAGCTTGAAATAATAAAGGGCCTCTCTGATGTCTCTAATAGCATGAGGTAATAAAAGGTATCTCTGATGTCTCTGATAGCTTGAAGTAATAAAGGGCCTCTCCGATATCTGATAGCTTGAAGTAATAAAGGGCCTCTCCGACGTCTGATAGCTTGAAGTAATAAAAGGCCTCTCTGATGTCTCTGATAACATGTAGTGGTAAAGGGCCTCTCCGATGTGTCTGATAGCTTGAAGTAATAAAGGGCCTCTCCGATGTCTGATAGCTTGAAGTAATAAAGGATTGATCCCCCCCCCCCAATAAACTGAAGTAATTTTATGTGAAATTGGTGATGAATCACAATAAGTGCATTTGTTAGAGTAGAGCTAGCAGTAAACAAGATCATTGTCTCAAAGAGCATTTTTATGCCCCATCGGAATGATATATGCACTTCACTGGAAGCTTATTGTCTTGGAATTCTTACACCTTTTTAATACTTCATTGCTTTCTTTTCTGCATCCCTTTATTTTTTACATAATCATACTATTTTTAACACCAAACTGATCACAAACAAGACCCAGGGCATCACAAGAAAATCACAACAAATGGTGAGGCAACTGAAACAGTTAACCAGTTCAAATATCTGGGGCCATTATTACTGATAATGGCTCAAAATCAGAAGTGTTAGCTAGAATTGCACAAGTAATGACATCTCTGATTGGACTAAACAGTATATGGAAGAGCAAAACTATCTCTCTGAACAAATATCAGATTATTAAGAACAGAGGTGTTATGTGTATATCACCATGCCTACAAAACATGGACAGTGGTGATCTTTTGAAAAGAATACAGACTCTGGAGATGAGATAGTTATAGTATAAAGATCTTGCACATCTGATCATAGATCATATCAACATTGTGGAAGTACTTATCGTGAATGCATTTTCTACAAGACCAGTTAAAAGACTGACTGTCAAAACTATCTTTATGACACATAGTACCATTGCTGGTGTATGTCCGGGGGGCAACGATAGAACCAGAGGGATAAAGACCGCTTGGTCAATCTGTCACCACGACGTGTGTGACTCAGGATTTTTATTTCAACCCCGATAGAAAAAATCCTTTCTGTTTACCGCGGGCTTCGAACACCGTACGTCGGCTTTTCAGCCAGCGGAACAGTGGTTTTAGCCCCACGGCCACGCCACTGACTGTCGATGGTTAAAAAAAAAAAAATTAAAACGTTAGCCAATGACCCTTAATGTCAGTGGCCTCCCAATTTTAAGATGTAAATACCTTTTTATTGTCTTATTTTGCAAGTGACTTTTACCTCTAAGTGATCTCTCAACTTGACCTGTCAATGTTATTTAGGAACTTAACTTGAACTATTTGTTTGCTGATGAATTCTCTTATCATCTCCTTTTTCAATCTATCCACTATCTTATTAGTTCTATTAGCTATAAGAATACTATTACCTCAGTGGATACTATTACACAAAAGCATCCCAAGAACCGACAAACTTACAAGACTAATGATGATGATTATTTCTAATTACCCAATTAAAGTGTTTATTCCTGCCATATTACTTTCTCATTAAAAAGAATCTTATTTCATTCTTCTATAATTTAAACGCCCCTCATTTGTTTTTTTTTTCAAAATCATTGCAGACTCATAGATTAGGACATATGTGCTTATAATTAGTCTGATGGTATATACCATTAAATTGTATTTTTTTTATTTTAAATCTAATTTATTTGTATGTTGTAACATCAATGTCGCAGTGTTGTTATTTTCATCCTAAATGATCACAAAAATATGCACTCCTTTATTCATGGATGTTGTTGAACACATTGTTTTCATGACTATTGTAATTGCACTGTTGTATGTTTGTTGAACTTCTCCATCATGGCGTGGGAAGTACTGTTTCAAATGAAGATGTAATTTAATTTCAGAAATCTAAACGTCCAGAGTCTCTTATGGACATGCACTCTAAAAAACTGAAGAAGAAAAAGGTAAGTAATTTAAGCATTCAGCGTTCAAATCTTCAAAAATGTGTAACATCTGGCTCTCCGTAGAGTTGACGGAGAATGGGGAGAAATAGTTAAAAACTTAGCCCAGAGATTGGTTACTGGAATCTTGACTCAAATATTCAAGAACTCTTGTATTTTTATAGTAGAAAAATCTACAAACAAAAAAGAGAACAATAAACAGCTTGAAGCAATATGTGAACCTGTGTCCATAACATCAAGTTTAGATCATAGTGCCAGACTGTCTGTTTTATTGTGTGTTTGAATTTTTCTGAGCGCCATAAAAAATAATGTGTCTTTGTATATTTATACCTACATCTTGCCATAGAAGTTTCCTTTCATAATAAATATTCAATTATTTTTTTTTAATGATTTTCTTCTTACTGAAATATTTGTCATTGTCCTGCCACTGATTTCAGTGTATGATTGTCTTCTTACTGAAATATTTGTCCTAGTCCTGCCACTGATTTCAGTGTATGATTGTCTTCTTACTGAAATATTTGTCCTAGTCCTGCCACTGATTTTGGTGTATGATTGTCTTCTTACTGAAATATTTGTCCTAGTCCTGCCACTGATTTTGGTGTATGATTGTCTTCTTACTGAAATATTTGTCCTAGTCCTGCCACTGATTTTGGTGTATGATTGTCTTCTTACTGAAATATTTGTCCTAGTCCTGCCACTGATTTTGGTGTATGATTGTCTTCTTACTGAAATATTTGTCCTAGTCCTGCCACTGATTTCAGTGTATGATTGTCTTCTTACTGAAATATTTGTCCTAGTCCTGCCACTGATTTCAGTGTATGATTGTCTTCTTACTGAAATATTTGTCCTAGTCCTGCCACTGATTTTGGTGTATGATTGTCTTCTTACTGAAATATTTGTCCTAGTCCTGCCACTGATTTCAGTGTATGATTGTCTTCTTACTGAAATATTTGTCCTAGTCCTGCCACTGATTTTAGTGTATGATTGTCTTCTTACTGAAATATTTCTCTTTGTCCACCACTGATTTCAGTGTATGATTGCCGAGTTTGAGTCTGATCTGTCACAGTTGTTTGTTTCCTGTTTTGTTCTGTTCATGGAATCAGTTTCACTGCAGTCAGGAATTCTCATATCCGCTCCACACGCACAGCTTCCGCCAAAGCACATAGACAAATTCTGATGACATGTAGTTTACCATTGATACTTTAGTTGGTTTGCCCATTTGTGTCTTTTCATGAAGATCGATCTGTCTGTCTAATCTATCTGTCTATCTATCTATCTATCTATCTATCTATCTATCTATCTATCTATCTATCTATCTATCTATCTATCTATCTATCTATCTATCTATCTATCTATCTATCTATCTATCTATCTATCTATCTATCTATCTATCTATCTATCTATCTATCTATTTCGTTCGCCCGAAGTATTGTCTATATCTGCAATGTCATTTCCTGTATAAATTTTATGTCTTTAGTAATCCTTGCAGTGGCCCATATGGTTTTGTCTGTAGTGTTGTATCTATGGGCCAATGGATTTTCCTTAGTCTACTATATTCTGTTGTCCTTCCAAGCATGTCGTAATGAGGCGACTAAGGAGGTTGATCGATGGCTTGACAAGCTGTCATTGTAAAAAGTATTGTTATGGAAACAGAACCATAGATTTTAGAGCAGTGATCTCTGCAATATGTGCCATTTTGTCACACAAGGTTTCTGTTTTTGAGCTTGTGGTTCTGCCCTATGTGCCGTCTTCGGCTCGAAAGGACAATAGATAGATAGACTATATTCTGTGCAATCTTGAAGTATGTGTTAAGCAGTCTGTCCACATGTACAAGTAGTTGAGGTCCCGATCTTGAATTGTGTATACATGTGACTATGGAGTCGATTGTGTCCTAAATACATGTGCTTCCTTTTATTATACATTCAAAGTCACTAGAAGTTGCTGTACCTCAAAATTAAAGAAAAACATTTGTGGTGGGTAAAATTTTGAATATTGCATGTCCCAAAACTCTCAGGTTTGCTAATCTTTGATCTTATTGTTACAAGCATTATTCTACTAGAATAGATAAGAGATAAGTGTTTAACTAAAAAATGTTATATGTCTTTGTGTGTGGTGTCAAGAATTGAAACCACTCCCTTAAAAAAAATCAATTTTAAGAATAAGAGTAATGTACTAAACTCAGGACAGCCTCAACCATAAATGCTGCAAAATGCCACAGTTATAACTAAAATGCCACTATGAGATGAAAACAAGCTGCTGTGCTGTACACACAAAAGATGTACATATACACAAGTCCGGAGCAGTTATTATTGGTTGCAATAGGTGTACCTTTATTTTTATCTTTTGTTGGTTTATGCGGTTTTGCAACTAGCTCTCTTTATTCCTAACTTTTTTCATCTGTTAATTTACGTTTCCATGCTTCTTCATTGTAAATTCCATAATACACCATACAATACAGTTATTATCTTCTCCTTCGTACACTTATTAATGAGCCATGGTGCACAACGTCATACTCTTTGCCAGGTTGTCTTTCCTAGCTGGTTTACCTGGTTGTCTTTCTTGCCTGGTCTACATGGTTGTCTTTCCTATCTGGTCTACCTCATTGTCTTTCCTATCTGGTCTACCTGGTTGTCTTTTCTACCTGGTGTACCTGGTTGTCTTTCCTCTCTGGTCTACCTGATTGTCTTTCCTATCCGATTGTCTTTCCCACCTGTATTTTTTGTCAGATTTTCCTTCTCTTAAGAGAGTTGTCTGCTACAACTCCAGCATGATTCTTCGTTCATTTTTAATTGAGATGAATTATTCTAGTTTTTTGCTTAATCAGGATATGTAGATGATGTTGTAGAGAATAGCTGTAGCAAGGTGGTTAGTTATATTGACTTGACAGCAAAGTGATCACAATTCAGTCCCATTTTGACACTCCTTATTTTGGTTATCTTTCTCCCTGAGACAGGACAAATAATAACAAAATAATCTGAGCCGCTCAAGTGATGAAACCAAAAGGAAATGTGTGCAGTAATAACAGGCATTACTAAAATAACTATCTATCTATTGACCTTTCGAGCCGTAGCCGGCCCATAGGGCATAGACCAAGATACTCCTTCTCCTATCTGAATTTTTGTTCTAGCAGTTTTCAATTCTTTTAAAGATATTTTATCAAATCTCGCCATCTGTCTCTGCTCTGTGCAAGCAGCTCTATCTCATTGAGGGAGCCGAATCCCGCTGCTCTTGCCTCTCATCAATGTTCTTCTCAGTGTCTCCCTGGGTCTTCCTCTTTTTTTCTTACCTGTTGTTTCCCATATGAGGGCTTGCTTTGCTATTCGGCTATTATCTCTTCTCATCACATGTCCAACATATGACCATCGTCTTTTCTTTATTACTGAAGATATTAGTGGTTGATTGGCGATTTCTCTAATTTCCACTAAAATAACTATACACCATTTATTCAAAAGCCATCTAAAAGTCGTCACAAATGAATCCCAGAGATAGTTTTACTGCTTCTCCACTTCCACTGTGGAGTAAAGGTCTTCAACAAACGTCTTCAAGGCTATCCTGTTTCTTGCCATTCTTTTAAAAATCACTCCATATGTAACCCATCCTCTTTATCTGTTTCCACCTGTCTTCTCCAAGTATATTTTGGCCTTCCTCTTTATCTCCTCCTTCAGGGATTTCAAAACAAGTTATGTATTTGACTTATCCCTGTTTCTTATCCCTGTTTTTGTCCACATTTTTGCTGCTTATGTTTTCTTTTTACAGCACAGGATAGCCAATCCCTTCCCAACCCTTCTTAGTCACCTCTTGCGAACATGCCTGGTAGGGAACACTTCTACAATTCTTTATTCCCCTTTCGTGTCCAGGTAGCGCATGGGTAAATGTATGATAGTTGAGGTACCTAAACATACTTTGAGCACCTTGAGCACCTAAACGTTACACTTTAACCAAATGTTTTAAAACGTGTCACTTAATTATGTGAAAAATAGGCCGTGTCTAGATGAATATTTTTAAGAAACAAAATACATGATGGTAGAGCTTATAATATAGACCATTTTGTAGTCTCTATCATTTGGTAACTAGCAAGATAATATTATTTTTTTTAGTTAATACTTTTATGTGATTTTTTCCTTTATTGTGAACATGTTTTTTTTATTATAGTTAATTTGGTGGGTTTCAATGGTTTTTATGATTTCCCAGATTCTACTAAACGAATTGAAACTCATATCTACTAGCCACACCGCTATACTAGATCATCAGTTTCAGTGGTTTCAATATTTGTGACGAAGTAAAGAAAGAACCCAGTTCAGTGATATTGAGTTATTTGCATGTTATCATCATTGTACTCCGAACATGTCCATAGGTGCTCAGATCCCCTCCTTAGCAAGTCCCGCAGTGTCCAGCGACTGATGACTCCAGTTCTGTGTTGGTTGATAAGTCTTCTTACACGGTGGTATGTGGGGAATATAATGTTAGTGCCTATACTTTATTGGTAATATACTTTTGGGCTCCGCTGTCACTTTTATACCAGTGTTGGACCAAGATACTCCTTCTCTTATCTAAATTTTTATTCTAGCAATTTTCAATTCTTTTAAAGATATTTGATTAAATCTCGCCATTTGTCTCTGTTCTGTGCAAGCAGCTCTATCTCATTGAGGGAGCAGATTCCTGCTACTCTTGCTTCTCTCATCAATGTTCTTCTCAGTGTCTCTCTGGGTCTTCCTCTTTTCCTCTTACCTGTTGTTTCCCACATGAGGGCTTGCTTTGCTATTCGGTTATTATCGCATCTTATCACATGTCCAACATATGACCATCGTCTTTTCTTTATTACTGAAGATATTAGTGATTGATTGGCGATTACTCTAATTTCATCGTTTGTTTTGAATTCGTACCACGCTATACCAAGTATTTTCCTTAGATATTTATTTTTGAATGCGTTCAACTTTGTTTCTATGTCTCTTGTTGTTTTCTAGCTTTCACTGCTCTACCGTGGATAATTAATTGATCATCATGAGGGCCATGACAGTCCTGGCCTTGTGACAACTTTTAGAGGATCTTATTGAAATTTAACACGGTTTTTTTCCTGTTTCAGGTTTTTTTCCTGTTTCATTTGTAAAGAAATATGCTACCTCCCAGCCTCATTTATCTATGGTTTTAGTATTGTGAAGTATTATATATCACTTGGAAGTAAAATACTAAACATCACTGTGAAGTTAAAAATACTCAACATCCTTGTGAAGCTAAAATGCTAAACATCTCCATGTAATTATATACTGTATGGTTGCTTACACCATTATTAACTTAATATGTGTAATATAAAATGCCTGCCATGATTGGTACCTTCACCTTGATGATCACCAGAACTGTACCAAAGAGAGAGTTTAGGTTCTACCAGGCTGGAAGTGTTGCACGCGTTGGGGGTCAGACAAAAAAATGGTGGCACTCTCATTCCCCAGGTCGGAGGGTTCAGCTTTATTTAGTGACAAATCTACTTTTATTTTTTAAAAAATATTTTTTTAGCCAGGTTAATGGAAATCACATGATAATGGAAATCACACGATAATGGAAATCACACGATAATGGAAATCACATGATAATGGAAATTACATGATATGTTGGGAGTCAGACTAGGGACATCTTGTGAAAGATGGTCATATCCATCCATTGAGCTGAATGTAGACAACATCCCACAGCTGACTCCATGTGTCAGGATCTCCAAACAGCAGCTGATCAAGATCCTGCTCCACCTCCCAGTGGTACTCCTGCAAACAGGCCATCCAGTCTGGGCAAGCAAGTAGGGATCGAAGAGGGAAGTCAATCTGGTACTGAAAAAAATGTGCTGAAGTTGGATGTGTTGGGCCGAAAGATGTAAATAAACAACACAGCACTTCTATTTCCACTCAACATCCTTTTAAGTGTGGATGACAAAGAGGTCTAGTCATTCTTCTAGTAACCATCAGATGAATGTCATAAAAAGAAAGTGATATGGTAGTGGGATTTCGTTTTTGCTGTATAGAACACCACCACAGGGCTGACTTTCCCCCAAATAACCTGGTCTTTTGACCTGAAATTGGTGATGAACCTCAATAGGTGCATTTGTTAGAGTAGGACTAACAATAAATAAGATCATTGTTTCAAAGAGCATTTTATGCCCAATTGGAATAATTAATATGCACTTCACTGGAAACTTAGTTCTGGAATTTTACACCTTTCTTACTTCATTCCTTTCTTTTTTGCGTACCTTTATTTTTTTACAACATAGCACTCCTATTTCTACTTAACCTCCTTTTAAGGGTGGATGGCAAAGAGGTCTATTCATTCTTTTGGTAGCTTTCAGGTTCAGGTGAATGTCATAAAATGAAAGTGATTGGTAGTGGGATTTTGTTTTTGCAGTATAGAACACCACCATACATAGGTGACCACTGGCTGCCTTGTTGGGTTTCATGACCTTCTTATAAATTCATTTTTAGGAATACAGCACTCTGTACCCACAGAGGTTAGGTTCTAAGTCTCACAGTTCATGAAACTGCAAAAAATAACAAATACTACTTCCCGTACATGTTGTATAAATCTGCGATAAAGTGTTTCTTCATTAATTATGCATAATATGACATTAGCAGTAAGGTTTAAGAAAATAAAACAATTATAATTTTTCATTATCAGTAGAAAAGTCTGTACTGTGGCTTTTAGCAGCTCAACATACAGTTTTTGTGAATTTCCACATTTTAAGGCTGAAATTCTCACTATACTTAAAGAACACACTTTAATACATCATTTTATCTTGTTGGATTTGCCAACTTCTTACTCTTTCTTCTACTTCTTTTCTTTCTTGTTTGTTTTTTAATGTCAAGGGGAGAGATAGTTTGCAGCCATGCTCCTTAGTATAGTGGAGCTTAGTAGCTCCTTAGCTTTTTTGCTTTCACATTTTTGAAGTTTCTGGTATTCCTTTTTTTTTATTCTTCTTGATCTGTTGTTTTTTGTTGCCCCTACTTATGATTGTGTAGATTATGCTTAGTTGATTCTGTCTTTTTATGTGGCCAGCAACTTAATTTTTTTAGGTCTTAATTTACTGCAGAGGTGATTGTACATATTACTCAAGGAGATTAAGACTGCAGAGAATTCAACATTATGCTCTTTCGAGAATTGAAATTGTGGAAGGGGGTTGGGAACAATGTCTGCATATTTAAAATGTTTCAATGCCATGACTACACTTGAAACTGCCAGAAGAGCGAGAAATGCTAACTGCACATAATATATCATTATGGCTATTATTCAAGCCAAGCAAGAGTTACTTGAGCACATACACCACAAAATTGTGAAAGCTACTAACAAGCAAGTACCATCTAGTATTGATACACAGGGAAAGGGGTGATTTGTATCCTAGTGGGTAGATATGAGATTTCAGTACATTCATTAGAATGTTTCGCACTTGTATTTATGAATGTCTACTGCTTTTATAAGGTTTCCTCAACACCTGTTGCCTTTCAGTTCTAGGGACGGGGGATTGTGTTGTCTAGAGGTAAGATGGCAACATCTGGACAGGAAGGTCCTGGCTTTGACCCACACAACAAGCAGTTGTAATCTTTCAAAATGGGAGCCTGTGGTTTCTTTGTGGCTTTATTCTGTCCTAAAAATTCAGATGCTTCTAACTTACATTCAGGATTACTGGCTGGGCAGCTTTCATTATCTTTTCCAACCTTTCCGCTATAACAATAGTTATTGTTTATGTAACATTGCCGACATTGCGGTGTCTATTGTTTCACTTCATCTTACAAATTTGCTAAAACAACAGTTGTCACCATTATAGCCGTGTGTTTGTGTTCGTTGCTTTTACCGGTGCAGTGAGCACGAAAATATAGTTTAACATCCAGGACAAATTTCACAAAATTGAAACTGTGAAGAAAATGATTACTTTCATTTTTACTCACAGAAATTATAAATTTATGTTATTGTATAAACAAATATAGGTGTTCACTGTTAATATGAGAGATTAAGTGCCATGAATTAAACAGATTGTAAAATATGATTAAATCACTTATGATCAAAAGTGCGGCGAGTACAAAAATATAGACCTACTTCAAATATGAATATACCGAAAATGAAATGGTAAAAAAAATTATGACTTTCACTTTTACTCACAGAAATTATGAAATTGTATATAAACAAATATAGGTGTTCAATGTTAATAAGAGAGATTAAATGTTCTGAATTAGGTGGATCGTAATATAAAATATATAGTCATAGTTTAATTTTTTTTTGGAGTGGCGGGCTAGACAAACATTCCAATTAGACTTTGCAGGAGGGACTTATGTATTTGATGTCACAACTGCATAAAACTAAGGTCGATTTTTTTAAAGAGCAAGTGCTCAGATGTGAGTTAGATCCGATGTCTAGTTCTCTTGGAACACGACGAGAAAACAGGAGGTACCATGTACACCAGCGCATGTTAAAGAACCCTTGGCAGTTACAAATCGGAAAGAGTAGGCCAATATGGCCGCCCTGGCAAAAATTGTTCAGAAAAAAAAATCTACTTATTTATGCCGAAGACAAATGTGTTGAATTAAAAGGTGCAGATATCATGGCTTTGCCATAAACTAGCGACACGCCGCGTCCACGCCCACTTTACAGGTGAACGCTGAGAAGTGCCGGGGATAATAGAATATTCAGCCAATGTTCTGCGGTGTGTCTCATACATCATGCATTATGTTAATTGTCATGTCTGCTATTTCATTGTATTCATAATTCACTTCATTTCTACTTTTCACATTGGTTCTGATTGTTTTCATAGAATTTTCTATTTAATTTTGTTTATTGTTTTAAGTGAAACCGGTAGCTGTGATAGCAAGGTTTTTGCTGTTCTGGTGTTAAGGCAACACATACTACAGATGGTTTGGATTAACATAATATAAGTAATATTAGAGGTTTAATTTCTAGTGTCAATAGGATTTTAAAAAATAGATCTTTGGTAATTCACCTAATAACATGGTCTAATGGTTTGATATTTGGTGTTATAGTGCTCTTCATCACCGTCCTTAGAATGCATGTTAAATGGGCATATATGCATTGTGTTGAGGTTTATTTATGACTTTTAGCCCAACATATCCAACTACAGCATGACATTTCGAGTACTGGGTTACCCCCACTCTTTGATCCCTATTCGCCTGACCAGACTAGACTGGTTAGCCTGTGGCTAGGGGCACTGTGAAGAGGCGGGTCTGGATGGTTCTGGTTCACGAATCCTGGCACAGGCCATCACCTTTGTGTCGCTAGCAACTTCCAGCTCTGTTGCTGTCAAGCGCCTTGCCTCCGATTAAAATATTAATTCTTTCATATGTTGTATATATTATCTTCAAAATTATGAAATTATTGAACTGTATAGTGTAGGAAAATATTCTTCATCTTCTGTTTATTAGCAGATTGTGTTGCTCTGTGTTTTTAATCTTGTGCTCCAATACACCCATGTAACCGTTCCTACCCAATTTTCTATATGGTTTTCAACAACAGAAAAAACAAAACAAAGAACAATATATGGTCTGAAGCAGGATCGAACCCGTACTCAGTGGCACAGTGCCTTGCCACGAAAAGCCAAACGCTAGGGAACACTGCCACTCAGCTAACTAGTTAAATGGTTCGATCCTGCTTCAGTCCATATATTGTTCTTTGTTTTTTTCTTGTTGTTAATTATTTGTCATTTTATCCGAGTGCTGTAAACATAGCTCTTCCTCTGAATTGATTCGCCTATTAGAAAATGACCTGAAATCAAGCATTTGACATTTTCTCCTTCTTCACTTTCTTTTATACCTTTTTGGATGCTGAGAGATGTGCAGAGTTCAAGCTCTTGCTCTCTTGTCAGCTTCGAGTGTCATCACGAAGTTCAAAGTTTTTAAATATTCATTGTTCCCCCACCCAATTAATTAAAATATATTTGTCTGAAAGTACATCTGTTAGTGCAAGTTTTACTTGGAATGTCAACCACAGCTACTAAAATACAGGAATTCACTTCTTTAAAAAACAAAAAAGTGCTTGCGATCGCTACCTGATCAGATGGGCCAGGGTTCAGTTCCAAAGAATGGCGGGTTCCTTTTTTCTGACCACCAAGACTCGCACCAGGATTCACCTGGCATCTGAAAATGGGTACCAGTGATTTTTTTTCTGGGATATAAAATGTGCCATGGTTGTGGAAAAATGTGGACGCTAACAACAAATTCCCCACACACCTGGCAAGACAAGGAGGGGACATATACTGCACCTTGAGTTTTTATTATAAAATTAATCATAAATCTTGATTGGAAAAAATTAGGTATCAGTGCTCTATCCCATTGCATACAGACAGAAAAACCACTGTATGTATTTTATAGTTACCTCCCATGTTGCAATCTAGAAATAACTACTCTTACACACTGATTACAAAATTTAATTCCCATGAATTTCTACCTAAATATCTGTTCTATAAAATATTCGCATAAATATGCTATTTTCTCGCCACACATGTCTAAATATTCCGTTGGATTTATTATTTTAAATAGTATACTGAAAATATGAGGGGCTGTCGGACCTGTAATTGGTATCCAAGTATAGGCCTGCGGGTTAATATTAGTGTTGTGAATTTTATTCAAAATTGTTATATGTGGGAATTAGTTTAGTTTAGTTGATAGATCATCATTATTGCACAATGACAAAATTTCATAGGGCTCAGGCACAACCACCACCCACATGTTCTCCATTATAAAGCATGGAAATAATATCCGGTACAGTAATACCCACTATGTAGGAATAATAAAACACTATTGTTAAAAAAAACTATCTTTACGACACATATTACCATTGCTGGTGTATGTTGGGGTGCTCATGATAGGACCAGAGGGATAAAGGCCACTAGTTATCAAGTCTTGGGTATAAATCCAAGTATTTATAAGCAGTAAATACTATGATATTGCCTAAAGACACAGTGGGCTGGAAAAGAACAATAATGGAAGGCATGGTCCCAGAATGACTCATCAGAGCAGACTAAGGAGAATGTGGTTGCATGATATCATAGAGACCTTGAACATAGCAACAGAAGAAGTGGGTGACCCATCTAGAGAGAGAGAGAGAGATTCTTTCAGACGGGCTGTGGTGAATGCATTGTTCTGCAAAGGACAAGCAAGCTGATGATGAGAATCATAGTCTGTATTGTTGTTGCAGTTATTTATTACTTTATGAGAATCATAGTCTGTATTGTTGTTGCGACTTCAAAAAAGCATTTGATAGTATTCATAGAGATTCTTTGTGGAAAATTCTGAAGCAATATGGCTTACCATCAAAAATCATAAATATTATCAAAGACATGTATGATGGTTACACATGTGCAGTTCGAACAGAGGAAGGACTGAGCGAATGTTTCCCAATAGAAACTGGGGTTAAACAAGGATGTATTTTATCGCCCTTGTTATTTGGAATTGTTATGGACTTCATAATGAAGAAATGCTGCACTGGTAATAAAGGCATCGAATGGATACAAGGAGACCATTTGGAGGACCTGGACTTTGCTGATGACATAGTTCTCATCAGCAATCAGATAAAAACGATGCAGGAAAACACAAATGAACTATCATCAATAGCCAGCAAAATTGGGCTTGAGGTCAATCATGAAAAGACTAAAGTCATGAAAAGTTTAATTCCAACAAGTGACAAAATATACATGGAAAACAAACCAGTAGAAGAGATCGATCACTTCATCTATCTTGGAAGTCACATTGATCGAGAAGGGGATACGAGCAAAGAAATTAGAATCAGACTGGCTAAAGCAGCAATGTCTTTCAGAAGCCTTGAAAAGTTGTGGAAATCAAAACTCATTAGCACAAACACAAAACTTAGGCTATTCAAATCAAATGTACTATCAACCCTTACGTATGCGTGTGAAAGCTGGAAAACAACAAGAGATATAGAAACAAAGTTGAACGCATTCGAAAATAAATGTCTAAGGAAAATACTTGGTATAGAATGGAACGAATTCAAAACAAACGAGGAAATTAGAGAAATCGCCAATCAACCACTAATATCTTCAGTAATAAAGAAAAGACGATGGTCATACGTTGGACATGTGATGAGAAGAGATAATAATCGAATAGCAAAGCAAGCCCTCATATGGGAAACAACAGGTAAAAGAAAAAGAGGAAGACCCAGGGAGACACTGAGAAGAACATTGATGAGAGAGGCAAGAGCAGCAGGAATCGGCTCCCTCAATGAGATAGAACTGCTTGCACAGAACAGAGACAGATGGCGAGATTTGATAAAATATCTTTAAAAGAAAACTGCTAGAACAAAAAATTCATATAGGTGAAGGTGTATCTTGGTCTACGCCCTATGGGCCGGTTACGGCTCGAAAGGTCAATAGATAGATAGATTGTTGTTGCAGTTATTTATTACTTTATGAGAATCATAGTCTGTATTGTTGTTGTAGTTATTTATTACGTTCATTTATGGAATGTGCTAAGGAGTGTCTGTGGGGCTGAAATGTTACAAGCTAGGTCCATTTGTCACGAGTTGAGTCGAAGTTATAAAAATCAAGATATTGTAATAAAATCTTCTGCGTTTGCATAGTTACTTCTTGCAATCCAGCGCATCCAACTTCAAAATGACACATTCTGTGCACCATATTTGCCTGCCCTCCTCAATCCCTACTAGCTTGACCATACTAGATAATTTGTTTCAAGGACTACTACAGAGAGGTGAAGTAAATATCTTGATCATTTCTGGTTTGTTGATTGTGATGCAGCTAGTCAGCTGTGAGTTGCTAGAAGCTTTTGGCTCTTGCACTTTTAGCACCTTGGGTCCCTTATAATAGTAAAAACTTGTACATCATTTGCTCTGAAGTAATTGTTGTGTTGTGTCACAATTTACTGTCGTAATATGATATCAGGTGTTACTGAAAAATCCTTAAGATACCCCAGACAGTGAAAAAGAGCAATGAAGACATATTAAAAGATGTTAAAAGTGAACTGGCTTATAAACACCATTCAACAGAGGAAATTAAAATCCATGGCCTCATATAAAGGATCAACGGGCTGGAAAGAACAATATATAATGGAAGACATGGTTTCTGGGTGACACATCAGGGGCAGACCAAGAAGAATATGGTTTCAAGATAACTATTGTCATTGAACATGACAATAGATGAAGTAGGAGATCTGGCTAGAGACAGTTTCTTTCTTGCTGGTTGTGGTGAATGCAATGCTCTGTGAAGGACTTGTGACCTGCTGATGTTGAACATAATATCTTGTACACTTCAGTCTCACACGTCAGACACAAGAAAATGTTGAGATAGGCTGTGTCCGCCCTTTTCAAGGATTCCAGCAGAATGAACATAACACAATTCTAAAATTGTGTACAAGCAAAGGGTAAAGGGGCATTCAAGGGCTAGCTTCATTTTTGTGTTAGACTGATATGTTCAACAGATTTACATATAATGCCATACAATTTAAAAGCATTACAGTTTTATTTGTTATTATTTTGTTGATTCTAGTAATAATAAAGTTAATTTGTTTATTTGTGTAGCAAAATGTTTAAAATAATCTTGTAATACAGGTTGAAATTATATATTTTAACAATAGAAGCACAGCCATTAAAAGTGAGTTGTCTCCTCAAAATAATTTTTTTTTGTTGATTTTGGTTCAGTATTAATAGTTTAAACAAACTACTATTTCCTTGTTAGGTTATGAAGTCCATTCCAAATTCCATAAGTTTAAAAACAATATTTTTTGCAGAGCTATGGTTGTTGTTTTTCTATTGTCAGTTTTTCTCTTTTGTTCATTTGTTTATTTGTGCTTTGGATGTTGTTTGTATTCTTGTGTTGGACAGTGGCAAAACCGGTTTTCAGATTTTAATATTGTTTGTTTGATTCAATGCTTTTTTTTTTTTTGGTCATAATTCATAGTATGCATTGTCTATTAATTTGTATAAATGCCAAAAAAAATTATTATTATTAGAAATCTCTGTCTGCCTCTCCATCTACATTTTTACATACCTACTCTATCGTCCTTTCAAGCCGAAGACGGCACATAGAGCAGAATTACAATCTCAAAAACAGAAACCTTGAGTGCCAAGATGGCACATATTGCAGAGATCATTGCTTCTAAAATCTATGGTTCTGTTTCCATAACAGTGTTTTTTTATAATGACAGCTTGTCAAGCCATCGATCAACATCCTTAGTCGCCTCTTATGACATGCTTGGAAGGTCACAGTGTCACTATTCTTTACTTCCCACATAATGAGGCCCCAGTAACACATGGGAGGCTTATCTACTGTATTGTGTTATTATTATCATCTATTTGCCATATGTCTGTCATCATCAGGTTGCATGTCCTTTGCCAAACATTGTATTCGTCACAGCCAATCTGAGAGAATCCTAATCTCTAGCCAGATTGCTCCATTTCTTCTGTGTCATGTTCAATGTCGCTCTGATCTCTTGAAACCACCCTCTTTGTCTGCCCCTGATGCATCATTCAGGAATCATGCCTTCCATTATTCTTTCAGCCTGCTGTGTCTTTTTACATGGCCCTATAATTTTATTATTATATATATTATTTTATTATTAATTTCCTCCGTGTAATGTTGTTTATAAGCCAGTTTTTTTAATGTTTAGGTAGTTTAATATGTCTTCATTGCTCTTTTTAATTATCCAAGGTATCTTAAAACTTTTTTTGTAGCATTTTGTTTCAAATGAATCCATTTTCTTCCTTGCTGTTTGCGAGATTGTTCATGATCCACAACTATATTTTACTATCAAGAAGATACATACCCTCAGTAATGTTAATTTTACTGTCTTGCTGGTATTATGAGATGTGTTCTTCATGGCATTTAATTTTTTGTGTTGCTAATCCTAATCTTCTTGTGATCTCTTTCTGGCAGTTTCAATTGTTAGTTACTACAGAAGCCTGTCTGTCTCTCTAATTAAATAATAGTTTTAGTTGATAGTTATCTATTATATATTTTATATATATTGTAAATTTATATATAACTATTTAGTTGATAGCACTATCTCATAGTTGGGACAGCACACGGATGTTTAGTCTCCAGAAGTAGATGAAGCTGAGATTGTAGAGTATACATGCTGATAGTTTTGGCATGTTAAACATAGCATTCATTGGTTCTGTTGATGTTAATTCTTCACACAGGGCTCCTTGTGTTTGTTGCCATACATCTCTGTTATGAGCAAGATGCTCAATCTTATCAAATGAGTCCTATGCCTGCCAACTCTGCTTCTCTTATAAGTGTTATTTTTAGTGCGTCTCTCTAGGTCTTCCTCTTTTTCTGTATCCTTATTTTTCCCCATATAAGAACCTTTTTTTAAAATTCTTTTGTTGTCTCTTCTCAACACTAGCCCAACATATGTGCTTCTCTTCCTAATTGTAGATCAGATTGTTGATTGTATTACCATTTCTCTTATCTCTATATTAGTCTTCAGTTCATTCCATTGTACACAGAGTAATCTTCTTAGACATTTGTCTTCGAAAGCATTCAGTGTTTTTCTCAATCTCTTATGTTATTTTCCAGCTTTCCTTTGCAATGGTGAGAGTTAAACATACATTTGAGTTGAATATTCTAAGCTTAGTGTTCCTACTTAGTACAGTTCTGTTAATAGTAACTTCCATGCTGGATTTCTAATTTTTCAGTCTATGATTATAGCTTAATGGTCTTGTCTTATCTGAACAATCATTATGGAATGGCTATAACATGAATCACCTGCCCATAATTCATTCATTTTTCTCATGGACTGAACGAAGATGGCACCTAAGCGGAAATCATAGTTCTCCACGATTGGTGATTTGCTGCTAGTTCTTGGTTGTTTCTTAGTCCCATGATTGAGCCTTCCCTAGTAATTGTTCTGTTTAGCGATTCTCTGTCTCTGCCTTGTTTTCTTTTACCAAATGGTTACCACATCAATACCTGGTGTGGAAGTCTTTCTCAGCACATGACTCATGTATTTCTAACGCTTTCTTTTTGTACAACTCAAGATGTATTCTTATTTAGATTCGGCTCTTATCCATTCTTTTCAAATGTATTCTTTCCATCTTACGTTTGAGAATAATACAAAGACATTGTCTGTCCATAATTAACATCTTGAAACATAGATGTCCTTTAAACTGCCATGTTTCTTGTGTTTTCTTGGTGACTTCTCTTTATTGTCCACCTTAAGATAACGTTAATTGGATGTAAATGTGGCTGACTTAAACAAGGCATTTTTCAATACCAGGTTGCCCTCCCTTTTCAGCCTCTACTCAGACTGGTGTTGTCTAATTCCAGACCCATCATGAGCAGGTGGAATAATGTCTCTGTCAGTTGTTGTTGCAGATCCTGACACAAACAGTCAGCTGTGAGTCACTGACTACTTTCAGCCCAGATGATGTTGTGCATCCTACTCCCCCCCGTCACCTCCTCCAACGCTGGCCTTACTCCTTCAGTCCTACAAACAAATAGATCCTTCTGTATGGGACTCTGATAGTTATAGTGATAAAATGTAATTCTAATAGGAAATATGAAACATCCTTCAAGTTTTGAAAAGATAAATTGTTTTTGTCAACAAATTGTACAGTTTGCTAGTTTTCATCTGATGCAAATTTCACCAATGGAAATCTCATTTTGTTTGTTTTTATCTTGAGTTTAAATCCGTTTCCTTTTCTCATGTGATGAATTGAAGAGCAGGATATTGCGGCTTTGTTTGTCAAATTAATTATCATTCTTTTTCTGGACCGTAGGCACAGAGGTTCCCAAAGTGGTGTGAGGTAGCTCCCATGGGTGTTTCCCCACGGATATTGTTGTGTCTACTCACTGGTTACAAATCATAAAAAAGCAACATCTATGTAGGCTTAAGATTGTTTTTAATTTATAAATGTTTTGGTTTTTTTGTTTTTAAATACATAAATGTGTGTTTTTAAATACATAAATGTGTGTTTTTAAATACATAAATGTGTATTTTTAAATACATAAATGTGTGTTTTAAAAAAAATAATAATAATAAGTGCTCACCATCATTGAGTTCCGTCTCCGCATCGAAGGTTGGCTACCTAGGAGCACCATTCTGCTCTGTCTCTTGCTTTGATGGTGCAGGTTGTCTAAGCTTGACTTGTCCATCTTTTGATGTTACTCGTCCATGTCTTGGTCTGCCTCTGCCTCTTTTACCTTGTATTTTCCCTTCCACATTACTTTTATTAGGCTGTTGTGTCTTTTAATATGCCCCAAAAATTTCATTAGTCTTGTTCTAATTGTGTTTAGTAGTTCTCTTTTCATTTTTAGTTGTTTTAAAACTTCATCATTTGTTTTCTTTTCTTTCCATCCAATTCTACCTATTCTTCTATAAATTCACATTTCAAAGGCTTCAATTTTCTGTTTTGTTTTCTTGTCTAATGTCCATGTATCTGCACCATACAGGAATTTTGAGAAGATGTAACATTTTGCTATTCTTAGTTTTAGCCCTGGTGTTATTTGTTTTGATATTAGTAAAAAAAAAAAGTGCTAATTGTTTTAAAAAAATTAAGATACATTTTTATATCAGAGATTACATATTTTCTGAGTAGGCGAAATGATTAATTTTGTTTGTGGAAAATAATTAAAATGCCATTTGTAAAATTAATTTGCTGCAGGTTTCTTCCTTGCATGATTAAAGCACTTTTATATAATTATTGTTACGGAACTTCATTTCTGTACATAAGGTAGCTACCTACTCAAAAATAAATACAAAGATTAAGAGTTTACCTCACTTATACGATTGTAACTGCCTTGAGGGCACTGCTGGTATGTCATCAGCAATGACAGAGAACTGTGGAAGAGTTTGGGAACCATGCTGAGGATTAAAAAAGTTAACTGTAGTTATATCCCTTGTTATATCTTGTAAGGTAACAACAAAGTTCCCACTTTGATCTGTGGCCTTTCCAGTAGGATATCACAAGTCTTGTCCATAATGTTCATCTCTGCTTTCACAATTTTGTCTTTGGTTTTCCTGTACCTATTTTTTTCTTTTCCACATTGTCTTTGGTTTTCCTGTACCTATTTTTTTCTTTTCCACAGTCGACTTCACTTAATTCTTGTGGTTGCTACTTGATGTCTACTAAGCACCTGATCTGTCCAGCATTTGCTTATTATCACTTTCTTCATCACACCTCTTTATCAAATCTTGATTGCTTATTTTATTGAGAAAATATGATGAGAATTTCCCTCAGGCTAGTTGTATGAAGTCAAAATCATGAGATGTCTGATTTATCTTTTTCTGTTCTCCAGCATTGAAATATTTATTGTCTGAATTTTACATAAATATTCTATTTAATCTTTCTTTGTTTGATTTTTATGTTGTATTAGGTGGATCCTGAAAAGGTGTTTATTTTGCCAAAACCTACTGTAGTCTTGTTTAACATTTCATTAATAGCTTTAGCAATTCTTGCATCTGGTGTTTTTGTACTTTCAAAGAGCCTGTATGTGTCAACAGTTGCAATTTCTTTGTTCTTTACTTTTCATTATGAAACATTAATTAGTCCTACCAGCCTGTAGTAGAGACTTTTTATCATTTGTTAATGGGTGCAGAAACTAATTAAGAGATCTCATACAATTTTAGAATGTTTATTGTACAATAGCACAACAATTATTCAATTTTTGTAACGTGTGCTACCACTGTCATTGATTGTAAGGGGCATTTTTCGCTTGCGTCTTTCAGGGTTCTGTTGCCTCTGATGCTGTAACCAGCACCCCGGCTGACTCCACGCAAGCATCATCTACAACTACCACTAGTGCAGTCATTCCAGCCAATCAGGCAGCTGCTGCAGTAGCTCACGGCTCGCAGCCACAACATATTCAGCAATACTACCAGCTGTCCGACGAGATTCGTGACTCCCTGGATTTACTTTCAGAGCAGAAAAATTCAGAGTTTTATGGAAATGAGTACAACAATGGAGAGTTTAATGAAACTAAGCCATTAGCTGATTTATTGATGAACCCAAATATGGTTTGTTATAGCCAAGAAGGCAACTCATTTTCTCAGACACAGCCAGTTTTCAGTACAAGCCAGATGATAGCCCAAGCTTACAGCCATGCTCAGCAAATGTCATCAGCTCCTGTCTTCAGCCAGGTAGTGTCCAGCACAAACAACTTCTCCCAAAGTTTACCTGCTCAGGTGGCTGGGAATATGAACGTCACAGTTGTCAACCCTGGCCAGGTACAAGATGTTAATGGCAACCAAAACAGCCAACAACAAACCCAAACAATTGACGTCAATGGCCAGCAGGTACAAGCCCAGATTGTCAATCAGGCACAGATTGCCACACAGCAGGTTCAGAATTATGCCGAGGCTTATGCTGCTCAGGTGAGCTCTGAGGCAGTTGTCCAGCAACATGGAGGTCAGGTAGTAACATTCTCACTCGCAGGTGGTCAGAACATGATCATCGCTTCTCCTCACACTCAGCAAGCTGGACAGAACTATGTCATACACTCACAAGGAGCCCCGCATGGTCAGAACATTCTGATAGCAGCCCCCGGACAACAAGCTATGTCTGGCAACTTCATTGTAAAAGCTGATGTAGATGACTTAGGACATAACATTGTGCTCACACAACATAATCTTCAGCAGGCCCTGGGCCAAAATGTCTTGTTAACTCAGGATGGACACATAGCTACCACAGTTGGGGGCGATAATGTTGTCCTGACCACTCCAGATGGTCAACAAAGACACCAAATTCAAGCCGCCAGGCAGATCCAACCTGCACCACAACCACAACAACAGGTTATTACCCAGGGAATTCCAATTCAAGCAGCTGGGGGACAAATGTCCCTCGTTTTGCCTCAAGTGAACTCATTGTTCCCTCAGATCCAGACCTCACCAGCTACCATCTCTCCACAGGCATTTCTCCAATTGTGTGCCAAGATGGACAGAATGATCACCATGATTAAAGAATCCCAGAATATCTTATGTGAAATGAGTAAAAAAGTGGAGAGGATTGAGAACCACATTTTCCCTCAACCAGTGGCCATCTCAGCTGCTGTACAAAGTAAAATCAACAAAAACAAACCCAAATTTCCTGTCCCTGGAAGCTCGACACCTACTCAAACCACAAATTCAAATACAACAGTCACAAAGGCCAGTCTTAAAGCAGCTCTGCCAAACTACCTCACCATCTCTGACTACTCAGCTACGGATGAACTGAGGCGCAGCGACTCAAATTCCGATCTCTTTATTCCCGTAGGCACCGTCTCTATGGTTCAAGGCCAGGGCATGGTGGAAGCCCCCAGTCCTAGTGAGGTCCCTGAAACAGCATCTAGTACTGTTCAAGAGCTCGCATCAGATCAGGACCTTATCCCTGTCGTATTAGGAAGCATGGGAAACCAGACGTCCGATATTAATGTTCCCATAGTTGACAGCCAGAGTGGTATTGCAGTCACTGTATACGATGAAGGTAATGAGAATCAGAAGTTTCAGCTAGGACCAGGAAGCAGCAAGGAACCCAATGCCAGATTTTCAAACACCTCCAGCAACCCAAAAACCGTTATTTTGGACCCACGGTTTTGGGATATTTTAGTTGAGGATTTCCAGAAAAACATGAGCTCGGACCAAATCATCTCTGCGATGTCCTCAACACGCAAGCCACTAGTCCGCAGCATTGGGTCATCTGAGATCAGCATATGCTCTACGATTCTTAAGGAAGCAGAGTCTGCTTGCCAGGGTCGCCGTGAACGCCTGGCAAAGGAGCTTGTATTCCGAATCTTTACTTTAGGAGAAGTTTATGACCGCAATGTTTCTGGTGTGTTCTACATCAATGGAAAGAAAATGGAAAACAAGAATAAAGCTCTTGATCCAGCCAAAATGGCAGCTATCCACTATCTAGTCATGAAGTATCCACCAAGTGTTGTGGATAACCCCAGGCTTGAGAGACTAGTATGGAAGAACTGCGTGGACAGAATAAATGATGCCCTCAGACGGATCTACAATTGGATCCACAAAATTGTGGATGTGAACAACATTATGGATAAAATTCCTACAGATAGCATAATGAGTCATAATAGTTGCTAATGCTGCATCCGCATAAGCTGCTGGTGAAAAGTTATCACATTTTATATTGGAAAATAGTAAACATGGTTTTCTCTGTTAATTATCCTCGGGAAACAGTAAACACATTTTGTGATGTGTTGATTACATTTGACAAACAATAAACACATGTTGTGATGTGTTGATTACATTTGACAAATAGTAAACACATTTTGTGATGTGTTTATCACATTTGACAAACAGTAAACACATTTTGTGATGTGTTGATTATAATTGACAAACCGTAAACATATTTTGCGCTGTGTTGATAATAATTGACAAACAGTAAACACATTTTGTAATGTGTTGATTTTAATTTACAAACAGTAAACACATTTTGCGCTGTGTTGATAATAATTGACAAACAGTAAACACATTTTGCGATGTGTTGATTTCAATTTACAAACAGTAAGCACATTTTGCGCTGTGTTGATTGAACTAGGTAAACAGTTGAAAACATTTTACACAGTTGATTATACTTGATAAACAGAGACACATTTTGTGATGTTTTGACTATTCCTTTACTATTGCCTGATAGTTTAAACAATTCTCATGATGTAAAATTAATTTAATATTCAGCTTTACTGGTGTAAATTTCGTTATTTAGATAGTGCAATGGTGAAGCTTTATCAGTTAAATAGCTGTTGAAATGTAATCTGTGGTGGTGAAAACAGTGTTACATGCTTAAACTTAGATTTAACATTGTTTCAGCAATATTGCGGGTGTGAGCTTTGTGGTTGGTTCAGTTTTAATGCTACCAAAATGACAATTTTACTGCCGTGAGTTGTGTAGTTGATACATTCACAGTGTTATACTCTTGATTGTTTAGAGTGCACCTCTAAGCCAGATTGTTTAAGTCTACTTGGTTATTTAGGAAGTTTCTACATTTTTGTCATGTGATTGCAGAAGAGACCAAGTTTAAATCCTTGGCAGTGTGGCAAAGTTTTTTGTTTGCATTTCATAATTATCAAAAAGAAAATAAAACAAAACAAAAAAAGAAAGAAACATTAGAATGTGATAAATATGTTTGTTTTAGGAACATTCACTTGCAATTATTTTTTACATTTTTATTTAGTGAGTGTGTAATATTTGCCTGAGGAAGTGATATTTGTTGTGTCATTTGCTATTGTTTCTGCACCATATGAAATTCTGGATTTTCTTTTTTTCACATAGTGTTGTGGCATTTCTGGTATGATTTACTGAACCAACATGTTTCATTCCTTGATTGAAGTGTTTATTGGAATATTTTTATTTGGAGGATATGTGTGTTTTTGCTTGTTTCTTCTTTTTTTTTAAATTTTTTTTTATTTAGCCATAGAAATAACATACTTTATATTAAAAAAATTTTAACTGCCAGCAGTTCTTTTATATCAGTGCTCTTTAACTTTTTATCTCGAGCTCCCACTTTTGTAGTTTGTTTAGTGCCCACTAGTATTTAGATTAAGAGGAAGAGCAAAATATACTTGAAGAAGACAATTGGAAGCAGAGATAAGAAGAATGGGGAAGACATGGAACGGTCTTAAAAGAATGGCAAGAAACAGAACTAAGAAGAATGGGGAAGGCATGGAACGGTCTTAAAAGAATGGCAAGAAACAGAACTAAGAAGAATGGGGAAGACATGGAACAGTCTTAAAAGAATGGCAAGAAACAGCACTAAGAAGAATGGGGAAGACATGGAACGGTCTTAAAAGAATGGCAAGAAACAGAACTGCCTGGAAAACGTTTGTTGAAGACCTATGCTCCACAGGGAGCTGAAAGGAAGAAGAAGAATATTTCATGTGGAATCCACGGTAGAGCACTAATTAACAGACTTGTCTATTGAGGGCCAGAAATCAGATTACTAGATTCACCCGGTCTTAAATTGGTATCAGATTTTCTGGAAAAGGAAAGAGAGCATTTGTATAATATTGGCAGTATTAGCCAAAATATATCAATGGTTAAAGGAAAATATGGGCTCTAAAACAATGTTACCTGTAACGCCACACGGTTTGACACAGTTCTTCCTTGTTATATTTATATAAATAACAAAAGTACATTGCCTTAATAAAACAACAAAATAATTTGTCACCTTTTTTTTAATGAGACAGTATTTTGAATCTAAATTTTAAATGTTTCATTGTATGTAAATTGGTATTATATGCTTTGTTAATTTAATCAAATGGTGGGTATTCAACAAAAGTAATTGATTCCTGCTAATGGTATAGAAATATCTGTAGACTGTTAATAAAAGAAATAATGTGTTATTTCTAACCTGAAAGTATTTCACAGAGTTGACTAAAGCACTTAAACGGTTAAAAAAAAAAATAATTCAAATTCTCTTCTCTAAGGGTAGCAGTTTTGTTTCCCATGTACATATATTTGAGTTTGTATACTGCTTGACACTTTTCTTCCATCCGCATAAACTAAAATTGTCTCCTAGTTGCAGTACCACCCATGTTGAAGAGTACTATTTGTATGATTAGCTTTAAGATAAAATATGCATCTTATCACTCTTCTCTGATAGGGTTAAGCACTCAATCTTACCTTCTATGAAACCAGAATTACCTGGAAAAATTTTACTCACTCCATACAGTGAAAAGGCTGTGAGGCAAAACGGGCACTGTACAATACAATCTTCATCCCATCGTTGTGCTACCAATGCCAGTCCTGGATCATAGATGCAAGAACAGCAAGAAAAATAACCTCTGCTGAGATGAAATGTGTTAGACGAATGACAGGAAACAGCCTGAGAGACAAGATCAGAAATGAAGAACTGAGATAAACGCTAGGAATAACCCCCGCCATAGAATATATAAAGAAAAAACATAAAATGGTTTAGTCACGTGACAAGGCAGAGTGATCAAAACACAACACAAGGAGCCCTCAATAAACAGTGCGAGAACATCAGACCCAAGTGTCCACCATGAAAAAGATGAATTGACAGAATATTAGAAACACTAAGAAACATAACAGCAGCAGAGGCAAACAGAATTGCTAAAGACCACAAATTATATCTCCCCTGGCGCTGAAAGGCAAATGATCAAGGAAAGAAGAAGAAGACTCCATACAAGAATTGGTGGCTGAGTTATATGTGGGCACTGACCAGGAGGTTCAACTCCCAGTTGTGGCAAATTTCTTTCCAATTTGACATGTCCTCTTGGTTCACCCAACCACTGAGAATTGGTACCAGAGCTTATCGGGAACCAAGGCGGCCCTGACAAGATTAACGATCACATCCCACAAAAAATATGTAGATCTTTTAAAAATATAACACCATATTCCCAAAAGCTTTAAGACTAGCTGGAAACCTTGTATTTTCCCTACTTCTTTTTTTAAGCAGAGTTCAAAGTAGTCCTGACTAGTATCATTATGTGTATTTGGTTTTATGTACCGCAAATAAGACAAAATTAAAACTATACATTTGTTTCCAATTACAATTTTGAAAATATAACGTTATGATATTAAACAGTTTAATTACAACATTTCTTTAACATGGAAGTATAATCTTCTTGACACAGTGTTCTTTATGACAATTTTGTCAGCTGTTTTTGGAGTTATCTTGACATATTGTAATGAGTGCATGGAGGCAGACTTGTACCTTAAAATTTGTGTGGTTAAAAAGTGAATATTGCAGCCCCCGAAACTCTCGAATGTGCTAATTTTGATCTTTTATCATGAGCATTAACTGCTAAAAAATTACTCATACATAAATGTTTACTTTAGCTACACAATTGTACTTTTTGTGTGTTTGGTTTCACAAATTGAAACCACTCCCATAAAATACAAGTTTTAAGAATGAGTGGAATGTGCCAGGCTCAGATCATCTTCATATATCTATCTATTTATCTATCTATCTATCTATTGGCCTTTCGAGCCGTAGCCGGCCCATAGGGCATAGGCCCAGATACTCTTTCTCTTATCTAAATTTTTATTCTATCAGTTTTCAATCCTTGTAAAGATCTTTTATAAAATCTCGCCATTTGTCTCTGTTCTGTGCAAGCAATTCTAACTCATTGAGGGAGCAATAAACATTGCATCTCTATTACATAACCATTGCTTAATTACCAAGATCGGAACTAAAATGCCACTGTGAAAGGAAAAATACAGCTGTGATGACTTTACTTCCCTGAAGTTCAGGGGGTCACCTTGCAGGCTTCCTTTATCCTTTGTATGTTCATCTGCCATTTCATTTCCAGTGATGCTTTATCTGGCTGGTTATGTTGTTCTGGACAGCAATCATTTGTTGTTATGTTCTTGGCCGTGGTAAACAGACCAAGAAAGACTTAAACCAGGGCTACTACGTGTTAACAAGCTTATGTGTGCAATATATTGCAATAATTCTGGTAATGAAGAGGTGAAGAACAGACTGGGTTTTGAAATAATAGAAACTGCACAGATGTAATATTTCTATTCAGGTAACTAGTAGAGAAGAACACAGAAATTAAAAATCATCTGTGCATAGCATATGTGGACCTAGAGAAAGCTTTCGATAGGGTGGATAGAAATATATTATGGCAATTATTGGATGGCGCTGGATAGGACACACACTACGGAAGCCAACTGAGAGTATTACACAACAGGCCCTTTTTTGGAATCCCCAGGGGAAAAGACAAAGAGGAAGACCAAGGAATTCTTGGAGAAGACAGATAGAAGCAGAGATGAAGATGATGGGGAAGACATGGAATGATCTTAAAAGAACGGCAAGAAACAGAACAACTTGGAAAATATTTGTTGAAGACCTATGCTCCACAGGGAGCTGAAAGGTAGAAGAAGAAGAAGAGTAAGATGGACAGACGACATCTAAGAAACTACAACGACAATTAACAATGAGTGAAGCCACCAGAAGGGCAAGAACCTGAACTTTGTATCTCCTTTGATACCCGGATGGGTACATAAAGAAAGGAAGAGGTAGACTGACTTGCTAAAGTGAGAGTGTTTAGGGGTAACTGTGAGGCATCCAAAACATTTATAAAAACCAACTTAAGTTCAGAGTGTGAAAGGGAACATCCAGGTCATTAATTCAACAATTATCCCTATCACAAAATATCCAGGCTCAACCAAGTTATCTTCTCCTGACTGCACATGATTATATGCTATGTTGTATCCTTTACCTTTTTTTTAAAACATACAATTATTTGCAATAAATGAAATTCCACATTTTATATGTTACAATTTTAGCAAGTAACGAAAGGTTATATATTTTATATAAAAAGTTAGTGAATGTTATAGTTTCTACATATAACGTTTCTAATAAAGTTACAGGTTTTTATACCCACCACATTTTAAAAAAAAAGTGTAATTTCAAGATTTATTCTATTGTTGTTGTTGAACTGAATTAATGTTATAATTTTGCATACCAGTTTTTTTTTTTACATTTTATTCTACTGGAATTTATAATCATTCAATATTTATTAACCCTAGATTATGACATAGTCGTAAAAATTATCACATCAAAACATATTCTTCAAAATTTGACATTTTGCCATGGTCAAACATACCTCTTTCTCTTCCCCCCCCCCCCCCCCCACACACTCACACCACCCCAAATTCCCATGTTCTAATTACTACTTTCGGTGACCCCTGGGTGTTGGTTGATGAATAGATAGTTTTGACGAAAAAAAAAAGTTGCCAATTTTCTAGAAATTGATAGTTTTTCCTTTTGGCGTGACCAGGGTAATTTCCTGTTGACAGACATCTAACAACCCTTTGTGACTTGGGAAACAGCAAATAACGCTGTGAGGTAGCCAAACATACTGATGGACTTACTGCAACCAAGCCGATAGACATTGTAACATGTCCGGTCCATGAGGTGAAACTCAGGTTATGATGATGATGATGATGATGCGTTCGTCCGATGATTTGAGGTATTCTAACGGATACGAACCGTAGACTTCCTCCTCGTCATCCGCCCTTAAAAGGACGTTAAGTGGACGTAGTTACGTTGTGTTGCAGTTTGCAGTGTAACACTGTGATATCTGCGCCTTTCGGCCCAACACATCCGATTTCAGCCGACGCTTTTTTGTGTACCGGGTTCGTCTTCCCACTTCGATCCCTGCTCGCTTGGCCAGACTAGACAGGTTAGTCTGTTTCTAGAGGCACCACGAAGAGGTGTAGCAGGGTCTGGATGGTTCTGGTTCACCGATCCTGGCGCAAGCCATCAGTTATGAGTCACTGACGACTTCCAGCTCTGGTGCTGGGGGGGCGCGCCTTCGCCTCCAAACTCAGGTTATAGTTCAACCTAGGCCAGGAATTCCGAGTCCCAGTGTTCGGGAGTTTAAGTTTAGAATAATTACTATTTTTAGAGCACCTAATGTTACATTTAAGCGGTAGTAATTTTTACTACAGTATTGTAACTGTGAGAGTTACATATAAGTATCATAATTAAGGATTAATATGTACTTGTAAGCTGCAGCTTTACCTATAATATTGAAATTGTATATTGTAGTTTTACTAGGAATGTAAAGAAATTGATTTTGAAGTTTTATTTTGACATTTTAATATTTTAAATTATACAAAAATATTGCCACTAACACCATATCCCCTTTGAAACACATGCCATGACTTTTATTTTTTTTATTGGGTCTTGACAAATTCTGGGGTACAAAACTTTTGAGGATAAAAAATGTACCTTTTCTCCTGATCATGTCACCTAGGGTGATCCATGGTATCTCAGTGGATAGTGAACCAGACTACTAGGACAGGAGATCTTGGTAAACTATTTCCAGGTTCAGCAAGCCTTTAATGGGTTCTAGATTTTTTTAATGGGAAAGAAAAGTGGCATAGACGTAATATAGAGCTTATTACCCCTCCAAATAATGTTGAGAGGGGTTATAAAAAATATTGGCACTAACACCATATTCCTTTTGAAATGCATGGCGTAACAGGGATCTTTTATTTATTTATTTTTTTTTAAATTGGGTCTTGAGAAATCTCTTGTTCTCTTCATAAGTTATAACTGTGTCTGCTTCTGACAAATGTCTTGTTCTCTCATGACTTTTACTAGTATCTGCACCTAAGACATTTGTTGATACTTGCATCAGTTTGGGATAAATGTCAGTCTTGAATGGAAGTACTGAAAACATGAAGCAACAAATTGGTACTGCATTGCTTGCATTCGCCCGATGACTAAAGTATTCTAGAGTATTCACTGTAGAATTCCTCTTCGTCATCCGTCCTTAAAAGGACATTAAGTGGACGTGTCTGCATTGTGTTGTGGTTTGCAGTATAACCGTTATATTTGCGCCTTTCTGCCCAACACATCCGACTTCAGCACGTTGGTACTGCATTTAGTGGAACTTCTTGCTGTTCTGAGAGATTGCTTTTTCTGTAGATGAGCCAATGATTCTTTGTATCAATCTATCCAAAGAAAAGTAAATATTTTGCACTTAGAAAGCCTAGTTTATTTGCCAAAAAAATGGATTACGTTTTTCAAGGACATTTCATTATTATTGATGCTTGTTTATTGTTAGGATCATCATCATGGCACATTGGACAAATCCATAAGTGCTCAGAATCATCACAGCACATTGGACAAATCCATAAGTGCTCAGAATCATCACAGCACATTGGACAAATCCATAAGTGCTCAGAATCATCACAGCACATTGGACAAATCCCACTTGAGAAAATCTTTGGAGATTCCTGGGCCACATGCACTAGCTCCACAGCGCAACCAGGGTTCCATGGTGTGGGCAGGTTTCTGCTGATAATCTTGCCTGGACAGCAGCTATTTATATGGCCTACAGTTTTCTATTTTAACTGCCAAGGGTTCTTAATATGCGCATATGCACACAGGACCTCCTGTTTATTGCTGTTATCCTCGAGGGCTAGATATCGGATTGACCCAAGAGATCAGAGTAGGGAAACGTCATAAAGAAACCACAGATTAATTGTTCCTATTTTTTGAAAAATCACCACTGCTTCTGGTGGGATGTGAACCCAGATCCTTCCTGCCCTGAGGCCGACGTTGTAACTCTAGACCACCCAGCCCCCATTTTTATTTATGTATTTGTTAGAAGTATTCCAGTTGTGGGTCAACATTTGAGAACACTAAAAGTTGCAAGTGGTCATCATCATTGTCTTGTATCATGGGCTTGTATTATAATTTATGGATTTGGATGGCAATTGCTTATGGGCTTGTATGGTGATTGATGATGGATTTGTATGGTAATTGATAATAGACTTATATGGTAATTGACAATGGGTTTGTTTGGTAATTGATGATGGGCTTGTATGACAACTACTGATGAGCTTGTTATTGATGATGGATTTGTATGGTAATTGATAATAGACTTATATGGTAATTGATGATGGGCTTGTATGGTAATTGATAATGGATTTATTTGGTAATTGATGATGGTCTTGCATGGCAACTAATTATGGGCTTGTTATTGATGATGGATTTGTGTGGTAATTGATGGTGGGCTTGTATTATAATTGATGGTGGGGTTTGTGCTACAAGTCCTTCAATGTATTTGTGTTTGGTGTGGGCTTTAGTTAGAAGACTATAGATTTTTCATTTATTTATAGCCATATATATGTGATGGTGGAAGACTCTGTTGAGTTGAGAATCCTTCTGTGTAATGTATTTGCTGTTGAAAGATTGTGTAATTGTCTTTCTGAGGGAAGAATTATAAATGAAATGCCTTTCTGGGTAACATATTTGTTGCTGGAAGAATGTAGATTTGAGTGCCCTTTGTAATGTATTTGTTGCTGGAAGATTGTAGATTTGAGTGCCCTTTGTAATGTATTTGTTGCTGGAAGAATGTAGATTTGAGTGCCCTTTGTAATGTATTTGTTGCTGGAAGATTGTAGATTTGAGCACCGTTCGTAATGTATTTGTTGCTGGAAGATTGTAGATTTGAGTGCCCTTTGTAATGTATTTGTTGCTGGAAGAATGTAGATTTGAGTGCCCTTTGTAATGTATTTGTTGCTGGAAGATTGTGTAACTGAATATCATTCTGAGTCATATTTTCATTTATTGATATTCGTGAAGTAGAATGCCTTTTTAGGTAATATATAAGTAAAGTCTGTATATTTGGCTAAAAAGTTGTGGAGTTGAGTGCCCTTGATAATTTAATTTAGGGAGATTGTAAAGTTGGATTGTCTGCTAAATAATATAACCTTTGTTGAAAGATTGTCAAATTGAACGACCTTACTGTATCATTTTGTTGAGGTTTTTGGGTTTTAATGTCCTTCTGGGTATGCTGTATGGGCTATGAATCATATGCTGTACATTTTGGCATTTATGTATATCAAGCTGCCGTTTATGTTGTACAGGCAACTACTGTAAATGACTTTTTTTTTTCTGTTGCTTTTACACTTTCTCTAATCTATTATTTGCTGTTGTATCCACCTTGTGATTGTTAATATTATAAACGTTTTTGTACAGAGTACCTCGACTGATATGGTTATTTACTTGTTGTCACAAATTGTTTAATGGCAATATCCATGTATTTGGAAATAATGAGTGTCATGAAAGAAACATACAAGAAATGTGACTTAAAGTGTCTTTTAAGTTCTATTCTGACAATTTTTAATTTTTTTTAAAATTAAATCTCCATGATTTGGGGGGGGGGTATAAATAGGTCATTAACAAAGCTCTCCAATCCTTTTGTATTCTTTGCACTCTCTGTCTCTCTCTCTTTTCTAGGTGTAATCTATTCCTTTTGCAACTTACTTTATTTATTCTTTTTTTTTAAAAAAATTTTTTTTTTTTTTTAAATATAACAGCGTTGGGTTGTGGAGCGCCATGCCCAACTTCTCCTTCTTATAAATCTGGGCTTGGGATGGAAGATCTTTTAATGATGAGTGGGGATACAATGATTGTAAAAACTAGAATATTTGTTAAACCCTTCATGGTGTAATAAAAATTGGTGAAACTCTCTCCACCTGTGAAATGTTTTATTTCTTTTAAAGCTACCTAAGCTATGCCTTATGCTGACTACCTAGTCATCATATTCCTCATGTATGTGGTCTACATCCGGTTGTTCATTTAGTGGTGATTAATTACCTAAAAGTGTAAAATTTAAACTTAAAAGTGTTTGAAAAGTAGTAATAAGTACGAAATATAAATGGCGAGATTCCGATAAAAGATGTTTGCAAGGATTGAGACTGCTAGAAAGAAAATTTAGAAAAGAGAAAGAATATCTGGGTCTATGCCCTATGGGCCAGCGACAGCTCGAAATGTCAATAGATAGATAGTAAAATACCTGTAAGCGTGGTTTTTTTCTTTCTTTCTGGTAACCTGGGTTTGGCAGTGCCTGAGGATACCCTGGGCTTTATTGTAAATGGGTTTGTCTCATCTTTAATGTTGTCTGGGATGTCTTCAGGTAACGGTTTTGATGCTTTTAATGTTATCTGGAATACCTTTCAGGGAATGGTTTGATGTTTTTAATGTTATTATCAGGAATACCTTTCAAGGAATGGTTTTGATGTTTTTAATGTTGTCAGGAATACTTTTCAGGGAATGGTTTTGATGTTTTTAATGTTATCTGAAATACCTTTCAGGGAATGGTTTTGATGCTTTTAATGTTATCTGGAATACCTTTCAGGGAATGGTTTTGATGTTTTTAATGTTATCTGAAGCAAGTGCCGGACTGAAGTAAATGGAAAAACGAGCTTGGATTTCAGACACCACATGGAAATACATCAAAGAAAGAAGAGAAGCGAAGAGAACCATGACTAATGTAAAGACAGATCTTGGAACGGTCCTGGCAAAAGCAACATACAAAGAATTAGACAACAAAGTGAAAAGTTCAGTAAGAAGAGATACAAGAGCGTATATAGACAATTTGGCAGAGAAAGCAGAGACAGCTGCAATTACAGGAGACAGCAGAACTCTTTATACTGTACAAAAGATGCTGACAAACACCTATACATCCAGTGGAACACCAATTCTAGACAAATCTGGATTAATGCTAACAACAAGCGCAGACATAAAAGCCCGTTGGGCGGAACACTTCAAAGAAATTCTTAACCGTCCACTACCCCACAGTTTAATAGATTTTGAAGCTGAAACACCAGCAGCAGAATTAGATGTAAATTTAGATGACTTCACCTTGAGCGAAATAGAAACCACCTTAAAGAATTTGACCAATAACAAGGTTGCTGGAGAGGATAAGTTAACAGCTGAGATCCTCAAGGCAATTGATAGCCATAATTTAATACATCGCCAGAAAATGTCCAACATCATTTGGAAAGCAGAGAGGACGCCTCGTAAATGGAAAAAAGGAATCATTGTTAAGATTCCAAAAAAGGGCAATCTTAGAGATTGTAACAACTGGAGAGGCATGACACTTTTGTCAATTGCCTCAAAGTTATTCTGTAAAATTATCCTAAATAGAATAAAGGATTCAATAGATACAGTAATGCGTGAAGAACAGGCAGGGTTTAGAAAAGGGAGAAGCTGCCTTGACCACATTTTCACTCTACGACTTATATTGGAGGAACACATTGAAAAGCAAAAAGCTTTTGTACTTAACTTCATCGACTTCAAAAGATTTTGAAGCATTTGACAGTATTCATAGAGATTCTTTGTGGAAAATTCTGAAGCAATATGGCTTACCATAAAAAATCATAAATATTATCAAAGACATGTATGATGGTTACACATGTGTAGTTCGAACAGAAGAAGGACTGAGCAAATGTTTCCCAATAGAAACGGGTTAAACAAGGATGTATTTTATCGCCCTTGTTATTTGGAGTTGTTATGTACGTCATAATGAAGAAATGCTGCACTGGTAATAAATGCATCGAATGGATACAAGGAGACCATTTGGAGGACCTCGACTTTGCTGATGACATTGTTCTCATCAGCAGTCAGATAAAAACAATGTAGGAAAACACAAATGAACTATCATCAACAGCCAGCAAAATTGGACTTGAGATCAATCATGAAAAGACTAAAGTCATGAAAAGTTTAATTCCAACAGACGACAAAATATACATGGAAAACAAACCAGTAGAAGAGATCGATTACTTTACCTATCTTGGAAGTCACATTGATCGAGAAGGGGATACAAGCAAAGAAATTAGAATCAGAATAGCTAAAGCAGCAATGTCTTTCAGAAGCCTTGAAAAGTTGTGGAAATCAAAACTCATTAGCACGAACACAAAACTTAGACCATTCAAATCAAATGTACTATCAACCCTTACGTATGCGTGTGAAAGCTGGAAAACAACAAGAGATATAGAAACAAAGTTGAATGCATTCGAAAATAAATGTCTAATGAAAATACTTGGTATAGCGTGGAACGAATTCAAAACAAAGGAAGAAATAAGAGAAATCGCCAATCAACCACTAATATCTTCAGTAATCAAGAAAAGACGATGGTCATATGTTGGACATGTGATGAGAAGAGATAATAACCGAATAGCAAAGCAAGCCCTCATATGGGAAACAACAGGTAAGAGGAAAAGAGGAAGACCCAGAGAGACACTGAGAAGAACATTGGTGAGAGAGGCAAGAGCAGCAGGAATCGGCTCCCTCAATGAGATAGAGCTGCTTGCACAGAACAGAGACAAATGGCGAGATTTGATAAAATATCTTTTAAAAAATTGAAAACTGCTAGAACAAAAATTCAGATAAGAGAAGAAGTATCTTGGTCTACGCCCTATGGGCCGGCTACGGCTCGAAAGGTCAATAGATAGATAGAATGTTATCTGGAATACCTTTCAGGGAATGGTTTTGATGCTTTTAATGTTATCTGGAATACCTTTCATTTGGGAATAGCTTCATGGTTTCTGTTTTGAATATCATCTGTTATACATTCAAGGAATCTTCTTTTCTTAGTGTTCACCCATTAAGTAGGCGTGGATGTGTTGTGTCACTAAATTACAGCAAACTGCTGTATCTACACCTTTCAGCCTGACACATCCATTTTCAGCTTGGGCGGGTAGATCTTACTTCATAATTTTTTGCGTGGACAGTGGCCATTTTTTTGGCCTACTCTTTTCTGTATTAAACAGCCAAGGGTTCTTTAACATGCACAAGTGTAAATAAGACATTCTATTTTTTCACCTTTTATTGAGAGTACTAGGCATCAGATCTCACTACCCAGAGACCAGGGGAGGATACAGCCATGAGGAAATTGTTAGATTTTTGACAAATCTCCACCTTTTGTAGTGCGAATTGAATCCGGGAGTTTCCTGTCCAGAGACCAATATCTTACCTCTGGACCACCCAGTCTCCTTCACACATACACGCACGCGCACACACACACACCTTTTTTTTAGTAATAGGTCATAGTGTCTGGACCACCCAGTTTCCTTCACACATACACGCACACACACACATACCTTTTTTTAGTAATAGGCCATAGTGTCCTTGAAGAATAACAAAGAATGCCTTATATCAACTGATGGAAAAATGAATAAAATTTTTTTGGTAATTACTGATATTTTTAGCACTACCTTTATTTCATCATCTAATTGACTGAGGTCACTCTAGATTGAGCACTTTTTTGGGTATGTATTCCATTCCTGTCTGGGTATTATTTGGAGATTAATCTCTTAAACATTAAGGTCCTCACTTGCACAAGCTTACCAAACATCTCTACACTGGTCAAACAATGTACGTTACGCTGTCTCTTCCACTTACACCGTATGAAAGATGGCAGCATAACAAAAGATATACTCTATGGATAACTAGCAGATGACAAAAGAACTAGTGGGTGCCCAAAACTTTTAATTAATAGACGTGTGTAAACGTGACGTGAAGACCTCTGAACATAAACCTTACAGCCTGGAAAGAGATAGCTGCAGATCGCAATCTTTGGAAACATACTCTAAAGCTGCAACTCAAGCAATAAGCAGACAGATTCATAGAAAACAAGAAAAAAACTGCATAGGAAAAGAAAAAAATATACACCACAAAAGAAAAGAAAACAATAACATTTCCTAGGGATGCTGCAAAATCCATAGTCAGTTATGACTAACAGAGGCTGCTACTACTACTAATCTCATTAAATGAATTGATGACTACTATCACTACCTCTCTTATCAGTGGTCTTCATAATGTCTCTATGGTTAACCTTATCTTTTTTCCTGTTGTTTCGTCATTTGAGGCCTTGTTTTTGATTCTCTTGTTATTTCTTCTCGTTGTTGTTATGCTCTAGAACCCTATGAGCTGATGCCCTTTGGCCTAATGCCACATAATGATATATCTGCAGATATTTATTATGAGTTCCCTTGTTCCATTTATCAGCTTAGTTTTGTAAGATTTCAGATCACTCTCCCTCCCTACTGCATGGATTTCTATTCTTTAACGCAACTTATACATTGTTATAGTTGACATTCAGTGTAATCACATAGGTCCTCAGAGCCATTTCAGAATCATAGTGTGTTTGCACTGATGGTTCCAGTAGCTCATAGTTGCATATCTTCTTCTCTTCTACCTTTTTAGCTCCCAGTGGAGCATAGATCTTCAACAAACATTTTCCAAGTCGTTCTGTTTTTTGCCATTCTTTTAAGATCATTCCATGTCTTCCCCATCATCTTCATCTCTGCTTCTATCTGTCTTCTCCAAGAATTCCTTGGTCTTCCTCTTTGTCTTTTCCCCTGGGGATTCCAAAAAAGGGCCTGTTGTGTAATACTCTCAGTTGGCTTCCGTAGTGTGTGTCCTATCCAGCGCCATCGCTAGTTGAATATGCACCAAACTAATCCTTGCAGATTGTGATTCCTACTTTTTTTTTGTTCTTGTATACAAGACGAGCTTTGGAGGCTGAGTGGTTAGTGTGCTTGCTTCCTGACCAGACGGATCCGGGTTCAATCCCCAGCAATGGTGTATTTTTTTTTAGAACTGACAAGGCTCTGGGGTTCACCCAGCCTCTAAAAATAGGTAACAGATTTTTCTGAGAAGTAAAGAAGTGGCTTGATACCGACCACATCACCAAAAAATGTGCCATGGTCGTGGAAAAATATGGTCACCAACATCATATCCCCCATACGCCTAGCAAGGCAGGGGAAGGAACCTTTTGTATACAGGATCGGGCGATCGAATTGATAACACATCTTGTTCCAAACCAGAAAATGCATGTTAGAGTTATTGAGTTATTTGGCGGGTCATCTTCATTGCACTCCGAACATGTCCATAGGTGCTCAAATTCCCTTCTCAGGCAAGTCCCGCAGTGTCCAGCGACTGACGACTCCAGTTCTGTGTTGGTTGTCAACTATTATTGACGGAGGCTATTATAATCAACTATGATTGACGGAGGCTATTATGATCAACTATGATTGACGGAGGCTTCAATAGTCAACTATGATTGACGGAGGCTATTATAATCAATTATTATTGACGGAGGCTATTATAATCAACTATGATTGACGGAGGCTTCTATAGTCAACTATGACTGATGGAGGCTATTATAATCAACTATGATTGACGGAGGCTTCTATAGTCAACTATGACTGACGGAGACTATTATAATCAACTATGATTGACGGAGGCTTCAATAGTCAACTATGACTGACGGAGGCTATTATAATCAACTATGATTGATGGAGGTTTCAATGGTCAACTATGATTGACGGAGGCTTCTATAGTCAACTATGATTGACAGAGGCTATTATAATCAACTATGATTGACGGAGACTTCTATAGTCAACTATGACTGATGGAAGCTTCTATAGTCAACTATGGCTGTCGGAGGCTTCTGTAATCAACTATGACTGACGGAGGCTTCTATAGTCAACTATGACTGACGGAAGCTTCTATAGTCAACCATGACTGACGGATGCTTCTGTAATCAACTATGACTGACGGATGCTTCTATAATCAACTATGACTGACGGAGGCTATTATAATCAACTATGACTGACGGAGGCTTCTATAATCAACTATGACTGACGGAGTCTTCTATAGTCAACTATGATTGACGGAGGCTATTATAATCAACTATGACTGACTGAGCTTATTATAATCAACTATGATTGATGGAGGCTGTTATAATCAACTATGATTGACGGAAGCTATTATAATCAACTATAACTGACGGAAGCTATTATAATCAACTATGACAGACGGAAGCTATTATAATCAACTATGACTGACGCAGGCTATTATAATCAACTATGACTGACGGAGGCTATTATAATCAACTATGACTGACGGAGGCTATTATAATCAGCTATGACTGACGTAGGCTATTATAATCAACTATGACTGACGGAGGCTATTATAATCAACTATGACTGACGAAGGCTATTATAGTCATCCATGACTGATGGTGGCTATTATAATCAACTATGACTGACGGAGGCTTCTATAATCAACTATGAATGACTGACAGAGGCTTCTATAATGAACTATGACTGACGGAGACTATTATAATCAACTATGACTGACGGAGGCTATTATAATCAACTATGACTGACGGAGGCTATTATAATCAACTATGACTGATGGAGGCTATTATAATCAACTGTGACTGACGGAAGCTATTATAATCAACTATGACTGACGGAGGCTTCTATAATCAACTATGACTGACGGAGGCTATTATAATCAACTATGACTGACGGAGGCTTCTATAATCAACTATGACTGACGGAGGCTTCTATAATCAACTATGACTGACGGAGGCTATTATAATCAACTATGATTGACGGAGGCTTCTATAATCAACTATGACTGATGGAGGCTATTATAATCAACTATGGCTGACGGAGGCTATTATAATCAACTATGACTGACGGAGGCTATTATAATCAACTATGACTGACGGAGGCTTCTATAATCAACTATGACTGACGGAGGCTATTATAATCAACTATGACTGATGGAGGCTATTATAATCAACTTTGACTGACGGAGGCTATTATAATCAACTATGAGTGACGCAGGTTCTTATATTCAACTATGACTGACGAAGACTAGTAGTAAGATCAGGTATCTATCACTCTCAGAAGACGGCGAAAAACATGAGCTCTAGTGGGCACTCGCGCACGTCAAATAACCTTCGGAATTTTAATTAAAAAAAGAGTATCCTCGGGTAAATAAAAATAAGCAAAATGTACCCATACCGAAGACGGATGTGTCGGACCTAAAAGCACTGATATCACAGTTTAGTCGTAAACAAGCGACAATATACCCAGTCCCACTTAGCGAGTTAGTGCTGAAAACAGTATTTGAAACTTCCGGTCAATATGGTGGATAGGCGGCAGGAATCATTGATGGCTATGTCTGAAAATTGTTTCTTGTTGCAGTTTCATATTCAAAGTCCGGCTAGTTGCAGGAGCTACTGAGTTAAGTGCTCTGTGCACACCGTAAGCTGTGTGTTTCATCCGTTTTGATCATGTTTCAATATTCCAATTGTTTACGATGAATGATGATATTGTATGACAAGGAACAGTTGGCTATGTTCACTTTCTCTGCGGTTTCGTCTTATGTATTTTGGCGTGTGCTGAGACTGCTATGATGACTGACTACGGCTACCTTCTTTGTTTGGGAGATGAGTTAGTAATTCGGATGATTCCACGGGCGGTTGAGCAATTATGGATTTTAATTCGTTTGCAGTGGTACCGGGGCCTTCCATAACCATAACAGTATGTATACACACACACGAGAAGGATAAAATTACAAGTATTTATGAATAGCAGTGTCGTACGTTAATAGTCTATTAACGTTTGTGTAAGCTAGCTCCTGATCCATACCCGCAAACGATATTGTAGTTTTAAAATCCACTTTCGTGGGAATGTAATCTGTATTGGCTGTACCATTATCCGTAATTGTATGTAGCTTATTATTTCCTATTGTTATTTTTTACATAGAGATATATGTGTATTTTTGTGTTCGTATTTAACTATCACTATAAGAATGGGAAGTCAAACAACATTAGGGTTTTAATTTATGTTTTAAAAAAAAATGTGTTTGTTTATTTTGTTTTCCCAGTTTTCGGAATATGAATGGACAATCGTGCAAGAAAACAACTGGGTCTGAAATAGGGTTTCTAGACTTTTATTTTTCCTTTTGCGTTTTAACTTGAACGTCCACATTAATGATTTTCGTGGTGGTGTGGTTAGTCATAGCCTACGTTAGACAGGCCTGCGCGAATCACTATAGGCGTGACGTCACCGGCTAAAGTTCGGTTTTTCTAGCTATCGACGCCCCCTGTGTGGCTACTAGGGCCTCCGCAGTTAGGGGGAGAAAGAATATTCACTGTTACCTGCCATGCAGGTCGAAACGGGGTGACTAAGGTGGTTTGGAATCGTCACCTGTGCTATCGAGTAGGATATGCACGGAGCGAATTTGTCAACGGAATTTACCGACGCGTTTTGAAAAATGATGTGACTAGTGGTGGAGCTGAATTCCTCACTGCAATGAAACTGTTTCCATGAATAGAATTGATTAGCTTTATATGGTTGACAGAGTCCCACCCATAACCAACGTTCTGACAGAAAATCTGAACATGTCACGCTAGAAGAGTTGCGCGCAGGTATTTCTTATGTAGGTTGTGGGTCAGAGTACTCGTGTGCTAATCTGGTGGGTCTGGTTCAGTTCCCAAATGTGATTTAATTTTTTAATCTGGACGACTGGACTGGACATTAAGAGCCAAAGAGAGAGAAAAAATTACCGCAACAGAGATGATAAATCTCAGTAAAACGATTGATGAGTAAGAGAAGAAGAGAAAGTAGGAAAGTAGTCAAAAGGTAGTAACACCAGTGCTAGATCACATTAAGAGACTCTTTCTCTCTTCTCTCTCTCCCTTCAAGTGTCGAGGGAAATACAAAGTTCTAGCTCTCGCCTTCCTGGCAGCTTCAACCATTGTCACTTAATGTTCCGACGTTTCTCGAACGCTCTCAGTCCATCTTAATCTGGATCTACCACGAGTTCTTCCCCCATGTCCTCATTTAATCTATGTTTTGTATGTGGTGTAGAATCTCATAACATTCTTTCCAGATGAACAAACGATTCCATTTGTTGTCTCTGTATGTGGTTCAGATTTCAGTATCCAAACTCTCATTGAGAGATAACATATGAAAGGGACTCCAAGCAAAATCATCGCCATAGCTCCGAGATTAAACTCTCAGATTTGGTAACTTAACTTAAAGTCACGGATTACGGCCGTCAGCTTATGGGCAGGGTTACCAGATAACAGAACGAATTTTAAAAAAGTAGGATATCTCATTTGAGAAGGAAGGAATTCCCCCCCCCCCCCCCAAGTAGGATATCTCATTTGAGAAGGAATGAATTTTTCCCCCAAAAAAGTAGGATATCGCATTTGAGAAGGAAGGAATTTTTTCCCCCAAAAAAGTAGGATATCGCATTTGAGAAGGAAGGAATTTTTTCCCCCAAAAAAAGTAGGATATCGCATTTGAGAAGGAAGGAATTTTTTCCCCCAAAAAAAGTTGATCTCATTTGAAAAAAAAAAATTGTTACAAAAAAAAAAAAAGACATCTCATTTGAAAAAGAAGGAATCCCCCCCCCCCCCCCCCCCCCCCCCCAAAAAAAAAAAGTAGATCTCATTTGAAAAAAAAAAAATTGTTACCAAAAAAAAAACAACAGGCCATCTCATTTGAAAATGAAGGAATTTTTTACCCAAAAAAAGTAGGATATTTCATCTGAAAAAGACGGAATTTTTTACCCAAAAAACGAAGGATATTTCATCTGAAAAAGACGGAATTTTTTACCCAAAAAACGAAGGATATTTCATCTGGTTAAAAAAAACGGAATTTTTAACCCAAAAGTAGGACATGATTATACGACGCTTATTGTCTGGCCGGACGTAGGACACGCCTAAAAAGCAGGGCATATCCAGCGAAACCCGGACGTCTAGGAGTCCTGCACTTGACCCATGGTGGCATGTGTAGAGTTGTAATGGCTTTCTTGAGTTCCAGGTTTTCGTTGAATAAGCAAGGACTTGTCCTGCCTGGTTGGTGGATTAGTTAGTTAGTCAGTCAGTTAGTCAGGTCGGTCAGTCAGTACGGTTAGTCAGTAAGTTAGACACAGTCAGTTAGTCGGTTAGTTAGTTAGTCAGTCACTTCGTTAGTTAGTCAGTCAGGTCAGTCACTTAGTTAGTGAGTCAGGTCAGTCATTTAGTTAGTCAGTAAGTTAGTTAGTTAGTCAGTCAGGTCTGTCAGTTACTTAGTCAGTCAGTTAGTTAGATAGTCAGTCAGTTAGTTGGTCAGTCAGGTCTGTCAGTTAGTTAGTTAGGTCAATCAGTTAGTTAGTTAGTCAGGTCTGTCAGTTAGTTAGTCAGTCAGGTCTGTCAGTTAGTTAGTCAGTCAGGTCAGTCAGTTAGTCAGTCAGTCAGTCAGGTCTGACAGTCAATTAGTTTCTCAGTCAGTCTGTTAGTTAGGTCAGTCAGTTAGTTAGTCAGTGAGTCAGGTCTGTCAGTCAGTTAGTTAGTCAGTCAGTCAGGTCTGTCAGTTAGCTAGCTAGTTAGTCAGTCAGGTCTGTCAGTCAGTCAGTTAGTTAGTCAGTCAGTCAGGTCTGTCAGTTAGCTAGCTAGTTAGTCAGTCAGGTCTGTCAGTCAGTCAGTTAGTTAGTCAGTCAGTCAGGTCTGTCAGTTAGCTAGCTAGTTAGTCAGTTAGTTTGTCAGTCAGGTCTGTCATTCAGTCAGTTAGTTAGTCAGTCAGTCATTTAGTTAGTCAGTCATTCAGTCAGTTAGTTAGTCAGTTCTGTCAATTAGTTAGTCAGTCAGTTAGTTAGATAGTCAGTCAGTTAGTTGGTCAGTCAGGTCTGTCAGTTAGTTAGTTAAGTCAATAAGTCAGGTCTGTTAGTTAGTCAGTCAGTCAGGTCAGTCAGTTAGTCAGTCAGGTCTGTCAGTTAGTTAGTCAGTCAGGTCAGTCAGTTAGTTAGTCAGTCAGTCAGGTCTGACAGTCAGTTAGTTTCTCAGTCAGTCAGTTAGTTAGGTCAGTCAGTTAGTTATTCAGTCAGTTAGTCAGTGAATCAGGTCTGTCAGTCAGTTAGTTAGTCAGTCAGTCAGGTCTGTCAGTTAGCTAGCTAGTGAGTCAGTTAGTTAGTCTGTCAGGTCTGTCAGTCAGTCAATTAGTTAGTCAGTCATTTAGTTAGTCAGTCATTCAGTCAGTTAGTTGTGTCAGTTAGGTCAGTCATTTAGTTAGTCAGTCAGCCAGTCAGGTCTGTCAGTTAGTTAGTTAGTCAGTCTGTCAGTAAGTTAGGTCAGTCAATTAGCTAGTCAGTCAGTCAGGTATGTCAGTTAGTTATTCAGTCAGGTCTGTCAATTAGTCCGTTAGTTAGTAAGTTAGATATTTAGTCAGGCCTATTAGTTAGTCAGTCAGGTCTGTCTGTAGTTAGTTAGTCAGTCAGTCAGGCCTGTCGGTTAGTTAGTCAGCTAGTTAGTCAGTCAGTTAGTTAGTCAGTCAGTTAGTTAGCCAGTCAGCTAGTTAGTCTTTTAGTTAGTCTTTTAGTCAGTTAGTTAGTCAGTCAGTCAGTTAGCTAGTTAGTTAATTGGTTAGTCAGTTAGTTAGTCAGTCAGTTAGTTAGTTTAGCCAGTTAGTTAGTTTAGTCAGTTAGTTAGTCAGTCAGTCGTTCAGTTAGTTAATCAGTCAGTCAGTTAGTTAGTCATTCAGTTAGTCAGTCAGTCAGTTAGTTAGTCAGTCAGTTAGACACCTTGTTAGTCAGTAAGTTAGTTAGTTAGTCAGTCAGTTAGTTAGTCAGTCAGTTGGTCAGTCAGTTAGTTAGTCAGTTAGTTAGTTCGTTATTCAGTCAGTCAGTTAGTTAGTCAATTAGTTAGTCAGTTATTTAGTTAGTCAGTTAGTTAGTTAGTTAGTTAGTTAGTTAGTCAGTCAGTTAGTTAGTCAGTCAGTTAGTTAGATAGTTAGTCAGTCAGTTAGTTAGATAGTCAGTCAGTTAATTGGTCAGTCAGGTCTGTCAGTTAGTTAGTTAAGTCAATCAGTCAGGTCTGTCAGTTAGTTAGTCAGTCAGTCAGGTCAGTCAGTTAGTTAGTCAGTCAGTTAGACACCTTGTTAGTAAGTTAGTTAGTCAGTCAGTTAGTTAGTCAGTCAGTTGGTCAGTCAGTTAGTTAGTCAGTTAGTTAGTTCGTTATGCAGTCAGTCAGTTAGTTAGTCAATTAGTTAGTCAGTTATTTAGTTAGTCAGTTAGTTAGTTAGTTAGTCAGTTAGTTAGTCAGTCAGTTAGTTATATAGTTAGTCAGTCAGTTAGTTAGATAGTCAGTCAGTTAATTGGTCAGTCAGGTCTGTCAGTTAGTTAGTTAAGTCAATCAGTCAGGTCTGTCAGTTAGTTAGTCAGTCAGTCAGGTCAGTCAGTCAGTCAGGTCAGTCAGTTAGTTAGTCAGTCAGTCAGTCAGTCAGGTCTGACAGTCAGTTAGTTTCTCAGTCAGTCTGTTAGTTAGTTAGGTCAGTCAGTTAGTTATTCAGTCAGTTAGTCAGTGAATCAGGTCTGTCAGTCAGTTAGTTAGTCAGTCAGTCAGGTCTGTCAGTTAGCTAGCTAGTGAGTCAGTTAGTTAGTCAGTCAATTAGTTAGTCAGTCATTTAGTTAGTTAGTCATTCAGTCAGTTAGTTGTGTCAGTTAGGTCAGTCATTTAGTTAGTCAGTCAGCCAGTCAGGTCTGTCAGTTAGTTAGTTAGTCAGTCTGTCAGTAAGTTAGGTCAGTCAATTAGCTAGTCAGTCAGTCAGGTCTGTCAGTTAGTTATTCAGTCAGGCCTGTCAATTAGTCCGTTAGTTAGTAAGTTAGATATTTAGTCAGGCCTATTAGTTAGTCAGTCAGGTCTGTCTGTAGTTAGTTAGTCAGTCAGTCAGGCCTGTCGGTTAGTTAGTCAGTTAGTCAGTCAGGTCTGTCTGTAGTTAGTTAGTCAGTCAGTCAGGCCTGTCGGTTAGTTAGTCAGTTAGTTAGTTAGTCAGTCAGTCAGTTAGTTAGCTAGTTAGTTAATTGGTTAGTCAGTTAGTTAGTTAGTTAGTTAGTCAGTTAGTTAGTTTACCCAGTTAGTTAGTTTAGTCAGTTAGTTAGTTAGTCAGTCAGTCGTTCAGTTAGTTAATCAGTCAGTCAGTCAGTTAGACACTTTGTTAGTCAGTAAGTTAGTTAGTTAGTCAGTCAGTTAGTTAGTCAGTCAGTTGGTCAGTCAGTTAGTTAGTTAGTCAGTGAGTTAGTTGGTTAGTCAGTCAGTCAGTTAGTCAGTCAGTTAGTTGGTTAGTTAGTCAGTCAGTCAGTTAGTTAGTCAGTCAGTTAGTTAGTTCGTTATTCAGTCAGTCAGTTAGTTAGTCAGTTATTTAGTTAGTCAGTCAGTCAGTTAGTTAGTCATTTAGTTAGTTATTTAGTTATTTAGTTAGTTAGTCCGTCAGTCAGTTAATTAGTTAGTCAGTTAGTTAGTCAGTCAGTCAGTTATTTAGTTAGTTAGTCAGTCAGTCAGTTAGTTAGTTAGTCAGTCAGTCAGTTAGTTAGTCAGTTATTTAGTTAGTTAGCCAGTCAGTCAGTTAGTATGCTAGTCAGTCAGTCAGTTAGTTAGTTAGTCAGTTAGTTAGATAGTCAGTTAGTTAGTCAGTCAGTTAATTAGTTAGTCAGTTAGTTAGTCAGTTAGTTAGTTAGTTAGTTAGTTAGTTAGTTAGTCAGTTAGTTAGTTAGTTAGTTAGATAGTCAGTCAGTCAGTTAGTTAGTCAGTCAGTTAGTTAGTCAGTCAGTCAGTCAGTTAGTCGTCGGATTAACCTCATCGCATATCGAACAACGGCCCATAAACACTCAGATCTCCCAAGAAAATAGCAGTGTGAAACGATAAACTGGTCCACAAGTCTAACGCCGATCTCCTTGTAGCTACCCTGAATGTGGGCAACATCCCCTTGACTAACTTGAAGATCCGGAAATCCTACCAGGAGAAATGAAAAAAAAAAACGTATAGAAAAAAACGGTTTAGTTAAAACTTCAAGTAACCAGTGGACAACACAAACCAGAACGACACTTCTGCTCAATAGGCCTTCAGCAGGAACAAACAAACAAGACACATACAAAGACGTAGGACGGTATACAAACATAGAGTAGCAGCGGTATTGTACTAGTAGGGATCAAGGCAAAGAAACGCATACAAATGTGAAGTATGTATATGCGAAATGATTTAACAATCATCATTTTTTGGTCATGTAATGAGAAGAGAACAACAGGAATATATTGTAACAACTGGAAAAATTGAGGGACGAAGAGATAGAGGGAAGCATCATCATCATCGAGTGCCGTCTCCGCAACGAAGATTGGCTACCACGGAGCGCCATTCTGCTCTGTCTCTTGCTTTGATGGTGCAGGTTGTCATAGCTGATTTGTCCATCTTTTGATGTTACTCGTCCATGTTAGTCTTGGTCTGCCTCTTTTACCTTGTATCCCCCTCCAGGATTACTTTTACTAGGCTGTTGTGTCTTTTAACATAGCCCAAAAATCGCATTTGTCTTGTTCTAATTGTGCTTAGTAGTTCTCTTTTCATTTTTAGTTGTTTTAAGACTTCATCGTTTGTTTTCTTTTCCTTCCATCCAATTCTACCTATTCTTCTGTATATCCACATTTCAAAGGCTTCAATTCTCTGTTCTGTTTTCTTGCCTAATGTCCACGTTTCTGCACCATACAGGAATATTGAGAAGATGTAACATTTTGCTATTCTTAGTTTTAGCTCTGGTGTTATTTGTTTTGATGTTAGTATGTCCTTCATGACATTAAAATTTTTTTTTGCCGTTCCTATTCTTTTGTTTATTTCAGTTGTACATTTTCCATCACTGGTTTTAGTATGTCCAAGGTAGTTGTAGTTCTGAACTGTCTCCAGGTCTATTCCTTCAATTTTGATATCCACTTGTGGGTTTTGAGTATTTTCTTTGTTTATTATCATAGTTTAGTCTTTATGATATTCATATCTAGTCCTTCTCTTTAGTTTGATTTTCATTTTAATCATTACAGGATTGTGATCTGAATTAATATCTGCTCCTGGGTAGGTTTTGGTTTCTTTACGCTGTTACGGAACCTTTCTTTTATCATTATGTAATCTATTTGATTCCTCTTCTTATCTCCAGGGCTTTTCCATGTGTATAGTTTCCTTTTCTCTTGCTCAAAGAAGGTACAGTATTACACATTATCAGCCTGTTTTCTTCACAGAATTGTATTAATCTTTCTCCTCTGTCATTTCTTTTTCCTAAACCATGATTTCCTATAATGGTCTTAGATCTACCTTTTCCTACTTTAGCGTTAATGTTACCCATTACAGTCAAGATGTCTGAAGATTTCACTTGCATCATAACTTTATTTAGGTCTTCATAGTATGCCTCTATTTGTTCATCTGTGTAGTCTTGAGTAGGTGCATATGTCTGTATTATTGCTATGTCAAATGGTTTTGCTTTCAACTTGAGTAGTATAATCCTATCACTGTATGTCCAGTGGGTATTTATATATTTTTGTAGCTCTCTTTTTATCAGTACTCCTACCCCGCTTTGGTGTTTTGTTGTGTTTCCTGCGTATATAAATGTATATTTTTCGTCCTCTATGTACCCACATTCTTTCCATCTTGTCTCTGATATGCCTAAATATATATATATATATATATATATATATATACATATATATTTATTCGTTCTGCTAGAATAGAGGGAAGCAAAGAGAAAAAATACCAGACAGCTTAAGAGAATGGCTTGGCAGAAGATCAACAACAGAAATGATAAATAACTGGCCAGATCGAAAGTTGTGGAGAGACATGATCACATACGCCAGCAGGCCTGGTACTTGATGATGAAGATGATGATATATATATACATATATATATTTATTTATTTATTTATTTTCCCCCACATTTCTCCTCACTATTAGCTCCACTGCAGCTCCGCATTTATGTGCATTTCTTTGCCTTGGTCCTATCAGGTCTACAGACTCACAAACATCGCCGACATCTTTATCATCTTGCCCTTCATTTCGAGCGTCCGGTTAGGGCGTCGATACCTATATCGCTCCTGCCCGCTAACGGGGGGGGGGGGGGGGGGGGAATTACCCAAACCATGTGACGTTTTCAGCGTTTCGAGAAGAGGCAGTTGTGGGTAAAATGACGTCAGCCCATTATAGTTTACATAGCTCAAGTCGTCACATGCTTGGAGGGGGTTCCGGGAAAACCCCATAAACCCTTCGGCCTGTAAGGTATAGGTGGCTTTGGTTAGGTATGTAGGAGCATAGGGTCAAGGTAAAGAAATGAACATAAATGCATCAAAATGCGACTAAGCAAATTGTGAGGAGAAATGGAAAAAAAATATTAATATAGAAAAAAATTATGAATATAGAAAAAAATATCGGTATTGTTAAAGCTTCACATAACAAGTGGGCAACACAAACCAGAACAACGTTTCGGCGCAATTGACCTTCAACAGGAACAAATATACAAGACACGTACAAAATATATATTTAAAATAAATGTTTAAAATAAAAAAAAAAATAAAATATAAAATTAATTAATGATAAATAATTAATCCAACATAAATAATTAATAAATACAAAAGAAATAAATAATAAAAAATAAATAATTTAAAAAACAATTTTTAATATAATAATTTCCGATGTATTAGCGTCCATCATGATGACGTAGAACACACAACATTGGAAGCACGGCAATCCCCTGCCACTATTACCAGTCTGTTTTGATGCAGGCTGCTTTCAGAGTGACCGACTTTAAAGGTCTAGCTAATCAGCTGATGGGCCGCCGTCCCTGCCACTGTGACCAAAGGTGGCAGACTCTTGAGCTCCACTTTAACTCCAAGAAGCAACAAGAAAAGTGAAACGGAAGACCATCAGGATGAGCACTGTCATGAAGACGCATTGACGCTGACGCTCCGTTTCTCGACGATGAGATGCAGCTGACACGAAGTAAAATAAAGTAAAATAATTATTCAAATGATGTTTTGAATAATACAGCAGTCATGCTCTTCCTCTTCGTCCTCTTCTTCCTCATTCTTCTTCTTCTTCTGCTCCTTCTCTTCCTTCTTCTTCATTTTCTTCTGCTCCACCTTCTTCTTCTTCTCTTCATTCTCCCACTCCACTTCTTTTTTCTTGGTCTTCATCTTCTTCTTCTTTTAACATGCGCAGGGTGCACAGATCTGTTTTTCACCGAGTGGGCTATACATTGGAATTCACTACCAAGAGACCAGAGGAAGGTAGTCACGAAGAAGTCACGGATTCGAAAAGTAAACTTATCTACGGCTTCTTTCTTTTTTTCTTTCTTTCTTTCTTTCTTTCTTTCTTTCTTTCTTTCTTTCTTTCTTTCTTTCTTTCTTTCTTTCCTTTCCTTCCATCCTTCTTTCTTCTTTCTTTCTTTCTTTATTTCTTTCCTTTCTTTCTTTCTTTCTTTCTTTCTTTCTTTCTTTCTTTCCTTTTTTTCATTCTTTCTTTCTTTCCTTTCTTTCTTTCCTTTCCTTCCATCCTTCTTTCTTTCTTTCCTTTCCTTCTTTTCTTTCTTTCTTTTCCTTCCTTCCTTCTTTCTTTCTTTCCTTTCTTTTTTTCTTTCTTTCTTTCCTTTCTTTCTTTCCTTTCCTTCCATCCTTCTTTCTTCCTTTCCTTCCTTCCTTCCTTCCTTCCTTCCTTCCTTCCTTCCTTCCTTCCTTCCTACAAAGTACTGTTTCTCGACCTATCTTGCGGCTCTGATCTTTTGTATCTCGGTTTGAGACCTAGCTTATCGTGCGCGAAATGATGAGTGTTCGCCGATCGTCATTGGTGTAGTACTCACCTTACTATGGAAAAAAAATATGAACAGAATAACTCCCCTACCTGCTTACTGCAGCCCTTTAAGTACAGGAAAATGAACTCACAAGTCATTTTTGACACGTTTACAACGCACATTTGTCTATAATGTGTTTCGCACGCTTTTAAACATCTATTCTCTTCATCCTGTTACTACAGTGCATGTGTCGCCACAGTTTGTTGTGTGTCGTGAAAACGTCGGAGACTAACGTAATCACGCCTAGACAGTTCCTGTTGTCTAATTTATTATGACAACGCTGGTATTGTTATCTTGTAATACCGGATGCTGAGTAGAGCAGCGGTTACTAATGTAAACGTGTATCATGCTACATATGTATCTGGATCATAATTAAGCGAGGATATAGGATAAAAAATAATGACCAGACACATTTATATAATATTTAGAATGATAGCAACGAAGGAAGCAAGTTGAGAATAAAACCTCCGTGATTGACCGAATGGTGACTTCAGGATGTAGATTAAGAAACAACTTAGAACTCATTACAAGGTTGCACACCGAACATGACCGTAGCTTTTTCTAGAGGATGTTGAACTGAAACTAAAGGCAGTCACATAGTAACACGTACTAAAAAAATAACAGGAACTTTAACATTCACCTATGAGTTCAGGAGAGTATGCTTGTATTAGAATTTACTTATCTTAATGAAGTCAGGAGAGTATTGTAGTATTAGAATTTACTTATCTTAATGAAGTCAGGAGAGTATTGTAGTATTAGAATTTACTTATCTTAATGAAGTCAGGAGAGTATTGTAGTATTAGAATTTACTTATCTTAATGAAGTCAGGAGAGTATTGTAGTATTAGAATTTACTTATCTGAAGTCAGGACAGTATGTTAGTATTAGATTTTACTTATCTGAAGTCAGGAGAGTATGGCAGTATTAGATTTTACTTATCTGAAGTCAGGAGAGTATTGTAGTATTAGAATTTACTTATCTGAAGTCAGGACAGTATGGCAGTATTAGAATTTACTTATCTGAAGTCAGGACAGTATGGCAGTATTAGAATTTACTTATCTGAAGTCAGGACAGTATGGTAGTATTATATTTCACTTATCTGAAGTCAGGACAGTATAGTAGTATTATATTTCACTTATCTGAAGTCAGGACAGTATAGTAGTATTATATTTTACTTATCTGAAGTCAGGAGAGTATTGTAGTATTCGATTTTACTTATCTGAAGTCAGGAGAGTATTGTAGTATTAGATTTTACTTATCTGAAGTCAGGAGAGTATTGTAGTATTAGATTTTACTTATCTGAAGTCAGGAGAGTATTGTAGTATTAGATTTCACTTATCTGAAGAAAGACTAGTCGTCCTGGGAAAGTAGAAAATGTATCAAATATACAAATTAACAAGAAACCGGAAGTAGCCTCTTCCGAGGGGAGGACGACACGAAGATCAGATTACCTGAGGATCAAAAAGACAAAGAGTCCTTGTTTAAAAAAATGTCGTTTTCCAACTCAAGATAGTAGCATAACCTGACTGACTGAACTCAGGAAATTTCCAGATCTTTGTTTTGAAGTTCGGTCACAATAAAGGGACAGAGAAACAGAATTCAGGTTACTGGCCGATCAAAATGTTCTGGTATATATATGCTAGGTAACTAGAATGTGAGGGGGATACACAGCTAGAGACAGATGGAGAGAGAGAGAGCTAGGAAGCCCAGCGTCAGTTAGTCCGGAGTTAGCAAAGTTTCAAAGATGACAACGAAAACGTCACTTTTAGATGAAAACAAACAGCTGTGAACAGACTAGAATATACAGAGAGAGAGAGAGAGAGGACAGCGAGAGGAGAGAGAGAAAGGAGAGAGCGAGATGAGAGAGAGCGAGAGGAGAGAGAAAGGAGAGGAGAGAGAGGGGAGAGAGAACGAGGAGAGAGAGAGGAGAAAGAGAGAGAGAGAGGGGGGAGAGAGAAAGAGAGGAAAAACTGGAAGTAAACTGATAGCATCAAGAAGTGGGAAAAATGGTGGGTTGTGGGGTTTACAGGATGTAACTAAGGATGGGTGTTGGACTTTGTTCTGTTGGTATCTTTGCCTTTCCTGGTATTCTCATTTGCTGCGTTACGTGTTATTCTGGGAAGATTCATGACTGATGCAGGAAACATAATGGTGGTGGTGATGATGATGGTTGTGGAGATAATGGTGGTGATGATGGTGGTGATGGTATTAATGGTGGTGGTGATGATGATGGTTGTGGAGATAATGGTGGTGATGGTATTGATGGTGGTGATGGTGATGGTTGTGGGGATAATGGTGGTGATGGTTGTGGAAATAATGGTGGTGGTGATGGTGATGGTTGTGGAGATAATGGTGGTGATGATGGTGGTGATGGTATTGATGGTGGTGGTGATGGTGATTGATAGTGGTGATAATGGTAGTTGTGATGATGATGATTGATGGTGATGATGATGAGGGTGGTGGTGGTTTTGTTATTAGTGGTAGTTTTTACGGTGGTGATGATGGTGGTGGTGGTGATAATGATGGTGGTGGTTGTGATGGTATTGGTGGTGATGGTATTGATGATAGTTGTGGTATTGGTATTGATTATGATGGTGGTGATGGTTGTGATGGTAATGATGATAGTGGTGGAGGTGCTGGTATTGATGATGATGATGGTGGTGATGGTATGGATGATGATGATGATGGTGGTGGTGATGATGGTATTGATGATTATGATGGTGGTGGTATTGATGATAGTTGTGGGGTTGCTGGTATTGATGATGGTGGTAGTGGTGGTAGTGCTGGTGGCGGTGATAGTATTGATGATGGTGGTTGTGGTTTTGAATTTGGTGCTGATGGTATTGAGTGTGGTGGTTGTGATGATGGTAGTGGTAGTGATCATGGTATTGGTGGTAGTGGTGATATTGATGTTCGTAGTTGTAATGGTGGTAGTGATAGCTTAACAGTATTCCCACAACGTCGTTCTTAATCAATCGTTACGTACTATTTTTTTGTTGTTAATGTAAGTTAAACGTTTTCAACTTTGCGAGCAGGAACAGTTGTGGGTACAGTAACGTCAGTTGTCTATAGCTCGCATAGCTGATAACGTCATACTAGTTGGAGGGTGTTCCGGTTTTATTTTCTCCCCGCGGGCTTTTTTAAATGTATAGATGGCTACGTTCCATCAATCCTTATTTCTGGCATCATTTTCTCTACTCCTTTCCAGTTGAGGTCAGTGTTCTTGAGCGTTTCTATTATTCCTCTTTTCCGTGTATACATAGACCTTCCTGACGTTCTATTTCCCTGTGGGTTCCATGACAGTGCCTGTCTAGCTCTGCTGGCATTAGTTTTTCTTAATGTATGCCCAATTCATTTTCAATTTCTGTTTATAATATGTTGCCTTATTGGCCTTTTTTTTTAAAGTGAGTTCAAATCATACACTAATATAGCTATTCTTCATTGTGGGACCTACCGAGCAGCTAGTGTGCGCTCTTCCCGAAAAGTAGGGTCCGAGTTCGATCTCCAGTAGTAGCGGATTATTTTTCGGACCGACAAGACTCCGGGGTTTCACCCGGTCTGTATCCTCATGATTGTCAATTTTGTTGTTTTTCCATGTTTCACAGCCATATAATAGGACTGACATAACATTAGAGTTGAACATTTTTATTTTTATATTTAACCTAATTTCTTTGGACTTCCATATGTTTCCCAGTGCAACAAAGGCTCTCCATTTCATTTTGTACCCATCCGGGTATCAAATGAGATACACAGTTCTGGTTCCCGCCCTTCTGGTGGCTTCACTTATTGTTAATTGTTGTTGTAGTTTCTTAGATGTCGTCTGTCAATCTTACTCTGGGTCTGGCTTTTGGTTTTGCTTTTGATATCCTTATTTTGGTATCATTTTCTATTCCCCCCTCTTTACCTATATTACTGCCCAGATATATGTAAGATTGTATGTCTAGTAGAGGTGTTTCTCCAAATTTTATTTGGTTATTGCCAACTGCTTTGATTCTCATAATGTTGGTGTTATCTCTATTAATTTTCAGTCCTAACTGTTGTGATCTTCCATCAAGTATGCTCATTTTATCCTGCATCTGTTGATGGATGTGTGATAGGAGAGCTATGTCATCAGCAAAGTCTAAATCATCAAGTTGCTTTGTCAGTGACCACTGGATTCCATTTCTGTTGTTTTGAGTTATTTTCATAATCCAATTTATGGCCAATAGAAAAAGACATTGAGACAGAAGGCGTCCTTGCCTTACTCCTGTTCTTATTTCAAATGCTTCTGTAAGCTGCCCTTCATGTACCACACTACATTTCATTCCTTCATACATTGTTTTAATCAGGTTAATAGACTTTATGGGGATTCTGTAATGGCTCAGCAACTTCCAAAGCATTCCTGTGTCTGAACTATCAAAGGCCTTTTCGTAATCTATGAATCCAATATAATGTGGGGACTGTAGTTCTAAACTTTGTTCAACTATCATACGTAAGTAGTATAGGTGGCTGTGAACTCAACAGAAAAGTGGAATAACATGCACCGAAATACAATAGATTTGGCACCGACTTTGCACCGACTTTGCACCAAAACGGTGCCAAAAAAAAAAAAAAATATTTTTTTTTCGAATTCGCGATTTTTTCGAACTTCATAATTTTTTGGGGGGGATTTTTTGGGGGGGGAATTTTTTTTTGGTGTTCGTCAGTTTGTCGAAATGGTTCACTGAGAGCTTAACTCAGGTAAATTCAATAGAGACTCGGTGCTAATCCGGTGATCGCGCTCCGTGTCCAGTGATCGCCTCGCTCGTGTGTTAGATGAAAATGAAAGAGTATTTTAAAAGAGTATATTTGTGAAAGTAAACAGAATTATTTAAAAAATATGTATTTGTGAAAGTAAACTCAGAATTATTAAAAATAAAAAAATAAAAAAATAAAAAAAACAGTCTCCCTTCAGGATTCGAACACGGGTCTACTACGTGACAGGCCAGGCAACATGTAAAAAAAATGCTGACAAGCAATAACATTGAAAGGTTAGTTTTGTCGAACGGTCTCCTGTGTTTCTGAGAGCTTAACCGCAGGTAAATTCAATAGAGACTCGGTGCTAATCCGTGTCCGGTGATCGTCGCTCGCTGTGTGTTAGAAATTTGTGAAAGAGTATTTTAAATTCCGTTAGCCAACTCAGGTAGAACCCCGATTGAAAAGAAAACGGACTTATGTTAAAAATAGTAAAATATAAGTGGTCGTGTGTGTTATCGCTACCAACATCATCATGTGTCGTGTAGTAAGGTGTGCTAATATTAAATAGTGACGCTCGCTCTTTCTCATTCAATGAAAAGCAAAACAAAATTCTATATTTCACAACTTTATTAATACATCATATATATATATTACTGTCCGGTCGTTGATAATTTTAAGCGTCTGGGTTTCCTCCCTCCTGTTTTGGTGGTACTGTTTGTTAAATGTCTATCAAACACGGGTGCATAGGAAGTTTCATTAGCCTTCAAAACACAACCGCCCTCCATTTTGACAAAACCTTGATCAAAGCTGGAATAGGTAATCGGTGACTTTTGCTGAAACATCCTGGGCATCCATACTGGCTGCCGGAGCTGTCGTCTGATTAACAAGAGTGAGGTCCCCTTGGTTAACAAAAAAGGGCGTGTAGTTGATGTTAGCATAAGCGTTTTCGAGACTGCCTTAACGCCATCTATAGACAATGGAACTACCCCCTCTGCCTTCATGTCCTATCATCATCATGTGCCACCCTCAACACCATCACCCCTTCATGTCCTATCATCATCAAGCCACACAAAGTATCAACCCCTTCATGGCCTATCATCAGCATGTGCCACCCTCAACACTATCATCATGTGCCACCCTCACTCTCTCGCTCTCTCTCTCTCTCTCTCTTTCTCTATCGCATATCCAAGCTAACTCAAGTCAAATAAAAATCATCACCAAGCCACACAAATTGACACATCATCATCATGGGCCACCCTCAACACTATCATCATCATGTGCCACCCTCACTCTCTCGCTCTCTCTCTCTCTCTCTCTCTCTCTCTCTCTATCGCATATCCAAGCTAACTCAAGTCAAATAAAAATCATCACCAAGCCACACAAATTGACACATCATCATCATGTGCCACCCTCAACACTATCATCATCATGCGCCACCCCCAACACCAGCCCTTCATGTCCTATCATCATGTGCCACCCTCAACACCATCATCAAACCTTCATGTCCTATCATCATCATGTGCCACCCTCAACATCAAACCTTCCGGCTTGGACGGAGGAACTGTTTTCCATCAGTCGAGTAAATGAAACAAACCCCGTTACATATGTGTTGAAAGACGATAAGGGCGATGAGATAGAGGGGTCATTCTACACACCGAAAATTCAAAAAGTTGGAGACAAACTCATCATCCCTGCATGTCCTATCATCAACCCCACACAAAGTATCAACCAGCGAAATTCTCTCTCTCTCTCTCTCTCTCTCTCTCTCACTCTCTCTCTCTCTCTCCCGCTCTGTCTCTCTCACATTCATGATAAACCAAAACAAAATAGGCTCATATTAAAAAAGTCGACCTAAAACCGTAAAATATTCCACTACAACACAGACCGCTAGACTGAACAGTACTATGAATATAAACGTCCGTGAATCAAGCGCGCTTATAACACGAAGTCTCACATCCGACTAGTTTAAATATAATCCGGTAAATAAAAGTTAGGAGGCAAGGGCAGAAACTTAGGAGGTAAGGGCAGAAACCAAAGAGGCAAGGTCAGAAAACAAGGAGGGAAGGTCAGAAATCTAAGAGGCAAGGGCAGAAACCTAGGAGACAAGGGCAGAAACCTAGGAGAAAAGGGCAGAAACCTAGGAGGCGAGGGCAGAAACCAAAGAGGCAAGGGCAGAAACCTAGGAGACAAGGTCAGAAATCTAGGAAGCTGTGTTAGAAAACAAGGAGGGAAGGTCAGAAACCTAGTAGGCATGGTCAGAAATCTAGGAAGCTGTGTTAGAAAACAAGGAGGCGAGGGCAGAAATCTAGGAAGCTGTGTTAGAAAACAAGGAGGGAAGGTCAGAAACCTAGGAGGCATGGTCAGAAATCTAGGAGGCGAGGGCAGAAATCTAGGAAGCTGTGTTAGAAAACAACGAGGGAAGGTCAGAAACCTAGGAGGCATGGTCAGAAAACAAGGAGGGAGGGTCAGAAATCTAAGAGGCAAGGGCAGAAACCTAGGAGGCGAGGTCAGAAACCTAGGAGGCGAGGTCAGAAACCAAGGAGGGAAGGTCAGAAAACTAGGAAGCAAAGGCTGAAAACCAAAGAGGCAAGGTCAGAAATCTAGGAAGCTGTGTTAGAAAACAAGGAGGGAAGGTCAGAAACCTAGGAGGCATGGTCAGAAATCTAGGAAGCTGTGTTAGAAAACAAGGAGGCGAGGGCAGAAACCTAGGAGACAAGGGAAGAAACTTAGGAGGTAAGGGCAGAAACCAAAGAGACAAGGTTAGAAAACAAGGAGGGAGGGTCAGAAATCTAAGAGGCAAGGGCAGAAACCTAGGAGGCGAGGTCAGAAACCTAGGAGGCGAGGTCAGAAACCAAGGAGGGAAGGTCAGAAAACTAGGAGGGAAGGTCAGAAAACTAGGAAGCAAAGGCTGAAAACCAAAGAGGCAAGGTCAGAAATCTAGGAAGCTGCATTAGAAAACAAGGAGGGAAGGTCAGAAACCTAGGAGACATGGACAGAAAACTAGGAAGCAAAGGCTGAAAACCAAAGAGGCAAGGTCAGAAATCTAGGAAGCTGCATTAGAAAACAAGGAGGGAAGGTAAGAAACCTATCTACTTCCATACTGATACTAGTTAGACACATCGATCAGATAGTTACATCCAAATCGCAAACATTTTACCCCAGAACACAAAAATTTAGGGTCATACTCAAAAAGTCGACCTAAAAAGCCCAAAAGCTACTCACATAGTCATACTAGTTAGACACAACGAGCAGGAAGTTATATTCTAGGTCCAAAATGTTGGACCAAATCACAACGAACCACGAACCACAACCCCACGAACCATGGACTTAACGAACCATCAACTCACGAACGCGCCGATGAACGCATCGGGTTTCGTGTATAACCCAGGCTCCAATGTCACGTTGAAATAAAATCTGGCGTCGCAAATATCGTCGTTATCGAGAGATTCATAGCGAATCCAGACATCACCCTCTATTACATTGAAATAATTTAGCGGAAATTGTATCTCCACCAGTGCGATCTCATACTGCGTCGAAAATTGCCTCCAGCGTTCTCTAACATTGCCTCGATCGTTCTTTAACATTACCTCCAGCGTTCTCTAACATTGCCTCGATCGTTCGTTAACATTGCCTCCAGCGTTCTCTAACATTGCCTCCAGCGTTCTATAACATTGCCTCCAGCGTTCTCTAACATTGCCTCCAGCGTTCTATAACATTGCCTCCAGCGTTCTCTAACATTACCTCGAGCGTTCTCTAACATTGCCTCGATCGTTCTTTAACATTGCCTCCAGTGTTCTCTTCACAAGTTTCGTAAGGGAAACCTTGGTCGTACTGGGAGAAAAACTCGTTTACCCTACCCATTTTAACGACCCCTTCTAATGATGACTCGCTGAGTGCCAAGTACAGACTATCTGTATCCATTTCACAGAGTCGAAAGTCGGACCTCTCTACGAATCTATCCAGGAAGTCATAGTAAAATTCCAACATTCCCAATTTGGTGTACTGGTAGACGAAAAAACCAAGCTGTGAAGGAAGATCCCACAGGATACTTCGATTTCCAAGCGACACCTCATACAGGTCTTCACCAATAGGCGTCATGGTTTTAAACAGGGGGTTAATTACCAACTTTGTTGTATTGGCCCCCTCTTTAACATAGGTCACGTTCACATGTTTCCCCAAATTCGTCAAGGTCTTCCCATAGGCCGAGAAAAATATTACCACCAGATCACAAAAATGTAGGCAGAAACCTAGGAGACAAGGTCAGAAACATAGGAGGCAAGGGCAGAAACCTAAGAGGCAATGATGGGGGCTATTCCTAACTTTCTTCTCAGTTCTTCATTTCTGAGCTTATCTCTCAGACTGTTTCCTGTCATTCGTCTAACACATTTCATCTCTGAGATCACAAAAATTTAGGCACATACTCAAAAAGTCGACCTCAAAACCATAAAAAGCTACTCCCACATTCATCTAAAAGTTACACCAAAACCGCACCAGATTTGCACCGTGCAAAAACATGCACAAGTTTGACACGCGCACCAGTTTGGCACAATGCACCAATAGACATCCCCATACCAAAAATTTACTGTGATAATCACTTTTATGATTGATACGCCCCTTACGAAGGCTGATTGTTACGCCCCTTACGAAGGCTGATTGTTACGCCCCTTACGAAGGTTGATTGTTACGCCCCTTACGAAGGTGCATTGTGCCAAACTGGTGCGCGTGTCAAACTTGTGCATGTTTTTGCACGGTGCAAATCTGGTGCGGTTTTGGTGTAACTTTTAGATGAATGTGGGAGTAGCTTTTTATGGTTTTGAGGTCGACTTTTTGAGTATGTGCCTAAATTTTTGTGATCTCAGAGATGAAATGTGTTAGACGAATGACAGGAAACAGTCTGAGAGATAAGCTCAGAAATGAAGAACTGAGAAGAAAGTTAGGAATAGCCCCCATCATTGCCTCTTAGGTTTCTGCCCTTGCCTCCTATGTTTCTGACCTTGTCTCCTAGGTTTCTGCCTACATTTTTGTGATCTGGTGGTAATATTTTTCTCGGCCTATGGGAAGACCTTGACGAATTTGGGGAAACATGTGAACGTGACCTATGTTAAAGAGGGGGCCAATACAACAAAGTTGGTAATTAACCCCCTGTTTAAAACCATGACGCCTATTGGTGAAGACCTGTATGAGGTGTCGCTTGGAAATCGAAGTATCCTGTGGGATCTTCCTTCACAGCTTGGTTTTTTCGTCTACCAGTACACCAAATTGGGAATGTTGGAATTTTACTATGACTTCCTGGATAGATTCGTAGAGAGGTCCGACTTTCGACTCTGTGAAATGGATACAGATAGTCTGTACTTGGCACTCAGCGAGTCATCATTAGAAGGGGTCGTTAAAATGGATAGGGTAAACGAGTTTTTCTCCCAGTACGACCAAGGTTTCCCTTACGAAACTTGTGAAGAGAACACTGGAGGCAATGTTAAAGAACGATCGAGGCAATGTTAGAGAACGCTCGAGGTAATGTTAGAGAACGCTGGAGGCAATGTTATAGAACGCTGGAGGCAATGTTAGAGAACGCTGGAGGCAATGTTATAGAACGCTGGAGGCAATGTTAGAGAACGCTGGAGGCAATGTTAACGAACGATCGAGGCAATGTTAGAGAACGCTGGAGGTAATGTTAAAGAACGATCGAGGCAATGTTAGAGAACGCTGGAGGCAATTTTCGACGCAGTATGAGATCGCACTGGTGGAGATACAATTTCCGCTAAATTATTTCAATGTAATAGAGGGTGATGTCTGGATTCGCTATGAATCTCTCGATAACGACGATATTTGCGACGCCAGATTTTATTTCAACGTGACATTGGAGCCTGGGTTATACACGAAACCCGATGCGTTCATCGGCGCGTTCGTGAGTTGATGGTTCGTTAAGTCCATGGTTCGTGGGGTTGTGGTTCGTGGTTCGTTGTGATTTGGTCCAACATTTTGGACCTAGAATATAACTTCCTGCTCGTTGTGTCTAACTAGTATGACTATGTGAGTAGCTTTTGGGCTTTTTAGGTCGACTTTTTGAGTATGACCCTAAATTTTTGTGTTCTGGGGTAAAATGTTTGCGATTTGGATGTAACTATCTGATCGATGTGTCTAACTAGTATCAGTATGGAAGTAGATAGGTTTCTTACCTTCCCTCCTTGTTTTCTAATGCAGCTTCCTAGATTTCTGACCTTGCCTCTTTGGTTTTCAGCCTTTGCTTCCTAGTTTTCTGTCCATGTCTCCTAGGTTTCTGACCTTCCCTCCTTGTTTTCTAATGCAGCTTCCTAGATTTCTGACCTTGCCTCTTTGGTTTTCAGCCTTTGCTTCCTAGTTTTCTGACCTTCCCTCCTAGTTTTCTGACCTTCCCTCCTTGGTTTCTGACCTCGCCTCCTAGGTTTCTGACCTCGCCTCCTAGGTTTCTGCCCTTGCCTCTTAGATTTCTGACCCTCCCTCCTTGTTTTCTAACCTTGTCTCTTTGGTTTCTGCCCTTACCTCCTAAGTTTCTTCCCTTGTCTCCTAGGTTTCTGCCCTCGCCTCCTTGTTTTCTAACACAGCTTCCTAGATTTCTGACCATGCCTCCTAGGTTTCTGACCTTCCCTCCTTGTTTTCTAACACAGCTTCCTAGATTTCTGACCTTGCCTCTTTGGTTTTCAGCCTTTGCTTCCTAGTTTTCTGACCTTCCCTCCTTGGTTTCTGACCTCGCCTCCTAGGTTTCTGACCTCGCCTCCTAGGTTTCTGCCCTTGCCTCTTAGATTTCTGACCCTCCCTCCTTGTTTTCTGACCATGCCTCCTAGGTTTCTGACCTTCCCTCGTTGTTTTCTAACACAGCTTCCTAGATTTCTGCCCTCGCCTCCTAGATTTCTGACCATGCCTCCTAGGTTTCTGACCTTCCCTCCTTGTTTTCTAACACAGCTTCCTAGATTTCTGCCCTCGCCTCCTTGTTTTCTAACACAGCTTCCTAGATTTCTGACCATGCCTCCTAGGTTTCTGACCTTCCCTCCTTGTTTTCTAACACAGCTTCCTAGATTTCTGACCTTGTCTCCTAGGTTTCTGCCCTTGCCTCTTTGGTTTCTGCCCTCGCCTCCTAGGTTTCTGCCCTTTTCTCCTAGGTTTCTGCCTTGTCTCCTAGGTTTCTGCCCTTGCCTCTTAGATTTCTGACCTTCCCTCCTTGTTTTCTGACCTTGCCTCTTTGGTTTCTGCCCTTACCTCCTAAGTTTCTGCCCTTGCCTCCTAACTTTTATTTACCGGATTATATTTAAACTAGTCGGATGTGAGACTTCGTGTTATAAGCGCGCTTGATTCACGGACGTTTATATTCATAGTACTGTTCAGTCTAGCGGTCTGTGTTGTAGTGGAATATTTTACGGTTTTAGGTCGACTTTTTTAATATGAGCCTATTTTGTTTTGGTTTATCATGAATGTGAGAGAGACAGAGCGGGAGAGAGAGAGAGAGAGTGAGAGAGAGAGAGAGAGAGAGAGAGAGAGAATTTCGCTGGTTGATACTTTGTGTGGGGTTGATGATAGGACATGCAGGGATGATGAGTTTGTCTCCAACTTTTTGAATTTTCGGTGTGTAGAATGACCCCTCTATCTCATCGCCCTTATCGTCTTTCAACACATATGTAACGGGGTTTGTTTCATTTACTCGACTGATGGAAAACAGTTCCTCCGTCCAAGCCGGAAGGTTTGATGTTGAGGGTGGCACATGATGATGATAGGACATGAAGGTTTGATGATGGTGTTGAGGGTGGCACATGATGATAGGACATGAAGGGCTGGTGTTGGGGTGGCGCATGATGATGATAGTGTTGAGGGTGGCACATGATGATGATGTGTCAATTTGTGTGGCTTGGTGATGATTTTTATTTGACTTGAGTTAGCTTGGATATGCGATAGAGAGAGAGAGAGAGAGAGAGAGAGAGAGAGAGAGCGAGAGAGTGAGGGTGGCACATGATGATGATAGTGTTGAGGGTGGCCCATGATGATGATGTGTCAATTTGTGTGGCTTGGTGATGATTTTTATTTGACTTGAGTTAGCTTGGATATGCGATAGAGAAAGAGAGAGAGAGAGAGAGAGCGAGAGAGTGAGGGTGGCACATGATGATAGTGTTGAGGGTGGCACATGCTGATGATAGGCCATGAAGGGGTTGATACTTTGTGTGGCTTGATGATGATAGGACATGAAGGGGTGATGGTGTTGAGGGTGGCACATGATGATGATAGGACATGAAGGCAGAGGGGGTAGTTCCATTGTCTATAGATGGCGTTAAGGCAGTCTCGAAAACGCTTATGCTAACATCAACTACACGCCCTTTTTTTGTTAACCAAGGGGACCTCACTCTTGTTAATCAGACGACAGCTCCGGCAGCCAGTATGGATGCCCAGGATGTTTCAGCAAAAGTCACCGATTACCTATTCCAGCTTTGATCAAGGTTTTGTCAAAATGGAGGGCGGTTGTGTTTTGAAGGCTAATGAAACTTCCTATGCACCCGTGTTTGATAGACATTTAACAAACAGTACCACCAAAACAGGAGGGAGGAAACCCAGACGCTTAAAATTATCAACGACCGGACAGTAATATATATATATGATGTATTAATAAAGTTGTGAAATATAGAATTTTGTTTTGCTTTTCATTGAATGAGAAAGAGCGAGCGTCACTATTTAATATTAGCACACCTTACTACACGACACATGATGATGTTGGTAGCGATAACACACACGACCACTTATATTTTACTATTTTTAACATAAGTCCGTTTTCTTTTCAATCGGGGTTCTACCTGAGTTGGCTAACGGAATTTAAAATACTCTTTCACAAATTTCTAACACACAGCGAGCGACGATCACCGGACACGGATTAGCACCGAGTCTCTATTGAATTTACCTGCGGTTAAGCTCTCAGAAACACAGGAGACCGTTCGACAAAACTAACCTTTCAATGTTATTGCTTGTCAGCATTTTTTTTACATGTTGCCTGGCCTGTCACGTAGTAGACCCGTGTTCGAATCCTGAAGGGAGACTGTTTTTTTTATTTTTTTATTTTTTTATTTTTAATAATTCTGAGTTTACTTTCACAAATACATATTTTTTAAATAATTCTGTTTACTTTCACAAATATACTCTTTTAAAATACTCTTTCATTTTCATCTAACACACGAGCGAGGCGATCACTGGACACGGAGCGCGATCACCGGATTAGCACCGAGTCTCTATTGAATTTACCTGAGTTAAGCTCTCAGTGAACCATTTCGACAAACTGACGAACACCAAAAAAAAATTCCCCCCCCAAAAAAATCCCCCCCCCCAAAAAATTATGAAGTTCGAAAAAATCGCGAATTCGAAAAAAAATATTTTTTTTTTTTTTTTTTGGCACCGTTTTGGTGCAAAGTCGGTGCAAAGTCGGTGCCAAATCTATTGTATTTCGGTGCATGTTATTCCACTTTTCTGTTGAGTTCACAGCCACCTATACTACTTACGTAGTGTAGTTATTTGATCAGCACATGATCTGTTCTTCCTAAAACCTGCTTGTTCATCTCTCAAATGTTTCTTTATTGCCTCTTTTAGTGAGAGAAGCCTCTATTGTCTGATCCTACTTTAGCATTTATATCTCCCATCAAGATCATAATATCCTTGGCTCGCCTTTCATCCGTCTGACATTGTAACTGTTTATAGAATTCATCTTTAACTAAATCATCCGTATCATTGGTTGGTGCATAGCATTGGATAATGTGTAATTTTATTTTATTTTTTGTTGTTTTAAATGTTGATCTCATTAGTCTTGGCCTTACTGCTTCCCATTCTATTAGTGTCTTCTATGCATTCCTTGATAACATTATAGCTACCCTTCACTATGTTGTGCTCCAGGTTCCTGATGTCCTGATGATAAAATCATCTCTCCTGTATTTAGTTTTATTTTTCCCGTTCCTAACCATCTTGTTTCACACATTCCTAGAATATCTATCTTGTAGTTTGTCATTTCTGCTGCTACCTGTGCAGCTTTTCCTTGTTCGTTTAGGGTACGTACATTCTAGTTGTCATTTCTGGAGGATTTCCTGGCAGACAAAAGGTGAGTCGGTAACTCGGACTCCTTACGGCTTTCTCCAGCTTGCGTCATTCATCTCTTAGACAGAGAGCCTTTTCCTGGATGGCGGTTTTTTCGGCTTATTTTTTTACAGTATGGGATAGCCTGTCCCATGCCCAACCCTCCTTTCTCGCCTCTTACGAACATGCCTGGTAGGGTACAGCGCCACTATTCTTTACTCCACTTTCGGGCCCCGGCTGCGCACGGGCAAAAGGTTAAGAAGTATCCCTGAGCAAATGCGTTATGAGGACGCTTGTACCGTACCGCAAGGTGCACAGCTCAGTGCAACACAATCATCAAGCAAGCTCGTGTTAAAGATCAAACAAACATAATTATTATTTCATAAGAATGGCTCAGGCAAAAGCAGCTTTCCGCAAAATGAGAAAGATACTATGCAATCCATTTTTGACAATTGAAACAAGAAAAAGAGTTCTTAAATGGTATGTAGAGCCAGTCTTAACATATGGATGTGAATCATGGACAATAGGACAACAGATAAGAAAATCACTGGAGTCTGTAGAAATGTGGTTTTACAGAAGAATGTTGAGAATACCATGGACAGCTAAGAAGAGTTATGAAAATGTTCTGAGAGAGGTCAATGCAAAAAGAGGGCTAATTTCCAATATTGGGAAGAAACAATCATCATTTTTTTGGCCATGTAATGAGAAGAGAACAACTGGAATACATTGTAACAACTGGAAAAATTGAGGGAAGCAAAGAGAAAAAATACCAGACAGCTTAAAAATGGCTTGGCAGAAGGTCAACAACAGAAATGATAAATAACTGTCGAGATCGAAAGTTGTGGAGAGACATGATCACCTACGCCAGCAGGCCCGGTACTTGATGATGATGATGATTTAATAATTATTGTTGTTATTTAACATCTTTTTTTTTTTTTTATCTTTTAGTCAATCACATAACCCGTCAGTTATTTATCAGATTTTTTTTTATATTTCAGAAAAAAGAAAAGAAGGAGAAGAAGAAGCGGAAAGAAAGAGGGGAAAAAGAAAAGAAAATTGAACGTCGTCCGTTCGATAGAGAGAAAGACATGCACGTGAACGCGTTTGACGATGATCAAAGGAAATCAATCATCCAAAAGTCACAGCTCCTGAATAGTAGATTCGCCCATGGCGGTACAACTTCGCACTTCCTCTAGTTTTGGTTTATCGACTTCCGGATATTACCGAACACTTTGGAATTTTTCAAAATGACACCGAAGGAGGTTGGATGACTTTGGAATTTTTCAAAATGGCACCAAATGAAAATTGATGACTTTGGAATTTTTCAAAATGGCACCAAATGAAAATTGATGACTTTGGAATTTTTCAAAATGGCACCAAATGAGAATTGATGACTGCAGTTTTTCAAAATGGCGTCGAAGGAAGATTGATGACTGAAATTTTTCAAAATAATACTAAAGCAAGATGGATGACTTTGGAATTTATTTTTAAAAGAAGTTGTTCCCGACCTAAATGCTGACTTTAGAATTTACAAGAATGGTTTTAGAGAAAGATGATTGTTTTTACTGTGGTTTATAATTTGTTTTGAACAACCAATGTCCACTTTTTTTGGTCTCCTTTTAGGCTTTGCCCCAAGAAAGGACAATGTAAATCAGTTCATTATCTCAAATAAACGTTTTCTTTGTGTAATAGTTTGTGTCATGATTTTGATTTCGTGTGTATGGGATATAAATAACGGTTGCTAATTTAATGTACAGTGGATTCATTATTCTGAATGATGACAATCCGTGTCAAATATTTACATACACTTAGATTTTATTTTCACATATATACAACTTTAAAGTATCACATACGTATATGTGGATGTGTTTATAATGCAACAAAGCTTGTCAAATCATTGGAGTGCTATCACCACTATTGTCCAACGAGGAAATAACTCTAGAGACAAAACTGACACTCTACAATACAATCTTCATCCCAACTTCAAGTTGCCAATGCCTGTCCTGGACCCTAGATGGAAAAGAAGCAAGAAAAATAACCTCTGTTAAATGAAGGTGTATTAGACGAATGACAGAAAATAGCCTGAGAGACAAGATCAGAAATGAAGAACAGAGAAATAAGCTAGGAATAACCCCCGCCATAGAATATATAAAGAAACAACAGATACAAATGGTTTGGTTATGTGACAAGGCAGAATGATCAAAACACAACTCAAGTAGCCCTCAATAAACGTTGCGAGAACACCAGACCCAAGGGTCGACCACGAAAAAGATGGATTGAAACATAACAGCAGCAGAGGCGAACAGAAGAGCAAAGGGCCGCAAATTATATCTCCTCTCGACGCTGAAAGGCAAATGATAAACGAAAGAGGAAAAAGATGAAGAAGAAATACGTATAAGTTATGGCGATTTACATACACACGAGTTCCAGCGGTTTGTGTACACACGAGAACTATCGATTGAGGTACACACTAGTTTTAACTAGCCATGTACAAACAAGTTCTAGCGATTCATGTACACACGCGGGTTAACGATTCGCATACACACGAGGGCTGTATCAGATCAGTGCAAAGACCTAAACGGACAGGGGTAAACAGCTAGAGCCTATATGACAAAGAATAGCGAATTCTCCGTGTGGTGTGGATTGCGTCACGCTATGGTTTCTAGAACAATTTCTGGCTTTGTATCGTCGACTTAGCATCTCGGAATGGAAGAGCGGGCTTCTATCTAAACCACATGGCTGGAAATTTGGCAACACCTAAACCCGTTCAACCTGTTCCTGTTTTGTAAAGCTGTCACTGTACCATGTAGGAGTGTACGTTACACCCCTCTACTGGCTCCTTGTTAGCACTTTCAACCATCAGCTCATCTTTTTTCATTTATTTATCACATCTGTTTTTTTTTTATACTTTAGTAAAAAGTAAGTAAAGTACCCCCGTCACGCCAAGTGGTGTATAGGGAATATGGTGTTAGTGACCATAAATTGTACAGACCTTCGGCACATGATTTTTGAGGTAATGTGGTCGGTATTACGCCCGTGCCGCTTCACTTTCCCAGAAAAAAATCCGACACCCATTAAAGGCTGGGTGAACCCGGAGGCCGTCGGTTGGGATCGAACCCTATCCCTTGTCCTTTGTAGTCCAGTTCACTAACCACTGAGCTATTGCGGCTCCCTTATATTTTAGTAGTTTGTGTAAAATTTGTATCACTTCTGCAACACGACTCGAGTATAATTTTGCTGTCTGTCTGTCTGCCTAACTACCTGTCTGCCTGTCTGTTTGTCTATCTAATCTAATATAATCTAATCTACCTGGGGACACATAATAATAAATGAATATTATTATAGAGGGAAACTTCCGGCGCGATAATTCAGCGAATCATAGGAGGAAGAGGTATGTTTACAGCACTCGGAGAAATATGGCAAATAATCAACAACAGAAATAAAACAAGGAACAATACATGGTCCGAAGCAGGATCGAACCCGTACTCCTAGACAAAGCACCTTGCCACAAGAAGCCAAACGCTAGGGAACTCGGCCAATTCAGCTAACTAAAAAATTAGCTGTCATTGGCGATGTCGTTCACGTGTATCTATCTACCTATTGTCCTTTCGAGCCGAAGACGGCACATGGGGCAGAACCACAATCTCAAAAACAGAAACATTGTGTGGCAAAATGGCACATATTGCAGAGATCACTGCTTCTAAAATCTATGGCTTCTACATGTTTGCTATAGTACATTGGAAATGATCATGAGAGACAGTGTAACGTAATTTTCTAAAACAATAATTGTGGTCAAAACGATTATTATACACCAGAAAGGACACGTGTCAAATTGTGAAATATTGATTCTCATATATCACCATCAAGTACCGGGCCTGCTGGCGTAGGTGATCATGTCACTCCACAACTTTCGATCGCGACAGTTATTTATCATTTCTGTTGTTGACTTTCTACCAAGCCATTCTCTTAAGGTATCTTTTCTCTTTGCTTCCCTCTATATCTTCGTCCCTCAATTTCCCCAGTTGTTACAATATATTCCAGCAGTTCTCTTCTCATTACATGGCCAAACAATTATGACTGTTTCTTTCTAACATTGGCAATTAGCTCTCTTTTTGCTTTGGCCTCTTTCAGAACATTTTAATTACTCTTCTTAGCTGTCCATGTTATTCTCAACATTCTTCTGTAAAACCACATTTCTACAGCCTCCAGTGATTTCCTTGTCTGTTGTCCTATTGTCCATGATTCACATCCGTATGCCAAGACTGGCTCATAAATGTTATTGGACTCAAATATCAATAGCATAACAATTAACAGTTCTAGAATATTCATACTTTTGTTCAATGTCACAAAGTTAAACCACTTCAATAAAATACCAATCTCAAGAATAAGGGGAATGTAGGTTCCTCGTGACATCTTCATTTCTACATATAGCAACATTTTTTTAACGAAAATACTATGTTGAGACAAAAGCAAGCAACTGTTTTATTATTTATCTATTTCTTTTTTTTTTGTTGGAAAAGGGGGAGAGGGAAAAAGGGGGGGGGGGGGACACACCATTGTCCACTGCGTGTAGATCATGTATACTTAAGCTCGAGAAACGACGAGATTTATGACGTCCTTTGCAAACTTTCGTGTAGCATTAGGATCCCAGTGAAATAATGAGATATGTGATTGTTACAGTTACCATCACCGCTCACCGGGTGATAGCAACATGTGCCTTGTTACAGTTACCATCACCGCTCTCCGGGTCATATCAACATGTGCCTTGTTACAGTTACCATCACCGCTCACCGGGTCATAGCAACATGTGCCTTGTTACAGTTACCATCACCGCTCTCCGGGTCATAGCAACATGTGCCTTGTTACAGTTACCATCACCGCTCACCGGGTGATAGCAACATGTGCCTTGTTACAGTTACCATCACCGCTCTCCGGGTCATAGCAACATGTGCCTTGTTACAGTTACCATCTCCGCTCTCCGGGTCATAGCAACATGTGCCTTGTTACAGTTACCATCACCGCTCTCCGGGTCATAGCAACGGGTGCTATGATCTTTTCTTCGCATTTCTGGAAACTTCCCCAAGGAGACCCCTGATTCGTGTGTACGAACTTCGTTGTATGGGATCTACTTTGGGATATCATTCTAAAAATGTTGCCAGAGAAGTGGACTTTTATTCTGTCTTCTCTTATTTCTTCTTTCTTCACTTCCTCTTGTACTTGTTCGGGTGTCCAGGGAGATACAAAGTTCTAGTTCTTGCCATTTTGGCTGCCTCACTCATTGTCAATTGATGTTCTTGTAGCGTTTTTTTTTTCTATGTTGTCTGCCCATAATTACTCTGGGTCTGCCTCATGCTCTTCTCCCGTCTCCTTTTTAAGTATATGCTTCGTATGGTGAGGAATGACATGGCATTCTTTCTAGTCGGGCAAACCTATTTATTTGTTGTTTCTGTATGTAGCTTAGGATTGGCGCATTGCCTGTCTTTCTCTTATAATATATTTTCTTATTCTGTTTTTTTTTCTGGTCACTAAAAGTGCTTTTCTCAGACATTGCATCTCTGTTGTGACAAACTTTCTTTTATGCTTAGACGTACGTGACCATGTTTGGCATCGTTAGCACAATGTTGGAATGAATATATTCTGTACAAGATATTTCTTGAAGAGATTACCAAATCAATGGCTACTGGGAAATTCTCAAACTATATTGCAGAAATTGAAGCCCTCAAAGATGCTGTAAAACTGGCTATTCAACACAAAAATAACGTGCACAAGAAATTGGTGATACTGCCGACGCGCTGTCAGTCCTAACAGCTTTGAAAACCCCCAGGAACAGCGAGCTAGATGACATGACGACAATCCTAGACCAACTGTGCAATAACTTCCAGAGAGTGGTCATCCAGTAGATACCATCACACTGTAATATACAAGGTAACGAATGCGCAGACAAACTAGCCACGAAGGAAGGAGGATTACCACAAGAGAACCATCTGGTCAGCTACAACGAAGCCACATTAACTACCAAAGGCCAGGACCATGAAAAATTGAAACAAGAACATCCAAACTATAAAGAGAGGGACGGATACCTCCAACTATCAAGGAATGATCAAGTCATCATATTTCGCCTACGCACTGGCCACAACAGAATTGTTCAACAAATTCAAAATAGAAACTACCAGTCTATGCCACTGTACACTGGACAATATGACAACAAAACATGTTCTACAGGATTGCCCTCAGTACACAGACCTGAGGATGACAATGTGGCCCACACCCACCTCCCTGTAAGAGAAACTATAGGGGGCAATCGAATCACTGAAACAGGCAGCTGCCTTCATAAGAGAGTCTGGAGTCCTAGTCTGAATGACGTCATGATCGTAGAAGAAGATGTTTCTTGTTGGTTGGGGGGTCATACTTTATGTTTAAATATAAGGAATATGTGTCCCAATGTTTGGTTTGCCTTTTTGTATGGTATATCTACATATCACATCTCCTTATCGATGTTACCATCTTCAGAGAGTGTTCCCAGATAGTTACAGTTTGGCACTTGTTTAAACTTTGCGAGCCGCGATAGCTCAGTGGTTAGTGAACTGGACTACAAAGGAGAAGAGGTAAGGTTCGATCCCAACCGACGGCTTCCAGATTCACCCAGCCTTAAATGGGTACCGGATTTTTTTTCTGGAAAGTAAAGCGGCAAGGGCGTAATACCGACCACATTACCCCAAATATCATGTGCTGAAGGTCTGTAAAATGTATGGTCACTAACACCATATTCCCTATACGCCACTTGGCGTGACAGGGCACTTTACTTTGCTTTTCTTGTTTATACTTTGATGTTCTATGGCTATGTTTAGTGTCTTCTTTTATCTTACTATTGATACAACTTCTGCTTTTCCAGTACTTATTTTTATGTTATTTATTTTACATTCTTTATTCAAGGATTATTTATTATTTCTATATTATTCAAGGATTAAACATCAAGTAATGTATAGAAATAGAAACTATGGAAAGCAAACAAGACCTAAGAGGAATGCACACAGAAATAAAGAGAATGACTAATAAAAATAAAAAAGCCACAGAAGGTGGATGCATTGCAGACAAAAAAAGGAAAAATGCTAACAGACAATAAGGATATCATAGATAGATGGCAGGAATATATAACAGAACTATTTCATGATCAAAGGGACAAGAAACCAGTTATAAAATGTACATCAGGCTATAAAATCTTAAAATCTGAGGTGGAAAAAGCTATAAAAACAATGAAAAGGGGAAAAGCAGCAGGACCTGAAAGCATACAGATAGAGATGATACAGGCACTTGAAGATTTTGGCATTGAAGTGATTACAGACATATGCAACGACATATACCACACAGGATACATACCAAATGAACTAAAAACATCAACTTTCATTGCATTGCCTAAAAAGAATGGTGCAGTTGAATGCAGTGACTTTAGAACAATAAGCCTAATGAACCATGTTACAAAAATCTTGCTAAAAGTTATACAAGGAAGGATTCAGAATAAAATCAATACTGAATTAGATGAGCAGCAATTTGGATTTAGGAAAAATAGCGGGACAAAAGAAGCCATATTCTGCATGAGAACATTAATCGAAAAATACACAGAAGTAAACAAACCAATATATGCCTGCTTCATAGACTACACCAAAGCTTTTGATAGAGTACACCACAAACAACTTATAGAATGCCTAAAAGAGATACATCTAGATGACATGGATATACGACTAATATGTAATCTATACTGGGAGCAAACAGCAATAATAAAATATAACAAAGAGTTCTCTACACCCATTGATATAAAAAGAGGAGTAAGACAAGGATGCATCCTATCACCAAGCTTGTTCAATCTATACACTGAGCAAATCTTTAAAAACATCATAGAGATGCCAGGCCTACAAATTAATGGAAAGATAATCAATAACCTAAGATATGCTGACGATACTGTACTACTAGCAGAAAATCCTAAAGACCTGCAACAACTACTTAATGAAATAAACACAACAAGCAAAAAATATGGACTAGATATGAATATCAAAAAGACTAAAACTATGATCATAAACAAAGAAAATACTCAAAACCCACAAGTGGATATCAAAATTGAAGGAATAGACCTTGAGACAGTTCAGAACTATAACTACCTTGGACATACTATAACCAGTGATGGAAAATGTACAACTGAAATAAACAAAAGAATAGGAATGGCAAAAAGTAATTTTAATGTCATGAAGGACATACTAACATCAAAACAAATAACACCAGAGCTAAAACTAAGAATAGCAAAATGTTACATCTTCTCAATATTCCTATATGGTGCTGAAACATGGACATTAGACAAGAAAACAGAACAGAGAATTGAAGCCTTTGAAATGTGGATATATAGAAGAATAGTAGAATTGGATGGAAGGAAAAGAAAACAAACGACAAAGTCTTAAAACAACTAAAAATGAAAAGAGAACTTCTGAACACAATTAGAACAAGACAAATGCGATTCTTATGCCATGTTAAAAGACACAACAGCCTACTGAAAGTGATCCTGGAGGGGAAAATACAAGGTAAAAGAGGCAGAGGCAGACCAAGATTAACATGGACGAGTAACATCAAAAGATGGACAAATCAACCGATGACAACCTGCACCATCAAAGCAAGAGATAGAGCAAAATGGCGCTCCATGGTAGCCAACCTTCGTTGCGGAGACGGCACTCAATGATGATGATGAAACATCAAGATCAAAGATAAAGAAATAAAACAAGTAGAGGAATTTAAGTATTTAGGCACAATGTTCACAGAAGATGGAAAACTAGACAGAGAAATTGACATGAAAATACAAAAAGCAAATGCTGTCACATACCAGCTTTCACCATTGCTAAGACATCCAAACCTTTACATGCCAGCTAAACAACAAATGATAAATAGCATCTTCATACCAACTTTATGCTATGAAAGTCAAACATGGACCCTTTCTAAATCACATTTAAGAAAGATCAATACATGTGAGATGCGTTGCTTGAGAAAAGTAACAAACAACACAAGAAGAGATAGAATACCAAATGAAACCATAAGAAAAATAGTAGGAACAAAACCCTGCCAAGAATATATAGAACAACAACAACTTAAATGGTTCGGCCACCTGGTCAGAATGAATCCTCACCAATCACCATCAAGGGCGTTCTTCTCGAGAATGTATGGGAAAAGACCAAGAGGAAGACCCAAAAGAAGATGGATAGATGCAGTGACAGAGACATGTAACAACAAAGGAAAATCACTAATTCAGACAGTTCGAGCAGCACAAGAACGACAAATGATATAAACCACGACATATTTTAGGTATCAGTGAAAAGAGAAAAGAAGATGGATAGATGCAGTGACAGAGACATGTAACAACAAAGGACAATCACTAATTCAGACAATTCGAGCAGCTCAAGAATGACAAATGATATAAACCACAACACCTTTTAGGTATCAGTGAAAAGAGAAAAGAAGAAGAAGAAGTAGATTCAAGGACTGCAGATGTTGTTGGATGTTCCTTCGAAAGCTATTAGGGTCATGTCGCCAGCAAAAAGTAATTCATTTATACCTTCTCACTTTGGCATCCTTTGATATTTTGTCAATTTTATTGTGTACACTCAGGTAATCGTAATGTCCACTTTTGGCATACGATCCCGTCTGTAGGTGTAACATATGTAATAAAAGTTGGCCAAATGGGTTTTCGTTGTTCCCTCCATTTTGGCACCGCGTTTTATTCGTACCTTGTCGATCCGATGTTTTTTTCTATTCTAGCGCTATAGTGATGTTAATTTGCCACAGTGGGCGTTTCTGAGCTAAGGGTTTCCATTTAGGATAAAAGACGTATGGGGACATTGTTAACACCTGATCAATAAGGACTGAAAAGCAGGCAAATAAAATCGATACAGGATAAAAGATTGATTTAACGAGACTAGTATGTGTGCAGAAAAAAAAGGCGATAAGTTAATCTATATTGGTTGAAATGACAACTACCAATCGATATATCTGAAAATATCGAGCTCCTTTTTGAAAACGTTTGATCTACAACATCACAATTAGGTCCAAGCCAACTGTTTGGGAAAAAAAATGATTGGCCTGACCCAAGCACCGACCCACTCGCTTGTGTTCATTACTTCACCAACATGTTGCCAATTATAACCACTTGAATAAGAACTACCCAATATTCATGACCAAGACGCAGGACCAGTGGCGTTGCGTTGATGGTGGAAAAGGTGAGGGGGGGGGGGGTGGAGGTAGGAGGCCTGAAGGACATTTATTTTAGAATTCGATCACAAATGATGTTTAGATAACGGATGTTTTAGACCGAAAGTGAAATATATATCGTAGTTTGTGATGTACGATACGAACAAATTTATCCACACAACGTACTTTTATGGACATGCCTGTTGGCGTAGGCGATCATCTCTCTCCATATCTCTCAGTCCTTCATACATGTCTTACTTTCAGTCGAAATTCTTTTATTGTGCTTTTATTTGTGCCTGGAAGCGAAGGCGCGCCCCACCCAGCACCAGAGCTGGAAGTCGTCAGTGACTCATAACTGATGGCTTGCGCCAGGATCGGTGAACCAGAACCATCCAGACCCTGCTACACCTCTTCGTGGTGCCTCTAGAAACAGACTAACCTGTCTAGTCTGGCCAAGCGAGCAGGGATCGAAGTGGGAAGACGAACCCGGTACACAAAAAAGCGTCGGCTGAAATCGGATGTGTTGGGCCGAAAGGCGCAGATATCACAGTGTTACACTGCAAACTGCAACACAACGTAACTACGTCCACTTAACGTCCTTTTAAGGGCGGATGACGAGGAGGAAGTCTACGGTTCGTATCCGTTAGAATACCTCAAATCATCGGACGAACGCATCATTATCATCATCATCATCATCATCATCATTTGTGCCTAATATTTTATTGTGTTGTTATTTGTATTTATTAAAGATAAGCTTCGGTAGTTTTTCTCTTGGTTTTCCTCATTCCTCTAATTCAGCCCGTTGCTAGAGTAAATAATAAAAAAAAAAAAGTAAAGAGCCCCCGTCACGCCAAGTGGCGTATAGGGAATATGGTGTTAGTGACCATCTCAGCTGCCCTTAATGTTCTTTGTGTTGTCTTGCTTATCGTCCACGATTCACTTCAATAGAATAGAACAGGTCCGATGTAGCTGTCGGCCTCTGGACTTGAAGGTTACCCCGGGTTCGAATTCAGCGCACACGGTGGGAACTTTTCACATCGAATTCGTGGTATCTTCGTGGTTTTATCCTCCCCTAATCCCTGGTGAGATTCGATGTCTAGCCCTCTCTGGGTGGTGAGATCCGATGTCTAGCCCTCACTCGGTGGTGAGATCCGATGTCTAGTCCTCACTCGGTGGTGAGATCCGATGTCTAGCCCTCACTCGGTGGTGAGATCCGATGTCTAGCCCTCTCTGTGTGGTGAGATCCGATGTCTAGCCCTCACTCGGTGGTGAGATTCGATGTCTAGCCCACACTCGGTGGTGAGATTCGGTGTCTAGCCCTCACTCGGTGGTGAGATCCGATGTCTAGCCCTCACTCGGTGGTGAGATCCGATGTCTAGCCCTCTCTGGGTGGTGAGATCCGATGTCTAGCCCTCTCTCGGTGGTGAGATCCGATGTCTAGCCCTTTCTGGGTAGTGAGATCCGATGTCTAGCCCTCTCTCGGTGGTGAGATCCGATGTCTAGTCCTCTCTGGGTTGTGAGATTCGATGTCTAGCCCTCTCTCGTTGGTGAGATCCGATGTCTAGCCCTCTCTCGGTGGTGAGATCTGATGTCTAGCCCTCTCTGGGTGGTAAGATCCGATGTCTAACCTGTCTAGCCTCTCTGGGTGGTGAGATCTTCATCATCAAGTACTGGGTCTGCTGGCGTAGGTGATCATGTCTCTCCACAATTTTTTATCTCGACAGTTATTTATCATTTCTGTTGTTGACCTTCTGCCAAGTCATTCTCTTAAGCTGTCTGGTATCTTTTATCTTTGTTTCCCTCTATCTCTTCGTCCCTCAATTTTCCCAGTTGTTACAATATATTCCAGCTGTTCACTTCTCATTACATGACCCAAAAAATGATAATTGTTTCTTCCTAATATTGGAAATTAACTCTCTTTTTTGCTTTGGCTTCTTTCAGAACGTTTTCATTACTCTTCTTAGCTGTACATGGTATTCTCAACATTTTTCTGTAAAACCACAGTTCTACAGACTCCAATGATTTTCTTGTCTGTTGTCCTATTGTCCACGATTCACATCCATATGTTAAGACTGACTTTACATAACATTTAAGAACTCTTTTCTTGTTTATGTTTTCAAAAATGGATTGCATAGTATCTTCCTCATTTTTTGGAAAGCTGCTTTTGCCTGAGCCATTCTGCATCTTACCTCTTTTGTACATCTTCCGTCTGAGGTTAACAAAGTTCCCAAATATTTAAATTCATTTACCTGTTTTAATATTGTTACACTTGTCTTTATTTTGCACTGAGGTGATGTCTTTTTCTTTGTTGTTACCACTACTTCTGTCTTTTTGCTTTTAAGGCAAATCTGTGGTTCTATCTTAGTTTTTTTTTTAACACCTCTTATTTTTAATTAATCTCTTCTCTTCTTAGTCTTCAATTTTCACTTGACTGCCTTCTAACCTTATCTTATCCCAAACCAGCGACATTTTCATCATGAGCTCTTCGACCTGACACCAACACAAAGAATGAAAATGTATGTCTACTTCCTCTTCATCCACTGTTTCTTTCGCTTTTTAAAAAAAATAATTAATTAATTAAACAATGTTGCACCGTGCTAAAATGTGCCGCACGGACTGCGGTATCTGTCCCTCTTGTCCGTCAAATTCGATTTCGACATATGTCGATGGCTGCACCATCACAGCTATGGTTTTCTGTTGCATTATGTAGCACGCAATGACGGACATCGGATCAATATTTTTTTAACATGGGAAAAATACAACCGAGGGATCCCTGCCCGTAGTCACAAATATAGAAGGAGTCTCCAAGTTTGTGTGAGCTTTAATACAGTCTGAGTCTCCTAGATTGTGTGAGCTTTAATACAGTCTGAGTCTCCAAGATTGTGTGAGCTTCAATACAGTCTGAGTCTCCAAGATTGTGTGAGCTTCAATACAGTCTGAGTCTCCTAGATTGTGTGAGCTTCAATACAGTCTGAGTCTCCAAGATTGTGTGAGCTTCAATACAGTCTGAGTCTCCAAGTTTGTGTGAGCTTTAATACAGTCTGAGTCTCCTAGATTGTGTGAGCTTTAATACAGTCTGAGTCTCCAAGATTGTGTGAGCTTCGATACAGTCTGAGTCTCCAAGATTGTGTGAGCTTCAATACAGTCTGAGTCTCCAAGTTTGTGTGAGCTTCAATACAGTCTGAGTCTCCAAGATTGTGTGAGCTTCAATACAGTCTGAGTCTCCAAGATTGTGTGAGCTTCAATACAATGAGTCTCCAATTGTCTGTTTCCAAGACAGTTTGAGTCTCCAAGATAACTATGTTTTCATGACAATCAGAGTCACCTATTCGGTCTACTTTCACGATAATCTGAGTCTCCAAGAAAGTTTGAGTCTCCAAGACAATCTGAGTCTATAAGACAGTCTGAGTCTCCATGAAAGTCTGAGTCTCCAAGACAATCTGAGTCTCTAAGACAATCTGAGTCTCTAAGACAGTCTGAGTCTCCATGACAGTCTGAGTCTCCAAGACAATCTGAGTCTCTACGACAGTCTGAGTCTCTAAGACAGTCTGAGTCTCCAAGACAGTCTGAGTCTCCAAGACAATCTGAGTCTCTAAGACAGTCTGAGTCTCCATGAAAGTCTGAGTCTCCAAGACAATCTGAGTCTCTAAGACAATCTGAGTCTCTAAGACAGTCTGAGTCTTTAAGACAGTCAGAGTCTCTAAGATTTTTACGTTTCCAAGACAGTCTGAGTCTCCAAGACAGTCTGAGTCTCCAAGACAACTTGAGTCGCTAAGATATCTACGTTTCCAAGACAGTCTGAGTCTCCAAGACAGTCTGAGTCGTTAAGATATTTACGTTTCCAAGACAGTCTGAGTCTCCAAGACAGTATGAGTTTCCAACAAAATCTTTGATGCCATAAATCCCTTTTGATCCTTTTGTTTACCTCTCCGCCTTCTATTAACTGTTTCTTGTAATATTCATTTTGCTGACCCGTTAGATCTTTTGATATGCTTAAACATTCATCACTTTTCCTCATTCCCTCCCCAATATATAAAATTGGACACTTTCTGTGCCTTCCAGCGAACCGGCTATCCGGCCTACCGTCTGAGTAACTCTCACCCCCTAAACTTGTAATTCACATATATCCTTTCGTTTTCAGCCAATCAGCACCCTTCTTACATCTCACCCCTTCTACTATGTATATGTATATGGCCCTTTTCGTCTTGTCAGACGGTCTAGTGGAGGCTATTGCGTATTTTTTTGAGGTATTGTTTTTGCCGAACAGCTTCTCTCGTGGCTAATTCTACCAATGTTTGACAAACACACGCGGTCACATAATGAACAGGTCAGGCTCGCTGGTCCACAGGGTTTACCATCCTTTTTCATGAGTCTCTTCTCTTCTAAGTCCTGTCTTAGAACAGTCTCAAATGTTGTTATACCGTTCCTTATACGTGCTCTCCATGATGTGCGATCACTTGCCAGATGTTGCCAGTCGTTTTCACAGATGGAGAAGTCTTTCAGAGATGATTTGCAGATATATCTCTATATCGTAGTTTAGGTCTGCCGATTTGTCGTTTTCCGTGTTTTAGCTCGCCATATAGTATTTGCCTAGGAATGCGTTTTTCTTCCATCCGTTGGACATGCCCCAGCCATCTTAGCCTTCGACTTCTGAGCATCGACATGATTGTTAGGGTCTAAGCACGTTGCAGGACAGTTAAGTTGGTTATTTTGTCCTGCCATTCATGAGGGCTGTTGTTCTAATTTGTCCTTCTTTCAGTGTGCTTGTTTTAGTAAGTCCAGGGCACATGGTCCATACGTTCCATGTGCCAAGTTTAAACATTGGTGCTTTCTTCCTCATTTCACTTTGCCTACTCTGCCTGGGCACAGGATATGGAGATAGTGCTTTACCCAGTCGCACTATCCCCCTCTCGACTTCGTTTCAAGGATTTCCGAAGGAGGGACAAAGTCCATACGTTCGGAATTGAAAGAAGGTGCAGGTCTGCAGAAGGTACATCGTGCAGAAGATTCCCTTCTACTGAACTCTCGAAATTCCGAGAACTCTTTAATCCCCTGAACTGAATTCCCCATCTTTCCTCGTGAATTGTCCACGTTTTCCCGATTTACTCATGTTATTGTTACACATTCTCACCCCATTCTAACTGTTACAGTGAAAATGATGACCATTACATTTTTTTAATTTGCGTTTTTGACTCCAATTCCGAACATATAAAACACAGTTATAAATAGTCGTCGAAGTATTCCCGTCACACATCAAACAACATCTTCCCGCAATGTGAATTTGTGAAATTATAAACCACATATTGAAATTATAAAAATCGCATGTCTACCGGAGGCGAAGGCGCACCTCACAGCACCTGAGCTGAAAGTTGTCAGCGACCCACAGCTGATGGCATGCGTCAGGATCGGTGAGCCAGTACCATCCAGACCCTGCTCCACCTCTCCGTGTTGCCTCCGTGGTGATAGACTAACCTGTCTAGTGTGGCCAATCGAGTAGGGATCGAAGAGCGAAGACAACCTGGTTCTCAAAAATGTCGCGCTGAAGTCGGATGTGTTGGGCCTAAGGGCGCAAATATCACAATTATACTACAAGCCACAACACAAAGCAGACACGCCCACTTAACGTCCTTTTAAAGGTGGATGATGAAGAGGTGTACTCTTTTAGTCATCGAACGCAGCAAACAAGCAGCAAGCATGTCTACCCTAGATCTCACAGTAGCCCTTTTGAATTTAGACAACATTCTTCCTGGCTAACATGAAACTCCTAGAGTCACGCCGGTGCTAGAAAGTCATGAATAAAGATCTGTCCTTTCGCCTTTCAACATTAGCGTTTGGCCGGTCTAGGGATATACGATGAGACATTATGATGACGTGGCACACACAACAATGGCTACACCCATAGATTCCCGATTACTCTAGTGAATGCAGCCTACAACGAACGAAACACGGTGCAAATTCCCTAACGTGAAAACTTCGGTTGACTTGACGGAGCAGTCCACATTAATGAGTTGTAACATGTAATAAATTGCGTCAAACAAGTCCAACGACTGCAATTGTACAGCACTCAGTGTGTTGACGTAAACAGCAGATCAACTCTAGACGGTGGAAGGTCGCATCGTTCAGAACACTTGACTTGTCAAAAAGGAATATTGCCGCGTGTACGACTCCGCTTCATCGGCACACATCTGTTAAGCAGAACATCATTTTGACTTTAACTTAGAAAATTGCATTGGAGAGCCGAAATTAATTAGTCTCCAAATGCAATTTCTGTAGCGATCGAGAGAACATGAACTATGTTCCACCATCTTGGAAACGGAAGTCCCTGCTTGTTGTTATTGGTTATTGGTTATGGAAGGCCTCGGCATCACTGCAAATGAATTAAAATCCATAATTGCTCAACCGCCCGAGCCAATGGAATCATCCGAATTACTAACACATCTCCCAAACAAAGAAAGGTAACTGTAGTCCCCATCGTAGCAGTCTCAGCACACGCCAAAAGACATAAGGCGAAACCGCGCAGAAAGTGAACACAGCCAACTGTTCCCTGTCATACGATATCATCATTCATCGTAAACAAGCAGGATATCGAAACAGGATTAAAACGGATGAGACACACAGCTCACGGTGTGCACAGAGCACTTAACTCAGTAGCTCCTGCTACAAGCCGGACTTGGAATATGAGGAAACTGCAAGAAGGAACACTTTTCAGACATAGCCTTCAATGGTTCCCGCCGCCTATCCACCATATACCATGGAAGTTCGCGTCCTCCCGAAAACGATGATCGTCGTATCACTCGCTGATGACTCCAATTCCAAATGTTGTGTTATGTTGTAAACGGGATTGTGACGCAAAATATCATGACGTAAATTTCATCAAACGATGGCGTAATGAAAAAAATGATCTGCATCATTGCACAGCGACTTTATAAACAGCCTGTACAAGCGATATGATATGCCTACATCAATGTCGAGAAAATAATTAACTTCGAGGAAGAACAATATTTAATTGTAAAGTCATTGTTAAATCATAAAGAATTGATTGTTAAAATAGTAAAATAATATAATTAGAAAATATATAATTAAATAAACTTAATTCAAGCAGATTTGATTTACTAAATACACACAGTTTTATGCTTAGAGAAATCACAGAAAATGGAGATAGACGACACAACGAGCCTTCAATAAGCGTTCCGGGAACACCAGACCCAAGGGTCGACCACGAAAAAAGATGGATTGATGGAATATTAGAAACACTAGGAAACAACAGCAGCAGAGGCGAACAGAAGAGCAAAAGACCACAAATTATATCTCCCCGCGACGATGAAAGGCAAATGAAGACGGAAAAAAAGAATAAGAAGGCTCAGTTTTAGACAACCGTCAAAAGAAACGAAAAAAAAAAAGATAAACACAAATATGATGAACAAAAATATAATCTGGGAACCCCTGTCTTTGTAGCATCACACGATGATAATAATGGCAATAAGAGCGAGAAGAGAGAAACTTTTTATTTTCCCCGAGAAGCAGAAAGTAAAGATAACACACCAGGAAGTGTTGTGGACTCCAAGCACAACAAATCCCCCAGGGAAGTTGTCCACAAGGCTTCATCAATACATAGGATTTCATGTTTGCGCTATTTCGCAACCCCAAGCAATGGAGGAGCGTGCAAATTTGGTCATTTATTCCATATTTAAATCCTAGTAGCTTATTATCTATAGATCAGTTTGTCATAACGTAGTCAGCAACGGCTGCGTTAACTGAAACCTGCGTCAATAATATAGCTGTCGTCATTTCATAGACTCAGATTGAAATTTAAAATAGCGGGATAGAATTAAAAAAAAAAAAAAAACGAAAAAAGGCTTTTATAATGAGACCAAAGTTCTGTATTCATTTAGCAGTAAATGAAAAGAGAGTAGCTATGTCGTCCAGTTTTGTGTTAGCGTGTTTGCTTTTGACGGTCTTTCCAAATCTTGGAGATGGATTAGAAGAAACTGGTAAAAATGTTAATGTTACCTCAGGTGGAATAAACCAGTCTTTTACAGCAAACCAGACAGATGAGACTGGCAATGACACTTTGATCCACAGTGATTCCCATAACTCAGGAAGCAACCACTCACAAGGGCACCGCCATGGAAGCCTTCATGTTGCAGCTATTGCATATGACGAGGTTCGAGATCCACTAATATTTACAATTGTTGTGCTTCTGGCAGGGATTAGTAAGATCGGTAAGTTGTTCTCATAATAATTTATCATTGACTTATAATAATTATAATTTATAAAAGTGTATAATCTTTGTTATTAATTAGACAACAGTGAATCCCCAATCATCTCCATCATTAGCATTGATATTCCCTATGACAGTCACTTTTGAAGTTGTCTCTGTCCTGTGTGAGATATTCAACTTCTGCTGCAGTAATTCCCTTCTTGTCTGTATTATCTTGCACTTACCTTGCTCGTCCTCTCTATTGTCTACCAAGTAATGTGACCTGCATAATGATCTTCTCTAGGCCATCATGGTTCTATATATGAGAACAATTGATAATGTTCTTTAGTAACCTATCATCCATCATCAGGTGACATTTCCTTTGCAGAACATTGCATTCACCCTCTGAAAGAGTCTCTGTCTCTAGCCAGTCTCATTGCATTCACTATCTGAAAGAGTCTCTGTCTCTAGCCAGTCCCATTGCATTCACCATCTGAAAGAGTCTCTATATCTAGCCAGATCTCCCACAGAATGTTGTATTCACCTTCAGCCCGTCTGAAAGAGTCTCTGTCTCTAGCCAAATCTCCCACAGAACATTGTATTCACCTTCAGCCCATCTGAAAGAGTCTCTGTCTCTAGCCAAATCTCCCACAGAACATTGTATTCACCTTCAGCCCATCTGAAAGAGTCTCTGTCTCTAGCCAAATCTCCCACAGAACATTGTATTCAAATTCAGCCCATCTGAAAGAGTCTCTGTCTCTAGCCAAATCTCCCACAGAACATTGTATTCACCTTCAGCCTATCTGAAAGAGTCTCTGTCTCTAGCCAAATCTCCCACAGAACATTATATTCACCTTCAGCCCATCTGAAAGAGTCTCTGTCTCTAGCCAAATCTCCCACAGAACATTGTATTCAAATTCAGCCCATCTGAAAGAGTCTCTGCCTCTAGCCAAATCTCCCACAGAACATTGTATTCACCTTCAGCCCATCTGAAAGAGTCTCTGTCTCTAGCCAAATCTCCCACAGAACATTGTATTCACCTTCAGCCCATCTGAAAGAGTGTCTGTCTCTAGCCAAATCTCCCACAGAACATTGTATTCACCTTCAGCCCATCTGAAAGAGCCTCTGTCTCTAGCCAAATCTCCCACAGAACATTGCATTCACCTTCTGCTCATCTGAAAGAGTCTCTGCCTCTAGCCAAATCTCCCACAGAACATTGCATTCACCTTCAGCCCATCTGAAAGAGTCTCTGTCTCTAGCCAAATCTCCCACAGAACATTGCATTCACCTTCAGCCCATCTGAAAGAGTCTCTGTCTCTAGCCAAATCTCCCACTTCTTCTGCTTTTATATTCAAGGTCTCTTTCATCTATTGAAACCACCTTCTGCCCCTGTGTTATCTAGGAACCATGCTTTCCAATTGGAAGCCACGATAGCTCAGTGGTTAGTGAACTGGACCACAAAGGACAAGAGGTAGGGTTCGATCCCAACCGACGGCTTCTGGTTCACCCAGCCTTTAATGGGTACTGGATTTTTTTTCTGGGAAAGTAAAGCGGCACGGGCGTAATACCGACCACATTACCTCAAATATCATGTGCCAATGGTCTGTAAATTTATGGTCACTAACACCATATTCCCTATACGCCACTTGGCGTGGCGGGGGGTACATTACTTTTTTTTAATGCCTTCCATTACTGTTCTTTCCAGCCCACTGTGTCTTTTGATGTGGCCATAGTATTTTAATTTCCTCTGTAGCATGGTGTTTATAAGCCAGTTCTTTTTAATGTTTAAGTCTTTTAATATATCTTCATTGCTCTTTTTCATTATCAAAGATATTTTAAGGATTTTCTGTAGGATTTTGTTTTAAATGTATTGATTTTATTCTTTTCTGTTTGCAAGATTGTCCATGATTCACAACCAAATGTTGCTATTGGGAAGACACATGTCCTTGGTAATTTTAATTTGACTGCCTTGCTGGTATTGTGTCACATCTTTAGTAACTAGTCCTATGAAATAATGAAATACTAAAATGTTGCAAAATGGATAGGTTTGTTCTTTTCTCTGTTCATAGTTTTCTGAGTATTCTTCTGTAACACATGCATTCAAAAACATTTATGAATTTTTTAGCAGATGTGTCAATAGTCATTGCGTCCTAGCCATATGTTTCTATGGGAAAAATACAGGCTATTAGGAAACTAAGCTTTGTTGCTATATTAGTTCCTAGCCAAAAGTTGTCCACTTGTTTTATCCTATTTATAGCTATGAATTCAAATGTATTAAAAGTATATATAGCTATCCTATTTTTTTGTTGAATTAAGCAATGTTTGAAGATCCATTCAGATCAAAACAGAAATGGAGCTATGAATTATAGAAGTCTGAAAGACAAAGAACAGACAAGGAAACATCAAGACTGCCATGATTTCAAACAACATAGTGATAACAGGTTTGAGCTGGAGCTGGATAGGTCATATACTTCAAAAAGAACCAGAGACAATCACAAGATTTGTTGTGGAGGTAAATCCAGATGTAACTCAAAAGGGAGGTTGATTAAGAGTAATCTGGTGGAAACAGATTAAAAGTATGGACCAGACTTGGAAAACCCTGTGAAGGATGCAAAATGGATGCATTTTGTTGTCAACCTACAGAATGCCACATAATATGCTAACTTCTTTGCTAATCTGTAGTCAAAGGAAGAAGAAGAAGAAGTATAAAACAAATGAAAACTTCTTTATCATATACAAGATAATCCAAAACATATTTATCAAGTACAAGATAATAAAACATCTTTATCAAGTACAAAATAAACAAAACATCTTTATCAAGTACAAGCTAAACAAAACATCTTTATCAAGTACAAGATAAACAAAACATCTTTATCAAGTACAAGATAAACAAAACATCTTTATCAAGTACAAGATAAACAAAACACCTTTATCAAGTACAAGATAAACAAAAACATCTTTATCAAGTACTAGATAAACAAAAACACCTTTATCAAGTATAAGATAAACAAAACATCTTTATCAAGTACTAGATAAACAAAACATCTTTATCAAGTACAAGATAAACAAAACATCTTTATCAAGTACTAGATAAATCAAAACACCTTTATCAAGTACTAAATAAACAAAACATCTTTATCAAGTATAAGATAAACAAAACATCTTTATCAAGTATAAGATAAACCAAAACACATTTATCAAGTACAAGATAAACCAAAACATCTTTATCAAGTACAAGTTAAACCAAAACATCTTTATCAAGTACAAGATAAACAAAACATCTTTATCAAGTGCAAGCTAAACAAAACACCTTTATCAAATACAAGATAAACAAAAACATCTTTATCAAGTACTAGATAAACAAAAACACCTTTATCAAGTACTAGATAAACAAAACATCTTTATCAAGTACAAGATAAACAAAACATCTTTATCAAGTACAAGATAAACCAAACTAATGGAACTAATACAATGACACTGGATAGGACACACACAGCATAGACCAACTAAATGTATTACAGACTTACAGCATAGACCAACTAAATGTATTACAGACTTACAGCATAGACCAACTAAATGTATTACAGACACACACAGCATAGACCAACTAAATGCATTACAGACACACAGCATAGACCAACTAAAAGTATTACAGATACATACAGCATAGACCAACTAAAAGTATTCTATCTATCTATCTATTGGCCTTTCGAGCCATAGCCGGCCCATAGGGCATAGACCAAGATACTCTTTCTCTTATCTAAATTTTTATTTTAACAGTTTTCAATTTTTCTAAAGATATTTTATCAAATCTTGCCATTTGTCTCTGTTCTGTGCAAGCAACTCTATCTCATTGAGGGAGCCAATTCCTACTGCTCTTGCCCCTCTGATCAATGTTCTTCTCAGTGTCTTTCTGGGTTGCCCTCTTTTCCTCTTACCTGTTGTTTCCCACACGAGGGCTTGCTTTATTATTCGGTTGTTATCTCTCTTCACCACATGTCCAACATATGACCATCGTCTTTTCTTGATTACTGAAGATATTAGTGGTTGTTTGGCGATTTCTCTAATTTTTCTATAATTTCTTCGTTTGTATTATTTCTTCGTTTGTATTGAATTCGTTCCATGCTAAACCAAGTATTTTCCTTAGACATTTATTTTCCAATATGTTCAACTTTGTTTCTATGTCTCTTGTTGTTTTCCAGCTCTCACATGCATACGTAAGGGTAGATAGTATGTTTGATTATACTTAAAGTATTACAGATATACAATTTAGACCACCTAAAAGTATTACAGACACACACAACATAGGCCAAATAAAAGTATTACAGACACACAATATAGACCAACTAAAAGTATTACACACACACACACAATATAGGCCAACTAAAAGTATTACAGACACACACAACATAGGCCAACTAAAAGTATTACAGACACACAATATAGGCCAACTAAAAGTATTATAGACACACACAACATAGGCCAAGTAAAAGTATTACAGACACAACATAGGCCAACTAAAAGCATTATAGACACACACAATATAGGCCAACTAAAAGTATTACAGACACACACAATATAGGCCAAATAAAAGTATTACAGACACACAATATAGACCACCTAAAAGTATTGCACACACACACAACATAGGCCAAATAAAAGTATTACAGACACACAATATAGACCAACTAAAAGTATTACACACACACACACACAACATAGGCCAACTAAAAGTATTACAGACACACAATATAGGCCAAGTAAAAGTATTACAGACACACAATATAGGCCAACTAAAAGTATTACAGACACACAATATAGACCAACTAAAAGTATTACAGACACACAATATAGACCAACTAAAAGTATTACAGACACACAATATAGGCCAAGTAAAAGTATTACAGACACACAATATAGGCCAACTAAAAGCATTACAGACACACAATATAGACCAACTAAAAGTATTACAGACACACAATATAGGCCAACTAAAAGTATTACAGACACACAATATAGACCAACTAAAAGTATTACAGACACACAATATAGACCAACTAAAAGTATTACAGACACACAATATAGGCCAACTAAAAGTATTACAGACACACAATATAGACCAACTAAAGTATTACAGACACACAATATAGGCCAACTAAAAGTATTACACACACACACAATATAGACCAACTAAAAGTATTACAGACACACAATATAGACCAACTAAAAGTATTACAGACACACAATATAGACCAACTAAAAGTATTACAGACACACAATATAGACCAACTAAAAGTATTACAGACACACACAATATAGGCCAACTAAAAGTATTACAGACACACAATATAGGCCAACTAAAAGTATTACAGACACACAACATAGGCCAAGTAAAAGTATTACAGACACACAATATAGGCCAACTAAAAGTGTTACAGACACACACAATATAGACCAACTAAAAGTATTACAGATACACAATATAGACCAACTAAAAGTATTACAGACACACAATATAGGCCAACTAAAAGTATTACAGACACACAATATAGACCAACTAAAAGTATTACAGACACACAATATAGACCAACTAAAAGTATTACAGACACACACAATATAGACCAACTAAAAGTATTACAGACACACAATATAGACCAACTAAAAGTATTACAGACACACAATATAGGCCAACTAAAAGTATTACAGACACACACAATATAGGCCAACTAAAAGTATTACAGACACACAATATAGACCAACTAAAAGTATTACAGACACACAATATAGACCAACTAAAAGTATTACAGACACACACAATATAGACCAACTAAAAGTATTACAGACACACACAATATAGACCAACAAAAAGTATTACAGACACACAATATAGACCAACTAAAAGTATTACAGACACACAATATAGACCAACTAAAAGTATTACAGACACACACAATATAGGCCAACTAAAAGTATTACAGACACACAATATAGACCAACTAAAAGTATTACAGACACACAATATAGACCAACTAAAAGTATTACAGACACACAATATAGACCAACTAAAAGTATTACAGACACACACAATATAGACCAACTAAAAGTATTACAGACACACACAATATAGACCAACTAAAAGTATTACAAAACATAACCTTTTTTGGAATCCACAATGCTGGAATGCCAGAAAATATTAGATAAGGGAGGTGGAAATAAAAAAAAGAAGACTTGAGAAGAACTTAAGAAAATGCATGAATTTGAAAAACAATAGTTGAAGACCTCTGCTCCATAGGAGTGGAAAAGAGGAAGAATAATATTGCTAACTAATATTAATCTTTGTAATCTGCTTCTGTTTGCTCTGCTCTTAATAATGGTGGTTCAAAATTGAAAATCAATACTAGACTAGCACAGGTGACATCGGCATCAACAATGCTGATAACATAATTTTGACATGACAAATAGTTCAATCTAAAATATGAGATTAGACTATTACATGCATGTGCAAATATCATTAATTTGATATGTGAAACGTGTGTTAGATGCAGAATTATAAGGAAAATGAAAGTGATACAAGAATAAGGTGTTGTCATAAGATACTTGAAAATACTTTGTATGCTGTGGAATTAATTCAAGACTAATGTAGAATTAAGAGAAATCTTCTGCGATCATGGCTCATTCAGACCAGGACTCCGGACTCTCTTATGTAGGCAGCTGTCTGTTTAAGTGATTCGGTTGCCCTGTAAAAATTCCAGGGAGGTGGGTGTGGTCCACATTGTCCTTCTCAGGTCAGGTACTGGGAGCAATCCTGTAGAACATGTCTTATTGTCATGTTATCCAGGGTACAGTGGCATAGGCTGGTAGTTCCTATTTTGAGTTTGATGAACATGTGGTTTCTCATTCTGTTGTGGCCAGTGCATAGGCAAAGTATAATGACTTGAGCCCTCCTTGATAGTTGGAGGTATCCATCCCTCTCGTTATACTTTGGGTGTTCTTGTTTCCATTTTTCATGGTACTGGCCTTTAATGATGGATTTGGCTTCATCGTAGCTGACCAGATGATTCTCTTGTGGTAATCTCACTCTGGAAGTTATTGCACAGTTGGTCTAGGGTTGTTCTCAAGTCATCTAACTCACTGTTCCTGGAGGTTTTTAGAGCTGAATTAAGAGAAATGACAAAAGAGAAATGACAAAGCATCAAAACTTATCATCTGTAATCAAGAGAAGAAGTTGGTCATATGTTGACCATGTGATGAGAAGAGACAACAAGAGAAGAAGGTGGTCATATGTTGACCATGTGATGAGAAGAGACAACAAGGGAATCTCAAAACAGATTATCAAATGAGAATCAGAGTATACAAGAAAAAGAGAACAACATCAAGAAACAATAATAACAAGAACACTGAGGCGAGAGACAACAGCAGCTGGCATTAGCTCTCTTGATGAGGTTGAGATGCTCACCCAGAACAAGGATGTGTGACGAGATACTGTACAGATCCTGTGCAAAGTTTGACACCAGATGGCAGAGATGTAGAGAAAATGGTTTGCTGATATCAAAGAGTGGACATAAAAGAACGTTTGAATGAACGTTATGCCTGGGAGGGCAGACCATCTAAGGGCAGAATCCCCCTACAGAAAAGACAATCTGCTGCCTTGCAGGAAGATTGGGGACAATCAAAGGCTAAGGAAAGCAAACCTGAATAAAATGCTGGCTGAAATCGGATGCACTGGGCCACTGGCGCAGAACACAGTGCAACGTTTTTAACGGGTGTTCAATCAGAGTGGATCTGGCAGACTCTAAATGTGATATTCCGTCTGTGGGGGCGATCAACACACTTAACCTGACAGCTGACTTCATGTGAGTGTCTGGAATCCTACTCTGATTGAGTCCTGATCGCAGAGAGAGAGAGAGAGAGAGAATGAATGTGAAAAAAGTGGAGAAAGAATGTAAGAAGATCATTGTGCTGGGGAATTGAAATTCCCATTGAATTTGTGGGATCATATAGGCAGGCAGGTACTTAATAAGGGTTTTAAAAATTGATACTTAACTGTTCTTAAAAATGAGAAAGATACTTGCAATCCATTTTTGACAATAGAAACAAGAAAAATAGTTCTTAAATGTTATGTAGTGCCAGTCTTAACATATGGATGTGAATCATCGACAGTAGGACAACAGACAAGAAATCACTGGAGTCTGTAGAAATGTGGTTTTACAGAAGAATGTTGAGAATACCGTGGCCGCTAAGAAGATTAATGAAAACGTTCTGAAAGAGGCCAAAGCAAAAAGAGAGCTAATTTCCAATATTAGAAGAAACAATCATTTTTTTTGGCCACGTAATGAGAAGAGAACAACTGGAATATATTATAATTTATTATTGCCCAATATTAAATTATATTTACAGTTTTTATTTCAAAACAGAACACAAGATGACATTATTGTTGATCAAATAAATATTTTTGTTAAAATGATGGGACGGCTGGGGCATATGATAAAAACATTCTGTCCCATTCAAAATGGTACATGGGGACTGGCTGGTCTCGAGGCAAGACGCCGGCGTCGAGACAAAGAGGTTGTGGGTTCAAAACCTGGCTGCACCAGTTGGGATTTTTATCTATGATTTCTCTCTGCGGCAACCACCCCTGGTCTCAGCAGCGAGACCACACTGTTCTCTGTTTCCTCGTTTGCAGTATGTTCTTGGTCTGCTTCTGCGTTGCTTCTTCTCCAGAGTCTATAGCATAGTGGTTTTTGTGTTTATATCTCACGGTTGCTTGCTTTAATCTCAAAGTAGAATTTTAGTTATAATCATAAAAATGTTGCAACATGTATGAAAGAAGATGACCTGATGGAACTACATTCCACTCATTCTAGAGATTGATATTTTATTGAAGAGGTTCAAATTTGTGACATCATCATTATCATCAAGTACTATGCCTGCAGGCGTAGGTGATCATGTCTCTCCACAACTTTTGATCTTGACAGTTATTTATCATTTCTCCTGTTGACCTTCTGTCAAGCCATTGTCTGGTATCTTTTCTCTTTGCTTCCCTCTATCTCTTCGTCCCTCAATTTTCCCAGTTGTTACAATATATTCCAGCTGTTCCCTTATTATTACATGGCCAAAAAATTATAATTGTTTCTTCCTAATATTGGAAATTAGCTCTCTTTTTACTTTGGCCTCTTTCAGAACATTTTCATTACCCTTCTTAGCTGTCCATGGTATTCTCAACATTCTTCTGTAAAACCACATTTCTATAGTCGCCAGCGGTTTTCTTCTTTTTTCGTGACACTGTGACATTTGTGACACTGAAAAATAAGATGAATGTTCTAGAATCATTGATTGTTGTGTTCTTGATATTTTAATTCAGTAGTGTTGTTTCCAAAATGGGGGAATTATTTTTCTCCGGCTTGGTATAGAACCGTTGATCAGAGGTTAACAAGCCGCTATCGTAAAACGATTTTGTTAATGAAACGTAGACCTGATACAGGATGTGTAAATTAGCAGTAGATAGTAGTGATAGTTTTTTCGGCCCTAAAACAACAATACCTATAATATCTTCAGTAATAAAGAAAAGACGATGGTCATATGTTGGACATGTGATGAGAAGAGATAATAATCGAATAACAAAGCAAGCCCTCATATGGGAAACAACAGGTAAGAGAAAAAGAGGAAGACCCAGGGGGACACTGAGAAGAACATTGATGAGAGATGCAAGAGCAGCAGGATTCGGCTCCCTCAATGAGATAGAGCTGCTTGCACAGAAAAGACAAATGGCGAGATTTGATAAATTATCTTTAAAAGAAAACTGCTAGAACAAAAATTCAGATAGAAGAAGGTGTATCTTGGTCTACGCCCTATGGGCCGGCTACGGCTCGAAAGGTCAATAGATAGATATATAGATAGTATTTATGAGAATAAATATTTCAACATTTGATAAATTTGACCTTTTCTGGTATAAAATACAATATTTTAACAACAAATATTGTAACAATTTAAGTTATAGTGTCTCTTATGATATGCTTTAATATACTATAGCAGAATTATACTCAAGTCATGTTCTAGAACTGAGAAAATTTACCAACACTACTAAAATATCCTCAACAAACAGCTGTGATCTTGGTCTCTTATGAACCAGACCTATCAATCTCTGTTGTTTGTCTTGCTGGTCTTTTTAGCTGTCCATGGAAACTTTCAACATTCTTCTGAGAAATCCCATCTCTGTGACCTCTGATCGTCTATTCATTTGTTTGTCTACTGTCCATGATTTGCTTCCTAGGTCAGAATTGGCTCTATATAGCACAGCTGAACTTTCTTTCTTGCTTCTATTGACTTCACTTCACAGTTGTCACTACAGTATTATTAAGTGGATGTCCGTGTGCCTGGGCTTGACAGGAAGTTGTGATCCATGTGTTTCTTATCAATTTTAAATAATCTGTTTTATTTATTGCATATCATCTTATGTTTAAATATGTTTTTTGTAAATCTGCTCTACTTTACCCTCTTCTCTTTTGCTTTACAGTGTCAAGATGAATTGAGTGTTCTTGAGTGTTCTCTGTGAGAAGCTTTGTACATAATAATTTGTTTCTCATTGAAATTAATTTATCTTTTTTTGTTATTGCCACTTATGGCAGAGGGCTGATTTCTAGCTGGGATGTTATTTGTCCAGACAGTTTTATTGGTTGTTTCAGGATACACTGTGAATTGTGTCACGTCTTCTCATCTTCTATTATCTTTGTTCCTTTTCTTTTTGTCTTTCCTTATTACATTCTTCTTCTGCTGCTGCATTTGCTTAATGATTGCTTCTCTTTTTTATTGTTTGTCCTTAAAAGTATGCCAGATAAGCATAGGTTTATTGTGTTGCTGGTAAGCCAAGATATCTGCACCTTTTGGACTAGCACATCTATCTTCAGCATATTGTTACATTTAGTATCCTATCTTATTTTTTATATGTTGTGATTTTTCTTTCATTGTTAATGTCCATGTTTGACATTGATAGCATGTTTGATTGGATTTTAATTCATTTGCAGTGATGCCGGGGCCTTCCATAACAATAACAATATCATGTTGCTGACAAAAATTCCATGTCAAATTTTTGTTTGTTTGGTATCAATCACCATATGTTAGATTGTTTATTGTCAGTGTTTGTATTCTAGACAGATCATTTTAAAGTTAAAACGGCAGTAAGACAGGGCTGTGTGTTATTTCCCTATTGTTTATTGTCAGTATTTGTATTCTAGACAGATCATTTTGAAGTTAAAACAGCATTAAGACAGGGGTGTGTGTTATCTCTCTATTGTTTATTGTCAGTGTTTGTATTCTAGACAGATCATTTTAAAGTTAAAACAGCAGTAAGACAGGGCTGTGTGTTATCTCTCTATTGTTTATTGTCAGTGTTTGTATTCTAGACAGATCATTTTGAAGTTAAAACAGCAGTAAGACATGGCTGTGTGTTATCTCTCTATTGTTTATTGTCAGTGTTTGTATTCTAGACAGATCATTTTGAAGTTAAAACAGCAGTAAGACAGGGCTGTGTGTTATTTCCCTATTGTTTATTGTCAGTATTTGTATTCTAGACAGATCATTTTGAAGTTAAAACAGCATTAAGACAGGGGTGGTGTGTTATCTCTCTATTGTTTATTGTCAGTGTTTGTATTCTAGACAGATCATTTTGAAGTTAAAACAGCAGTAAGACAGGGCTGTGTGTTATCTCTCTATTGTTTATTGTCAGTGTTTGTATTCTAGACAGATCATTTTGAAGTTAAAACAGGAATAAGACAGGGGTGTGTGTTATCTCTCTATTGTTTATTGTCAGTGTTTGTATTCTAGACAGATCATTTTGAAGTTAAAACAGCAGTAAGACAGGGCTGTGTGTTATCTCTCTATTTTTTATTGTCAGTGTTTGTATTCTAGACAGATCATTTTGAAGTTAAAACAGCATTAAGACAGGGCTGTGTGTTATCTCTCTATTGTTTATTGTCAGTGTTTGTATTCTAGACAGATCATTTTGAAGTTAAAACAGCAGTAAGACAGGGCTGTGTGTTATCTCTCTATTGTTTATTGTCAGTGTTTGTATTCTAGACAGATCATTTTGAAGTTAAAACAGCATTAAGACAGGGCTGTGTGTTATCTCTCTATTGTTTATTGTCAGTGTTTGTGTTCTAGACAGATCATTTTGAAGTTAAAACAGCATTAAGACAGGGGTGTGTGTTATCTCTCTATTGTTTATTGTCAGTGTTTGTATTCTAGACAGATCATTTTGAAGTTAAAACAGCATTAAGACATGGCTATGTGTTATCTCTCTATTGTTTATTGTCAGTGTTTGTATTCTAGACAGATCATTTTGAAGTTAAAACAGCAGTAAGACAGGGCTGTGTGTTATCTCTCTATTGTTTATTGTCAGTGTTTGTATTCTAGACAGATCATTTTGAAGTTAAAACAGCAGTAAGACAGGGTTGTGTTTTATCTCTCTATTGTTTATTGTCAGTGTTTGTATTCTAGACAGATCATTTTGAAGTTAAAACAGCAGTAAGACAGGGCTGTGTGTTATCTCTCTATTGTTTATTGTCAGTGTTTGTATTCTAGACAGATCATTTTGAAGTTAAAACAGCAGTAAGACAGGGCTGTGTGTTATCTCTCTATTGTTTATTGTCAGTGTTTGTATTCTAGACAGATCATTTTGAAGTTAAAACAGCAGTAAGACAGGGTTGTGTTTTATCTCTCTATTGTTTATTGTCAGTGTTTGTATTCTAGACAGATCATTTTAAAGTTAAAACAGCAGTAAGACAGGGCTGTGTGTTATCTCTCTATTGTTTATTGTCAGTGTTTGTATTCTAGACAGATCATTTTGAAGTTAAAACAGCAGTAAGACAGGGCTGTGTGTTATCTCTTTATTGTTTATTGTCAGTGTTTGTATTCTAGACAGATCATTTTGAAGTTAAAACAGCAGTAAGACAGGGCTGTGTGTTATCTCTCTATTGTTTATTGTCAGTGTTTGTATTCTAGACAGATCATTTTGAAGTTAAAACAGCAGTAAGACAGGGTTGTGTTTTATCTCTCTATTGTTTATTGTCAGTGTTTGTATTCTAGACAGATCATTTTAAAGTTAAAACAGCAGTAAGACAGGGCTGTGTGTTATCTCTCTATTGTTTATTGTCAGTGTTTGTATTCTAGACAGATCATTTTGAAGTTAAAACAGCAGTATGACAGGGCTGTGTGTTATCTCTTTATTGTTTATTGTCAGTGTTTGTATTCTAGACAGATCATTTTGAAGTTAAACAGCAGTAAGACAGGGCTGTGTGTTATCTCTCTATTGTTTATTGTCAGTGTTTGTATTCTAGACAGATCATTTTGAAGTTAAAACAGCAGTAAGACAGGGCTGTATGTTATCTCTCTATTGTTTATTGTCAGTGTTTGTATTCTAGACAGATCATTTTGAAGTTAAAACAGCATTAAGACAGGGCTGTGTGTTATCTCTCTATTGTTTATTGTCAGTGTTTGTATTCTAGACAGATCATTTTAAAGTTAAAACAGCAGTAAGATATGGTTGTGTGTTATCTCTCTATTGTTTATTGTCAGTGTTTGTATTCTAGACAGATCATTTTGAAGTTAAACAGCAGTAAGACAGGGCTGTGTGTTATTTCCCCATTGTTTATTGTCAGTATTTGTATTCTAGACAGATCATTTTGAAGTTAAAACAGCATTAAGACAGGGGTGTGTGTTATTTCTCTATTGTTTATTGTCAGTGTTTGTATTCTAGACAGATCATTTTGAAGTTAAAACAGCAGTAAGACAGGGCTGTGTGTTATCTCTCTATTGTTTATTGTCAGTGTTTGTATTCTAGACAGATCATTTTGAAGTTAAAACAGCAGTAAGACAGGGCTGTGTGTTATCCCTCTATTGTTTATTACATTCATGGGCTATATATGAAAGTTAGCCAACCCATTGGATGTAATGAGCTTCTATTTGCAAACGATATGGCACTAATGCATGGAAGATCTACAAGAATATTTAAATAGATTTTACTGCACAAGCACACAATGCCAGTCCTGGAACCTAGATGCAAGAACAATAAGAAAAATAACACAACAGACATGAAATGTGTTAGATGAAGGGCAGGAAACAGCTTGAGAGACAAGATTGGAAATGAAGAACTGATAAAAAAGCTAGGAATAACCCCCCCCCCCCCCCCCCCCCCCCCCCCGGCCATAGAATATATAAAGAAACAACAGATAAAACGGTTTTGCCACGTGACAAGGCAGAGTGATCAAAACACAACACAATGAGCCCTCAATAACATTGTGAGAACACCAGACCCAAGGGTCGACCACGAAAAAGATGGATCGTTAGAATATTAGAAGCACTAGAAAAATAACAGTAGCAGAGGCGAACAGAAGAGTAGAAGACCATAAATTATATCTCCCCTCGACGCTGAAAGGCAAATGAGGAAGGAAAGACGAAAAGAGGTATATATTACAACGTGAAAGTCAACACCAACAAGACAGAAGCCAGGAGCATTAACATAATTGGCAGACAATTAAAACAAGTAGAGGAGTTTAAATATCTAGGAAGTCGAGTGACAAATGACAATTCACAAGCAGCAGAAAGAGACTCAACTTTGCAACAATGCTTGTCAAATAATTAGGTAACTGTCACCACTGCTGTCAAACAAAGAAATAACACTAGAGGCAAAACAGTCATTCTATAACACAATAATTATTCCAACATTTTGATACCAATGCTAGACTTGAGAACAATAAAAAAATAACCACAATGAAATGTGTTTACACACATGATAAGAAACAGCTTGAGAAATAAGATCAGAAATGAAAATTGAGAAAAAGGTTAGGAATAATTGTGTTTATAGAGTAATAAAGAAGCAACAGGCAAGATGGTTTGGACACATAACAAAACTGAAAGATCAAAATTCTACATAATGAGCATTCGTTCATGTTGAGAATATCAGACCCACGGACTGACAAAAAAAAAGAAAAAAAAAAGTAAATTGATGGAATGTTAGAAACACTAGAAAATGTAACTGTAGGAGAGGTCAATGAAAGAGCAAAAGACTGCAAACTATATCTCTTCTTGATGCTGAAAGACAAATGAGAGGGAATGATGAAGAAGTGTTTATTGTGCAATTATTTGGTTTGTTTTTTTTTTCCACATGTTATCAATTTCATCCAAAGTATTCTTTGCTCTACACTTTACACTTCCCAAATATTTAACATTTACAACATTTGTTTCATTTCCTTGTTCTACACTTTACACTTCCCAAATATTTAACATTTACAACATTTGTTTCATTTCCTTGTTTGTTCTACACTTTACACTTCCCAAATATTTCACATTTACAACATTTTGTTTCATTTCCTTGTTTGTTCTACACTTTACACTTCCCAAATATTTCACATTTACAACATTTGTTTCATTTCCTTGTTCTACACTTTACACTTCCCAAATATTTCACATTTACAACATTTGTTTCATTTCCTTGTTTGTTCTACACTTTACACTTCCCAAATATTTAACATTTACAACATTTGTTTCATTTCCTTGTTTGTTCTACACTTTACACTTCCCAAATATTTCACATTTACAACATTTGTTTCATTTCCTTGTTCTACACTTTACACTTCCCAAATATTTAACATTTACAACATTTGTTTCATTTCCTTGTTCTACACTTTACACTTCCCAAATATTTAACATTTACAACATTTGTTTCATTTCCTTGTTTGTTCTACACTTTACACTTCCCAATATTTCACATTTACAACATTTGTTTCATTTCCTTGTTTGTTTCTACACTTTACACTTCCCAAATATTAACATTTATAACATTTGTTTCACTTCCTTGTTTGTTCTACACTTTACACTTCCCAAATATTTCACATTTACAACATTTGTTTCACTTCCTTGTTTGTTCTACAATTTACACTTCCCAAATATTTAACATTTACAACATTTGTTTCACTTCCTTGTTTGTTCTACACTTTACACTTCCCAAATATTTTAACATTTACAACATTTGTTTCACTTCCTTGTTTGTTCTACACTTTACACTTCCCAAATATTTAACATTTACAACATTTGTTTCTCTTCCTTTTTCCACCCTGAAGATTCAAAGCCCACCAGAAGCAGTGGTACTTTTAAAAAAAAAAAATTAGAAAAAAAATTAAACTGTGGTTTCTTTATGACGTTACCCTCCCCTGATCTCTTGGGTAATGAGATCCAATGTCTAACCCTCTTGGATAACGGCAGTAAATAGGAGGTCTCATGTGCACTCGCACACGTTAAAGAACCCTTGGCACTTAAATAAAAAAGAGTAGGCCATAATCATAGTTGCTGCCCATGGAAAGTTACCAGCAGAAACCTAACCACACAGTGGATTCCAGGCCGTGCTACAGAGTTCGTGCACATGGGCCAGGATTCTCCTTGGATTTTCACAAGATTCTTGAGGGGATAGCGGATCACATATGGATTCATCCGGTGTACAGTGATGAAGATTCTAACAACGAAAGATAATTGATTTTGATTCTTTTCTGCTCTTGGTCGTCGTGACTGTTTTTTTATGTGTTTTTAATCTTCATATTTTGTTCTTCATGATTATATTGTACTTCTTGTGTTGTTGCAAATTAATTTTCACCATTAACAAATATAATTGTGTTGTGTTTCATAGTATATACTTTTTACATATGTGGTCTATATATGTAATAATCAGCAGAAGTGGTGAGCTTTGTTGCATCCTGGCATTGATGGTAAATGTCAGAAATAACATTCATTCTTAATTTATATTGATTCTTTGATATAGCTTATGTTGATTCTTGATATAGGCTTATGCTGATTCTTTGATATAGGCTTATGCTGATTCTTTGATATAGGCTTATGCTGATTCTTTGATATAGGCTTATGCTGTTCTTGATATAGGCTTATGCTGATTCTTTGATATAGGCTTATGCTGATTCTTTGATATAGGCTTATGCGTAAGTTTTTTCTTTTCTTTCTCACATGTACCAGACAATGACTCCACTTTATTGTCAGCCCTTAGAAAAACATTAAGTGATTATAGATGTGTTATATTAGAGTAGTTTCCAGTTGGATCCAAAATAGAGGATTTGTTTTTCTCCCACTTGGTATAGAACCGTTGATCAGAGGTTTAACAAGCCGCTATCGTAAAAACGATTTTGTTAATGAAACGTAGACCTGATACAGATGTGTAAATTAGCAGTAGATAGTAGTGATAGTATTTTCGGCCCTAAAACAACATCAGAACTATCATCAATAGCCAGCAAAATTGTTCTTGAGATTAATCAAGAAGACTAAAGTCATGGAAAGCTTAATTCCAATAAATGACAAAAATATAGATGGAAAATAAACCAGTGGAAGAGATCGACCACTTTATCTTGGAAGTCACATTGATCGGGAAAGGGGATACAAGTAAAGAAATTGAAATCAGAATAGCTAAAGCAGCAATGTCTTTCAGAAGCCATGAAAAGTTGTGGAAATCAAAACTCATCAGCACAAACATAAAACTTAGGCTATTCAAATCAAATGTACTATCAACCCTTACGTATGCGTGTGAAAGCTGGAAACAACAAGAGATATAGAAACAAAGTTGAACGCATTCGAAAATAAATGTTTAAGAAAAATACTTGGTATAGCGTGGAACGAATTCAAACAAATGAAGAAATTAGAGAAATCACCAATCAACCACTAATATCTTCAGTAATCAAGAAAAGACGATGGTCATATGTTGGACATGTGATGAGGAGAGATAACAACCGAATAACAAAGCAAGCCCTTATGTGGGAAACAACAGGTAAGAGGAAAAGAGGCAGATCCAGAGAGACACTGAGAAGAACATTGATCAGAGAGGCAAGAGCAGTAGGAATCAGCTCCTTCAATGAGATAGAGTTGCTTGTACAGAACAGAGACAAATGGCGAGATTTGATAAAATATCTTTAGAAGGAATGAAAACTGCTAAAATAAAAATTTAGATAAGAGAAAGAGTATCTGGGTCTATGCCCTATAGGTCGGCTACGGCTCAAAAGGTCAATAGATAGATAGATAATGTTTTATATGTAGTGTCTAACAAGTTGTATTATTGTGACAATGGCCCAAAATGTTTGACTTCAACATGGCATTTTTGAATACTGGGTTGCCTTTCTTCATCAATTCTTACTTGTTTAACCAGGCTGGTTTGTCTGTATCCAGAGGCACCGTGTGATGATGAAGATCCTACCCACATAGCAGCAGTGCCTCAGAAAACAGGCTACCCAGTCTTGTCAAATGAGTAGTGATCGAAGCTGGATGGAATCTTGTATCTTTAAATGCCCTGGCAAAATCAGATATACTGGACCATAAAACACAAATGTCACAGTTTGATGCAAACACCAAGAGCTGCCAAGTCAATCACAATTTTCACTTTAGAGATGTGCATCATCTTTTCATGCGTTGTTGGCTGCATTTATTAGAGTAATTAGAATTTTATCATCGTAGCCATTGTTGTGTGCTACGTCATCACAATGGCTGATTGTATATCCCTAAAACGGCTGTACACTAATATGAAAGCGTAATGGAGTTTCATATATGACATAACCATAACCAAGAGCTCATTTGAATCTCATTTAAAGCCCTTTTAAAGTTGGAAATAAACATTTCCTTAATAGCTAAGAGACAAAATGATAAATATCATTTTCACACCAACATTATGTTGCCAATGTCAAACATGGCATTGAACAAAGCCTACACACAGTAGATCACAACATGCGAAATGAGGTACTTGAGAAAGATAAAAACAACACAATGGTAGATTAAATACCCAATGTGGAAATCAGAATAGATTAGAATGAAACCATGCCTGAAATATAAATATACAAACAACAAATAAAATGGTTATGAGATGGATATACTGAATAAAAGAGATATGCAAGAACCAAAACATTTCTATCCTAACGTCTTCTTTCCTTTCTCATTTGCCTTTCATCGTCGAGAGATTCTATCCTAACTTCTTCTTTCCTTTCTCATTTACCTTTCATCGTCGAGGGGTTCTGTCCTAACAGTGTCCAGATATGTCCTAAAACAACACACCAACTAAAAGGGAAGTGACTAAAATAACACAACATACACCCACACATTAGATTATATTATACATTGCTCCTTTCTCCTGTGACACTTACAAGCAACACATATGGACAAAAGAAAGAAAGAAAAATGAAGAGAGGTAGTCATTTGTGAATGAAGAAGGAGGAGAAAAAGAAGAAGAACAGTACAGTATTTTCAGCTCTATTTTTTCCATATAGAGGTGTACTCTTCTAGTCTGGATTATTTCTGTATTCATCTATATCGCATTATAATTATTGCTATCTGTTACTGCACTTCAAAAGCTTCATGGCTTTGATTTCTTTATCGTCAGCTACTGGTGCATTATTCAATGATGTTATCCCTTAAGTTTCTTTTATTTTAGATTTAGGATGCTTGTTTTTGTAATGTTGTTTATGCTTTGTTTTTATATGTTTCCCAGCTGGTGTAATAAGATGTTGACTAAAATACAGTCTATCATGTATTGATACAGGTTATATTTTAACCTATAACTATAGATCATAGAGAATACATAACATTAAATACCTGGGAACAATGTTATCTCAGATGGTAGATGCACAACAAAGGTGAGATGCAGAATGACTCAGGCAAAAGCAGCTTTCCAAAAAAATGAGGAAATTTAATGTGCAGTCCTTTTTTTGACAATAGAAACAAATAAAAAAATACCAGACAGCTTAAGAGAATAGCTTGGCAGAAAGTCAACAACAGAAATGACAAATAACTGTCATAATAGAAATTTGTGGAGAGACATGATTACCTACACCAACAGGCATGGTACATGATGATGATGATATTATCTCTCTTTAGTTTTCACCATTCATACTTTCTGTGGAGTTAGTGTTGTGTTTCTTAAAATCTTCTATTTTTAAAATAAACATTTCTGGTTTCTCCTCTGTAGTTGTTCATTTTCTGCTGTTTTATTTTGGTTCCTTGATTGATCTTTCCTATATCTGTCTCATTAATCTGAAGAATATTAAATCACTTCTTGGTTTCTTTTTAATAAAATGATTTATGGCTTTAACATTTGCTGCTAACTTTAGTTCTCCACTGTAGAGTTTATTTCCATTTTCCCTTGTTCATTCCTTCTATCCTTCATACTTCTTACAAAGAAATAGCACCAGGCGTGTATTTGTCTACTTCAGGGAACAGTTGGCTGTGTTCACTTTCTGTGCGGTTTCATTTTACGTCTTTTGGCAATTGCTAAGTCTGCTATGATGGGGACTACAGCTACCTTTCTTTGTTTGAGAGATGAGATAGTAATTCGGATGATTCCACTGGCACGGACGGTTGAACAATTATGGATTTTAATTCGTTTGCTGTGATACCGGGGCCTTCCATAACCAAAGAACCAAAGAGTTTGCCTACTTACATAAAATACAACAAATGTTATATGTTATGTTTGGGCTTAGCAGATAAAGAAGACTAAGTAACAGATCAGTGTTATAAGTATTAGCCTTTAGTATTTGTCAGTGTATAATAACATATGCTGTTGTTGCAGGGTATCATCATTCAAATTTCTTGTCCAGCAAAGTGCCTGAATCATGGTAAGGAATATCTAAGCTGCATTGTTCTTTGTTTCTTTATGTTAGATCATTTTAATGTTTCATTTTTCTAGTTGTTATTTTAATGTAAATTACTAATAATTTTCAAATATTTTACTTTAATTTTACGTGTTTTACAGCTCTTTTGCAGTCTGATATGATACCTACTACACATAAAACATATAAGTCACTGAAAAAATGGGTACCACACAGCCATACATAAAACCTGACATAGGTAATTTAAAAAATGGACACTAGCATTATCTTCCCTTAAGCCTTATGGCATGGATTGACACCCCCCCCCCTTCCCAACCTTATTTTGATAGATCTAATGGTGTTAAATTTAGCATTTTTTTGTTTCATGGTAATTTTAACTAAGCTGGAAAACAACAAGAGATATAAACAAAGTTGAACGCATTCGAAATAAATGTCTAAGGAAAATACTTGGTATAGAATGGAACGAATTCAAACAAACGAGGAATTAGAAATCGCAAATCAACCACTAATATCTTCAGTATAAAGAAAGAAGATGGTCATACGTTGGACATGTGATGAGAAGAGATAATAATCGAATAGCAAAGCAAGCCCTCATATGGAACAACAGGTAAAAGAAAAGAGGAAGACCCAGGGAGACACTGGAAGAACATTGATGAGAGAGGCCAGAGCAGCAGGAATCGGCTCCCTCATGAGATAGAACTGCTTGCACAGAACAGAGACAGATGGCGAGATTTGATAAATATCTTTAAAAGAAAACTGCTAGAACAAAATTCATATAGGAGAAGGTGTATCTTGGTCTACGCCCTATGGGCCGTTACGGCTCGAAAGGTCAATAGATAGATAGATAGAATTTTAACTTATTAATAAATTTGTTATAGATTAATCTTTTAATGTCTTATTTTACTATGTTTTCGTTGTTTTTATTTATTTAAAAAAAAATTACTTTTAAAGTATCTTAGTGTTTCTAAATTTACCATCTTTTTTTGTTTCACTATAATGTGATTATTTTAATACTGTTTTGATGTGGTTAATAAACGTTCCAGCCAATGGTTTCCAAATTTTTGACACTTGTAGCTCCCTTGGTAGTGTCCTCATGGCAGTTACAATTGTATAAGTTGGGTAAACTGATTCCCTGATAGATCTATCTATCTATCTATCTATCTATCTATCTATCTATCTATCTATCTATCTATCTATCTATCTATCTATCTATCTATCTATCTACTATCTATCTATCTATCTATCTATCTATCTATCTATCTTCTATCTATCTATCTATCTATCTATCTATCTATCTATCTATCTATCTATCTACTATCTATCTATCTATCTATCTATCTATCTATCTATCTATCTATCTATCTATCTATCTATCTATCTATCTATCTATCTATCTATCTATCTATCTATCTATCTATCTATCTATCTATCTATCTATCTATCTATCTATCTATCTATCTTCCTACCTTACCTACCTTACCTTACCTTACCTTACCTTACCTTACCTTACCTTATCTTATCTTATCTTATCTATCTAAATCTAAATCTAATCTATCTAATCTATTGACCTGTTGAGCCATAGCCGGCCCGTAGGGCATAAACCCAGATACTCTTTCTCTTATCTAAATTTTTATTCTAGCAATTTTCAATCCTTCTTTTGATATTTTATCAAATCTCACCATTTGTCTGTTCTATGCAAGCAACTCTATCTCATTGAGGGAGCTGATTCCTGCTGCTCTTGCCTCTCTGATAATGTTCTTCTCAGTGTCTCTTTGGATCGGGCTCTTTTCCTCTTACCTGTTGTTTCCCACATGAGGGCTTGCTTTGTTATTCGGTTGTTATCTCTCCTCATCACATGTCCAACATATGACCATCGTCTTTTCTTGATTACTGAAGACATTAGTGGTTGATTGATAAGATCTATAAGATGATAAATAGCAACAGAATTAAAATTTTTCTGTAGAAACTTCTTTATGTACTAAAAAATATTAAGCTTACGTGGATGTTATTATTTTATGATTTCTAACCAGTGAGTATGTACACGACATGAATATTTCAGCATGGCGTCCTTGCCAAATTTGGCAGCACTCCTGGCAGCAACACGTTTGGGAACCACTGATGTTAACAATACAATTATTTTAAAATATGGAGATATGACAAGTCCAAGAAACAAAAATTAATATAAAACAGATTTGTATGAATACACAAAGAAGCACAATATAAAACTATTAAAACAGATTTGTAAGAACACAGACAAGCAGAGTCTCAATGGCTGAGCAGTTAGTGTGTGCTTGCTTCTTATCAGAAGAGTCCAGTTTCAAATCCCAGATGTGGTGAATATTTTTTCAGATCAAGAAAGCTCTGGGGGTTTCATGCAGCCTCTAAAAATGGGTACCAGTGATTTTTCTTGGCAGTAAAGGCGACCTGATGTTTACTGACCACATCACCCAAAAAATGTGCTGTGGTCATGGCAAAATATTGTCACTAACACAATATTAGCTCAGTGGTTAGTGGACCTGGACTACAAAGGACAAGAGGTAGAGTTCGATCCCAACCGACGGCTTCTGGGTTCACCCAGCCTTAAATGGGTACCGGATTTTTTTTCTGGGAAAGTAAAGCGGCACGGGCATAATACCGACCACATTATCCCAAAACAAAAATCATGTGCTGAAGGTCTGTAAAATTTATGGTCACTAACACCATATTCCCTATACACCACTTGGCGTGACAGGGCTCTTTACTTTTACTAACACCATATTTCTCATATTCCTAGCAAGGTGTGGAGGGAAACTACTTTACTTACACAAACAAGTAGGCATGATATAAAACAAGTTAGAGATACATCTGGAATTTTCTGTAACTTTGAGCTTTTAAGGTTTAGAAACAAGCCACTGATCACTTGTAAAGACTATAAATCAGAACTGATAATAATTATTAAATGCTACTTAACCTAACTTAGCCTCTGTGGCTCAGTGGTTAGTGCGCTCATTTCCTGACCAGATGGGTACAGCTTCAGTCCCCAAAAGTGGCAGATTTTTTTTCAGACCGACAAGGCTCTGGGTTCACCCAGCCTCTAAAATGGGTACGAGAGACTTTTCTTGGAAATAAAGACAGCCTGCCGTAATACCGACCACACCATTAAATAAATGTGCCATGGTCATAGAAAAATATGGTCACTAACACATATTTCCCATGTGCTTTGCAAGGCCTTGAGGAAACCTTTACTTTACTTTTACTTTTAACTTACCATGTAATAAAACATTAACTTCTTTTTCTTTTTTTTCAGCATTTTGATTATTCTTGGTACTGTTTTTGGCGCAGTCATTCAGTAAGTTTATTTCTGATGTGCATTTTAATGATTTTGTAGTTCTCCACATGAAATATTGCATGAGCTAGCTCTGACTCCGTCTCTTATGACCTATCAGATATGACACCATACAACAATATAACTCAGTTGATATTTTACTAAAGTAAATTCGCTTTAACAAACAGTGGCCGTAAGAACTGGAAATCAATTGGGAATGTTTCAACAATTAAAACGGGGTGTTAGGCAAGGTTTTTTTGCTGTCACCAGATTTGTTTAATATGTATAGTGAGATTATTTTAAGATCCATAAGGGGCATACCTGGAATAACAACTGGAGGTCATAATATAAATAATCTAAGGTATGCTGATGATACTGTCTTAGTCGTTAAGAGTGAAAATGAGTTACAAGAATGTTTATATATTATTGTGAAGGAAAGCAAAAGTACTCAAAAGTAAGGACTCAGCCTTAATAGCAAAAAGGCAGATAATGGTAACAACAAAGAAAAAGACATCACCGCAATGCAAAATAAAGACAAGTGGAACAATACTAAAACAGGGCAATAAATTTTAATATCTGGGAACATTATTAACATTAGATGGTTCAAGAGTGATGCAGAATGGCTCAGGCAAAAGATGTACAAAAGAGATAAGATGCAGAATGGCTCAGGCAAAAGATGTACAAAAGAGACAAGATGCAGAATGGCTCAGGCAAAAGATGTACAAAAGAGATAAGATGCAGAATGGCTCAGGTAAAAGATGTACAAAAGAGATAAGATGCAGAATGGCTCAGGCAAAAGATGTACAAAAGAGATAAGATGCAGAATGGCTCAGGCAAAAGATGTACAAAAAGATAAGATGCAGAATGGCTCAGGCAAAAGCAGTTTTTTCAAAAAATGAGAAAGATAACCGTGCAATCCATTTTTCGCAATAAAAACAACAAAAAGAGTTCTTAAATGTTATCTAGAGCCATTTTAACATATTAATGTGAATTATGGACAATAGGACAACAGACAAGAAAATCACTGGAGGCTGTTTTACAGAAGAATGGTGAATACCATGTACAGCTAAGAAGAGTACTGAAAACATTCTGGAAGAGGCCAAAGCAAAGAGAGAGCTAATTTCCAATATTAGGAAGAAACAATAATCATTTTTTGGCCATTTAATGAGAAGGGAACAGCTGGAATATATTGTAACAACTGGGAAATTTGAGGGATGAAGAGATAGAGGGAAGCAAAGAGAAAAGAAAGATACCAGACAACCTAAGAGAATGGCTTGGCAGAAGGTCAACAACAGAAAGGGTAAATAACTGGCAAGATTGAAAGTTGTGTAGAGACATGATCACCTATGCCAGCAGGCAGTTGTTTGATAAAGTCTTACCAGTACTGCATGTGTACAAACATGTGTTCTGTTATTGATTATGCATACTTTCTCTCTAATGTATATTGATTTCCTGTGTGTTACCGGGGTCTCATTATGAGTAAAGAATAGTGACACTGTGACCTTCCAAGCATGTCGTAAGAGGCGACTAAGGAGGTCAATCGATGGCTTAACAAGCTGTCATTGTAAAAAGTATTGTTATGGAAACAGAGCCATATATTTTAGAGCAGTGATCTCTGCAATATGTGCCATTTTGGCACGCAAGGTTTCTGTTTTTGAAATTGTGGTTCTGCCCTATGTGCCGTCTTCGGCTCGAAAGGACAATAGAGATAGATACTTTCTCTGTGTTTTGGAGGGTGCCTGAAAGGTAAGAACATAGAGATGGAGACACATAGGCAGCCTGAAAGATAAACACAAAGAGATGGAGACACATTTAAGATGATTGGAAGACAGTCTATTCCATCTTGTTTATACCAGTTTATCTTGTATCATCTTGTTTATATTGGTTTATCTTGTATCATCTTGTTTATATTGGTTTATCTTGTATCATCATGTTTTGCATTAGTTTGGTTTGCTTTCTCCAGCTTTCACCTCTGGCAAAGCCCCTAGAGACTAGAAACTTAATTTTGCATGTTAATCCATTTTTTCCAGGCAACCATGTACATGGGGGTCAATCGCTACACAGGCAGATAACTCTGTCTTCGGGGGTACTCATATTTTTCTGTCAATGGGTAATTGACATTTCAAGCCGGGCCTTACTGCTGAGACCAGGGGTGGTTGCTGCAGTGAGAAATTACAAATAAAAATCTGATGAATGACTGATGAATTTGGACTCACAATTTGAACCAGGTTTTGACCTCATGACCTCTCTGTCTCAAGATTGGCATCTTGTCTCAAAACCAACTAGTCCCCTGTTTCTTTTGTTTAAATTGGTCTCTTTAATGTTCTCCACTTCCTCTAAATAATATTTGTCTTGCACTAGTTTTCATGTATTATTACTTTGTCATGCTTCAATCTGTTAATAAAAGATATGGCTGTCATTACAGTCAATGACCGAAACTTGCAAGACTCTACTGTACCTCTGCATGGTGATTGCAGAAATGAGCAACTCAAACTGGTCACATCTATCTATCTATCTTTCATTTCCCCAAAGTATTGTCTATATCTGGAATGTCGTTTCCTGTAGAGGTTGGGCCCTTTCGAGGCTGAGGGCCTGGAGCTGCACCTACCTGAGTATCCATCACAGGCGAGTGCCATATCGATTTGCGGTTATAGACATATTTCCCATTGGAGTGGCATCCTGATTGTTGTAGTGTGCCTTTTGGTTGGTTGCCTCCGTCTTCAGCACGTAAACTTGCTAGAGCAGACTGTGGTCTTGCTCGGGTGTAGGAAGGCCTGGCCAGTCTTTCTTTTCAGTCCCTGGTGACTGTTAAGCCCCATCCCCACGACAAGAAGCTGGCCTTGATGAGGAAACTGGTCACATGATTAGTCACATGTTTGAAGAAGGAAGACAACAAAATATTGTTGTCAAAATTGCCTAAACATTGTAGTTTATTATAATCTGCAACTTAACAAATCTTTTTCCAGGGCAAAAGAAGAAATGTAAAAAGAAAGTTCAACCCAAATCTGATTGAAGACAGCAAAGAAAATATTTTACATTTCTCAATATGAAAAATTTACATTAACATTTTTTAAAAAAAAAAGGAACATTACCAGTTTTAAATCACATCATTATTTATACATTTATGTTGTACATTTAACAGTTATTATTTATTTGTTTCCCACAGCTTTTCTGGCATCTCCAAGAACTTGCCAGAATTCTTCAGACCTCACGAGTTTTTCATATTTTTGTTGCCACCGTAAGTGAAAATAACATTTGGCTTAAAATAAAAAATTAGGCATGTTTTGTCCTGCCCCTGCTTATGATGAGTGTATTAGAAACATACCAGGTTGACATGTCTAGATATATTTTTTGTGTGCATTGAATTAGTACCTGGAAACATCATCATCATCATTGAGTGCCGTCTCCGCATCGAAGGTTGGCTACCATGGATCGCCCTTCCACTCTGTTTCTTGCTTTGATGGTGCCGATTGTCATAGGTTGACTTTTCCATCTTTTGATGTTACTCGTCCATGTTAGTCTTGGTCTGCCTCTGCTTCTTTTACCTTGTATTTTTCCTTCCAATATTACTTTTATTAGGCTGTTGTGTCTTTTAACATGCCCCAAAGATTTCATTTGTCTTGTTTGAATTGTGTTTAGTAGTTCTCTTTTCATTTTTAGTTGTTTTAAAACTTCATTGTTTGTTTTCTTTTCTTTCCATCCAATTCTACCTATTTTTCTATAAATTCAAATTTCAAAGGCTTCAATTTTCTTTTCTGTTTTCTTGTCTAATGTCCATGTTTCTGCACCATACAGGAATATTGAGAAGATGTAACAATTTGCTATTCTTAGTTTTAGTCCTGGTGTTATTTGTTCTGATGTTAGTATATTTTTCATGGCATTAAAATTACTTTTTTGCCGTACCTATTCTTTTGTTTATTTCAGTTGTACATTTTTCATCACTGGTTATAGTATGTCCAAGGTAGTTGTGTAATTCTGACCTATGGAAGCGAATCATGGACAGTAGACAAACAAATGAAAAGACGATTAGAGGCCACAGAGATGGGATTTCTCAGAAGAATGTTGAAAGTATGAACAAAGTATAACTACTTTGTTGGTCTGTGACTTATAAAGGTGTGTCAGCCAATGACTACTTTGTTGGTCTGTGACTTTTAAAGCTGCGTCAGCCAAAGACTACTTTGTTGGTCTGTGACTTATAAAGGTGCGTCAGCCAAAGACTGCTTTGTTGGTCTGTGACTTATAAAGCTGCATCAGCCAAAGACGGCTTTGTTGGTCTGTGACTTATAAAGGTGTATCAGCTAATGACTGGTTTGTTAGTCTGTGACTTATAAAGGTGTATCAGCTAATGACTGGTTTGTTGGTCTGTGACTTATAAAGGTGTATCAGCTAATGACTGGTTTGTTGGTCTGTGACTTATAAAGGTGTATCAGCTAATGACTGGTTTGTTGGTCTGTGACTTATAAAGGTGTGTCAGCTAATGACTGGTTTGTTAGACTGTGACTTATAAAGGTGTGTCAGCTAATGACTGGTTTGTTAGTCTGTGACTTATAAAGGTGTGTCAGCTAATGACTGGTTTGTTAGTCTGTGACTTATAAAGGTGTGTCAGCTAATGACTGGTTTGTTAGACTGTGACTTATAAAGGTGTGTCAGCTAATGACTGGTTTGTTAGTCTGTGACTTATAAAGGTGTGTCAGCTAATGACTGGTTTGTTAGTCTGTGACTTATAAAGGTGTATCAGCTAATGACTGGTTTGTTGGTCTGTGACTTATAAAGGTGTATGAGCTAATGACTGGTTTGTTGGTCTGTGACTTATAAAGGTGTATCAGCTAATGACTGGTTTGTTGGTCTGTGACTTATAAAGGTGTGTCAGCTAATGACTGGTTTGTTGGTCTGTGACTTATAAAGGTGTATCAGCTAATGACTGGTTTGTTGGTCTGTGACTTATAAAGGTGTATCAGCTAATGACTGGTTTGTTGGTCTGTGACTTATAAAGGTGTGTCAGCTAATGACTGGTTTGTTAGACTGTGACTTATAAAGGTGTGTCAGCTAATGACTGGTTTGTTAGTCTGTGACTTATAAAGGTGTGTCAGCTAATGACTGGTTTGTTAGTCTGTGACTTATAAAGATGTGTCAGCCAATGACTGGTTTGTTGGTCTGTGACTTATAAAGGTGTGTCAGCTAATGACTGGTTTGTTAGTCTGTGACTTATCAAGATGTGTCAGCCAATGACTGGTTTGTTGGTCTGTGACTTATAAAGGTGTATCAGCTAATGACTGCGTTGTTGTGTCTATGATCAAATAGAGAAGAAGAACCACAATAAGAAAACTTTCACCAGACTGTAGACAAGAAAACGCAGCACTCCCTTACAATAAAAACACCAGTTTCAGCTGCATTGTCTGAGTGGCTAGTGAGCTCATTACTGACTAGAAAGGTCTGGGTTAATTTCTCAAATGAAGCAAATTTTTTTTTGGTGGGTGCCAACATCACTTCAAGGGTCGCCCAGCATCTGAAAATGGGTACCAGAGATTTTTTCTGGGAAAGTATTGTGACCTGGTGTGAACTATAGCAATCACTTCACCATCATTATCTGGGAAAGTATTGTGACCTGGTGTGATATAGCAATCACTTCACCATCATTATCTGGGAAAGTATTGTGACCTGGTGTGATATAGCATTCACTTCACCTTCATTATCTGGGAAAGTATTGTGACCTGGTGTGATATAGTAATCACTTCACCATCATTATCTGGGAAAGTATTGTGACCTGGTGTGATATAGCAATCACTTCACCATCATTATCTGGGAAAGTATTGTGACCTGGTGTGATATAGCAATCACTTCACCATCATTATCTGGGAAAGTATTGTGACCTGGTGTGATATAGCAATCACTTCACCATCATTATCTGGGAAAGTATTGTGACCTGGTGTGATATAGCAATCACTTCACCATCATTATCTGGGAAAGTATTGTGACCTGGTGTGATATAGCAATCACTTCACCATCATTATCTGGGAAAGTATTGTGACCTGGTGTGATATAGCAATCACTTCATCATTATCTGATTGCATATTCTTCGCAGAACGTCGCACTTATCACAGCCCATCTGAAAGAATCTTTGTCTCTAGCCAGGGAATATGGTTTTAGTGACCATAATTTGTACACACCATCAGTACATGATTTTTGAGGTAATGTGGTTGGTATTACGCCCGTGCCATTTTACTTTCCCATAAAAAAATCCGTTACCCATTTAAAGCTGAGTGAACCCGGAAGCCGCCAGTTGGGGCCGAACCCTACCTCTTGTCCTTTGTAGTCCAGTTCACTAACCACTGAGCTATTGCGGCTCCCAAAATGTGGCATTGGCCATTGAAAAATATGGACAATTAACACCATAAACTTTGACACGTTCCCTACATGAAATAAGGAGAAAATAAAGAAAAATTAATCTAAAACACACGGTCTGTTCAGACAATTTGCTCAGAAAGTTGGAAAAGATATTAAATAAGAGAATTACAAAGTTTCAGTGGAAATAATTGCAGAAACATCAGTAAATTAAAAGCCACAAAAACTGGCTCCTAGGTTTCTCTTATCATTAACTAGTCATGTTTTGTGGTTCCTGGTACGAAATGTGTTAAGATGCGGAAGATACCCTCTTCCCTTAAAAGTCCAGTATTTGGTCTCATCCTTCACTCATCATGGGAGCCGCGATAGCTCAGTGGTTAGTGAACTGGACTACAAAGGACATGGGGTAGGGTTCAATCTCAACCAACGGCTTCCGGGTTCACCCAGCCTTAAATGGGTACCGGATTTTTTTCTGGGAAAGTAAAGCAGCACGGGCGTAATACTGACCACATTACCCCAAAAATCATGTGCTGAAGGTCTGTAAAATATAGGGTCACTAACACCATATTTCCTTATACGCCACTTGGCGTGACGGGGGTACTTTACTTTTTTTTTCCTTCACTCACCATATCTTTGTAACTAGAACACTAGATTCACCATGATGTGTCAGTTAATTAAATAGTCACTCAGCCAGGCCATTTCATTTGTGTGAATGGATACTATGAAAGTGAAGCAGGATCTTGATAAGTACTAGTTCACTAATACTGACACCAGTGGATAGCTATGAGCCTCTGAGGTGCCAGGTTTGCCTTCCCTCTTACTATTCTAAAATTCATATTAAATTAAAATGCAAAACACATAGACCCTTATGTCTGTGTCTGAGTAATCTTACTTATAAAGACCTGAGTTATAATGTGTTGAATGCATAATTGTAAAGTACAGAATAATACACATCAAACTTGATGTGTTTGTAAGTTGTGTTTACCTTCTTCCTCATTTGCATAACAATTTGCATTACATTGTGTTTTGCATTTTGAGATCTTCTTGTACACCTCTTGATGTCAATATTAATAAGTTTGAAGAAAGTGTTTGTTTGCTCAAGAGCTGGTGACATCTCCATACAGAAATGGTCTTGTCCTGGTATGGTTCAAGTGATGGCCACAAGAGCCTTCTCTGTTCATCATGTGTTGGGCATGATTATAGCAGATGTTCAGCAGTCATCTTTCCTGTGCTCAGTCACATTCATCAGAGATTCCAATCCTTCTATTCTATTGACCTTTCGAGCCGTAACCGGCCCATAGGGCGTAGACCAAGATACACCTTCTCCTATATGAATTTTTGTTCTAGCAGTTTCCTTTTAAAGATATTTTATCAAATCTCGCCATCTGTCTCTGTTCTGTGCAAGCAGTTCTATCTCATTGAGGGAGCCGATTCCTGCTGCTCTTGCCTCTCTCATCAATGTTCTTCTCAGTGTCTCCCTGGGTCTTCCTCTTTTTCTCTTACCTGTTGTTTCCCACATGAGGGCTTGCTTTGCTATTCGGTTATTATCTCTTCTCATCACATGTCCAACGTATGACCATCGTCTTTTCTTTATTACTGAAGATATTAGTGGTTCCAATCCTTAGTGACAGTGAAAAGTTTGTACTTCAATCTGTTGTGGTCTGTTCTGAGTTTACAATTTGTTAACTGTTCTTTTCCTGTGAGCTGATAGTAAGCATACTTTTCTGGTAGCCCTGGTATTCTATTTTTCATTTGTTTATATATTTGCTCCTCACAAACCTCTTTGATTCCTCATAAGTTTACTTGTATCTGGCAGGTGTAATTTGCCAACTTCCTTTGCTAACCTGTCACATTTTGTGATTCAGTGCTTTATTTTTCAATATGCATTTGTTTGAGTCTTCCTCTATAGTCTTTGGTCTTCCCTGAAATAGAATTAATCAGAAAATGAAAACTTACAAATTAATGGGTAACTAATAAATAAAATCTTAGCCCTTAGATACTTTTAGATATTGTCAGTGTCTTTACAGTCAGGTAACATAGACAGCGTTTCCCCCACTCACGTATTTTTAGAACCCTTCACCTGACCAGAGGGTATAATTACAGCTACACCCGTATGACTATTTCTTTCCCATTCTGACCACGGTTCATGACACAGGGAAGTCATTTTTCTTTTCTTTAACCAGTTTCAATTATTTTATTTTAGATGTTTCGTTACTAGTTAGCTATGTAGGATTAATTTTATTTACTGCATTTATTTAAATTATTAGCTTTACTGCAGCTTCCCATTTTTATGCATTCATTTGCATTTCTTTGTCTTAACCCCTAACTAGAAAATAAGGTTGATTGGTTTGCAAATGTAATGAATAGTTACTGATATACCGTTATTTCATTTAGTACTTGAACAATTACACCAATGGGCAATGACGTCAGGGACGCACCAAAATGGCAGCTTATTTATATTCGAGCTATGGACTAAGCAATGTTTACATTGAACAACACGAGATATGATATTGCTGCGAGTTGGCAGATTTTTGAAAATGTTTTCAAGGGTTTGAACATAAATGTTTGTTCACAGTTCGTTAACCTTCGCTGTAGATAAAGTCGTTGATTCGTTTCAGACGTTTGGGACGTTGGTAGCTAAGGACCCTAACTTGTGCAAACGGATGGCATTGGCAAGGATCATTTTGAATCTATGAAGTGGGCTCATTGTGTGTTTAACTCAAAAGCATATGTGCTTTTTAACCAAAGACCTTTTTTTTTGGGGGACTCAATGAAGATATCCCCGATGGAAGAATAAACTGTACTATTAGTCCCATAAATGATTCGCTTCCAGAGGTTTATGATGTAAACAAAGCAGTTTTGTCATTGCAAGTGAATAATGTCCACACCTATAATTGGTCAGGATTGTGTAGCAGCAGCAGCTTTATAGCGAACACAGAAAACATCACAGGATTGTGCTGTTCTGAAACAGCTATGCCATGCTACCCTAGAATTGCCTTTAATGGGATTACTGTGACCACAAACCACTCTCCATGTGTGTGCCACATATTTACACCCCAGAAAGAAATACTGAATATAACAACATCATGTGCCGTCTGTGATATTAATGACCACAGACCAGGAGCCTCCAGTATGATTGATACAACTGTTGCACCAAGCATTTCATCAGCAGAGCCATATCTATGGAATGTTAATCTGACATTGTTCTTGAATGATATCCAAGTTAATGAGACATCAGAATTGTGTGGCGGCAGCTACAAGAAGGGAGCGGAGAACATCAAGTTCTGCTGCTATAAAGGAGACTTGCCTTGCTATCCCAGAATTGCCTTAAATGGGATCACTGTAGTTGAAAACTTCTCCTCTTGTGTAAACTACACATTCACATATAAGAGTGAATCAGTGAAGGTCACAAAATCATATTCTCTCTGTGGTTTTACTAACTACAGGTCATGTGGCTTCTGTTGGATTGGAAATGATAACTTACCACCACTGTGTGTCTATATGTTTGGAATTGGAGTCATCAATGACGGCCTAACATCATCAAGTGCTATGACGATCATCATTTTCGGGAGGACGTGAACTCCCATGGTATATGGTGGATAGGCGGCAGGAACCATTGAAGGCCATGTCTGAAAAGTGTTCCTTCTTGCAGTTTCCTCATATTCCAAGTCCGGCTTGTTGCAGGAGCTACTGAGTTAAGTGCTCTGTGCACACCGTGAGCTGTGTGTCTCATCCGTTTTGATCCTGCTTCGATATCCCGCTTGTTTACGATGAATGATGATATCGTATGACAGGGAACAGTTGGCTGTGTTCACTTTCTGCGCGGTTTTCGCCTTATGCCTTTTGGCGTGTGCTGAGACTGCTACGATGGGGACTACAGTTACCTTTCTTTGTTTGGGAGATGAGTTAGTAATTCGGATGATTCCACTGGCACGGGCGGTTGAGCAATTATGGATTTTAATTCGTTTGCTGTGAAACTGAGGCCTTCCATAACCAATAACAATAACAATTACACCCTAGACAATAGAAGAGACAGAGAACAGACTTTCTCAACAAAAAATCTAACTGGCCAGTCAACATGACATATTATCATGAGACCAGTGTTAAAAAAAAATTAATTAATTATCTAGTGAATTGATAGGATTCATCCATCCATTTAACCAACCTAACATCCAATACTGGAACTATCCAATTAATCTTTCAAGCAACCCTCAAACTGTTCAAACAGCCTTTGTACTAAATAATCAGCGATTCAATCTAGAGTTTAACCAAAACCAACTGTCATTCAGCTATCAAGCCAACTAACCAAACAACAAACCAGTCAACAGATCAGCCAACTAACTGAACAATTAATTATTCTACCATAACCAATCTACTATAAACAATCAGTTATTTAACTAATTAACCAATCAACCATATAACCAACCAACAGATCAGACAACCAACTAATCAACTATCCAATCAGCTATCCAACCAACCAACCACCAAATGAACCAGGTAACCCAGCAGTAAAGCAACATTTCAACCAATAAACTAATCATTCAGCCATCAAACTAACCAACCAGCAGTCAATCAAACCAATTATCCAACAATCATCAAGCCAACTAACCAACCAACAAAACAACCAACAAACTAGGGAATGGGCAAATAAATGCAAAGCTGAGGTACAGCTGGTAGCAGGGAACCAGTAGTGGGGCGTAACTTACACCCCTACAAAGTGTGGTGACAGCTTCACAAAAAAGGAACACAACAAAATACTGATGTTCTTCCAACCAACCATTAAGACAACTATCAAAATAACCAACAATGATCAAGCCAATTATCAAAACAACAAACCAGTAACCAAACCAACCATCAAGCCAATAATCAAAACAACCAACCAATAATCAAGCCAATTATCAAAACAACCAACCAATTAAGCTAACTATCAAAACCACCAACCAACCATCAAGCCAATAATCAAAACAACCAACCAATAATCTAGCCAATTATCAAAACAACCAACCAATTAAGCTAACTATCAAAACCACCAACCAACCATCAAGCCAATAATCAAAACAACCAACCAATAATCTAGCCAATTATCAAAACAACCAACCAATTAAGCTAACTATCAAAACCACCAACCAACCATCAAGCCAATAATCAAAACAACCAACCAATAATCTAGCCAATTATCAAAACAACCAACCAATCAAGCTAAGTATCAAAACAACCAATCAGCCATCAGATCAATCAACCAGCCACTGAAACTGAAACAATCGGCCTTAAAACAACCACTTGATTAGTTAACCAACTAATCATCATCATCAAGTACCGGGCCTGCTGGCATAGGTGATCATGTCTCTCCACAACTTTCGATCTCGGCAGCTATTTATCATTTCTGTTGTTGACCTTCTGCCAAGCCATTCTCTTAAGCTGTTTGTTATTTTTTCTCTTTGCTTCCCTCTATCTCTTCGTCCCTCAATTTTTCCAGTTGTTACAATATATTCCAGTTGTTCTCTTCTCATTACATGGCCAAAAAATGATGATTGTTTCTTTCTAATATTGGAAATGAGCTCTCTTTTTGCTTTGACCTCTCTCAGAAGATCTTCATTACTCTTCTTAGATGTCTATGGTACTCTCAACATTCTTCTGTAAAACCACATTTCTACAGACTTCATTGATTTTCTTGTCTGTTGTCCTATTGTCCATCATTCACATCCATATGTTAAGACTAGCTCTACGTAACATTTAAGAACTCTTTTTCTTGTTTCTATTGTCAAAAATAGATTGCATAGTATCTTCCTCATTTTTTGGAAAGCTGCTTTTGCCTGAGCCATTCTGCATCTCACCTCTTTTGTACATCTTCCATCTGAGGTTAACAAAGTTCCCAAATATTTAAATTCATTTACCTGTTTTAATACTGTTCCACTTGTCTTTATTTTGCACTAAGGTGATGTCTTTTTCTTTGTTGTTACCATCACCTCTGTCTTTTTGCTATTAAGGCTGAGTCCTTTATTTTTGCTTTCTTTCGCTATAATGTCCAACATAATATACTGTCCAAAAAAAGAAACGCATAGGTACTGATGACCAAATTTTAGGCATAACTTTGACATTCAATAAGTTTATTAATTTAATGACCACAGTGTTCAAATTGCACATAAGAATACCTTAGGGTACTTGCTTTCCATTTACAGTTGTCGTGCATCTGTGTGACAAATTTTTTTAGTCCCATGGGTTCTCATGTTAGTATGGTGTGTGGCCTCCTCTTGCATCGATCAGCGACTGGCATCTCCTTGTCATAGATGCGATCAAATGTCTGATGTGGGCCTGTGGTATGGTTGCCCACTCTTCCTGCAGTGACTGAAACAGATCACGACGATTGGCTGGAGAAACGTTTCGGTGACAAAGACGTCTTTGCAGCTCATCCCATAGATGCTCGATTGGGTTCATGTCTGGAGACAGCGATGGCCAGGGAAGGGTGGGAATGTTGTTGGTAGTCAAGAACTGTGTGGTGAACCGTGCAGAATGGGGTCTGGCGTTGTCCTGTTGAAACACAGACCTCTGCGGTGCCAAAACTGGAACGACATACGGTGCAAGAATTTCATTGACGTATCGTTGCGCATTCAAGCCTCCTTCAATCTGCACCAATGGACTCCTTCCGTTGAAATTGATCATTCCCCACACCATTACACCTCCACCACCGTGCGGCGGAGCTTCATCAACGCAATTTTGGGCAAAACGTTCATTAGGCCTACGGTATACCCTTCTCCGTCTGTCATGGCGTTGCAACAAAAAGGAATATTCGTCACTAAACCAGATACGTCTCCATTGATTGTCGATTGTCCAGGGCCGATGCTGGTTGGCCCAAAGAAGTCGATTTTGGCGATGGCGGCGCGTTAAGACAGGTCCTCGGTGAGGTCGTCGTGCCATAAGTCCAGCGTCATGCAGTCTATTCCGGACAGTTTGCTCAGACACACGGCGTCCTGCAAGCAATGACTGCGCACTAGAGGAAGCTGTTGTAAACCTGTTTCTGAGGTGATGAACCCGAATAAAGCGATCTTCAGCTGCTGTTGTCACCCTGGGTCGCCCACTGCGGTGCCGGTCTTCAACTGAGCCAGTGGCTTGGAAACGGTGCCAAAGTCGACTGATGGTACTCTGCTGCACGTTTAGATGCCTGGCAACCTGATTTTGACTTTCGCCTGCTTGCAGACGACCGATAGCAATGTTTCGTAAATTTAGCGATAGACGCGCCATAATTGTTTGCTTAAAATTTAAATGAATTTGTTTGTGTAACCTCATCCTTTTATAGGGCTTGATTTGCGTGGGAAGTGAGCTGTGTTTACCAAAAAAAATCACGATTTTTCCATGAACACAACGTGAGTTATGTTAAAAAAATGCGTGATTACAAGGGCAGCTACTGCGTTCTGACTATGCAAAAGAATCTCGAAATTTACGCTTAATCCTTGACCTGTATCTTGTTGACAAATTTTGGTATGGTTTGAGATACCCCGAAAAATTTTTTTTTCTAAAAATATATAAATAATTAAGCTTGTACAAGCTATGCGTTTCTTTTTTTGGACAGTATATGTGTAACTAACCAATAAACTAACTAAAAAAATCACCCAGCAAGCCACCATCTAATGAAAAAACCAAACAACCAGCAAATCAACAAACCAATCATCCCGCCAGCCATTAATTCAGTGAATGAACCAACCTACAAACTAACCACAACTAACTATCCAAACAGCCAATACCTCATCCAATCAACCATTACTCCATTGAATGGACCAACTAACCAGCTAACTAACCTAACTGAACAATAAAAAGTGTGACTGAAATCATCTGTATTTAACAGAATAATCCTGGAAGCGGCCTACAGTTTACATGACAGGACTTTTAGTGAGAACATTGGGAGCATCCTTCTGTTGGCAGTGTTGGTATGTCTGCATGTTGTATACAGATTATGGTTCCAATTTGTGATTGGCTCAATTGTAGTTAATGCACTTATGAAGTCTTGTCTACAGTTTTCAAAATTACGAGAATTACTTATTTTAAAAATTGTTATAAGTTTTATTGGAACAATTTTATTGCTATATTTGTTAAAATTTTACTTTTGTGAATTATTTTACACTTATATTATGTATTTTTGAAATGTAAATGTAATTATGTTTTATTAATGACATTATTCTGTATTTTATTAATTGTAGTTTTCTTAAATTATGTTAATTATTTTGCTCATAATGTTCTTATAAATATTTTAAATAATATATTCTCATTACATTTATCAAAATACACATTTTTCTGCATATAGGGAAGCATGAATATGTAGTTTGGCTTGTGCATAATTTGAGAATGGCTAGTAATTACCAAATTAAATATTATTAATGATTGATATTGGTAAATGCCACTTTATTTTTGTGGAAAGATTTGCAACAATGTATATGAAATCATTTTGCCTGTGCTCATTTAGTTTCAGTTTTAGTTTTATTCTCATTACTGTTTTTCTTTCAATATTTTTTTTACTTTTGTTTTATTCCTTACCTGTCCATGGCATGCATAGCGTATGTCTAAAAAAAAAACCCAAAGAAATCACATTATTGTGCTGAAAGTGATAGCTCAGATTGTTTGCTTTTTGTACATGAATAACACCCTTCAACTATATTGTTTTCCATTTATCATTGCAAAATTCTTTTCCTTATATGCAGTGTCAGTCTGTAATTTGTTAGTATGTTTCCTTCTTTTTTTTTCTAATTGTTGCTATGCTTGAGTAATCCTGATTTTTACTTCTGGTGTACATGATCAGTTTTCTGTAAGAACATTTTAGTGACTAAATGAGGTATTTAACTATGTTGTAAACATTAGTAATTAACACATACAACACTTCACTTAGCTCTCAGAGATAGAGTGAAACACCAACAGAGTACAGATTATAATAAATATATTTCATTATTATACACATTATATTACACATTACATTACACAATAGATTATACATTATATTACACAAGATAGAACTTGGTGACTTTGCAACATGTGACTGCGAAGCATCCAGTCTCCAGAGCAGATCCTACAGGACTGCAGCACTCTCAACACCATTAAAACACAAATAAGGCCCACAGAAACAACCCTACATGACAAGCTATGGGGAACCAGTGAAGGCCTCAAACGCACAGTCTTGTTCATAACCTGTGCTGGTCTAAATATCTAAATACTTAGCCTATAGCTGATCGCTGTAGAAGAAGAATACACATATATGGTTAGACGAAATATTATAAATACTTGGAAACATAACAGCAGCAGAAGAACAAACAAAATTGCAAATTATATTTCCCCTTGAAGTTGAAAAACAAATGAGAAAGGAAAAAAGAAGATTGTTATACACTTATTATTATTCATGTGTGTTATACACTTATTATTATTCACGTGGAAACCATCTGGTTAAAAAAAAAACAATGAAGATCCAAAAAAATGATGCGCAGAATAATTACTATAGATTGTTCAACCATAGAACTAAGAAACAACCAAGACCTACAAGATGGTTATGGAAGACCCCGGTATAGCTGCAAACGAATTAAAATCCATAATTGCTCAACCGCCCGTGCCAGTGGAATCTTCCAAATTACTATCTAATCTCTCAAACAAAGAAAGGTAACTGTAGTCCCCATCATAACAGTCTCAGCACACGCCAAAAGACATAAGGCGAAACCACACAGAAAATGAATACAGCCGTCTGTTCTCCATCATACGATATCATCATTCATCGTAGACAATTGGAATATCGAAACACAATCAATACAGATGAAACGCACAGCTCACAGTTTGCACGGAGCACTTAACTCAGTAGCTCCTGCAACAAGACCTACAAGAACTAGCCAAAACTTTGATTTGTAGACATGGGTAAACGTGGCATGAAGACTCTGAACATAAATCCTGTGGCCTGGGAAGAAATAGATGCAGATTCCAATCTTTGGAAACACACTCTAAAGCTCCAACTCAAACAAGAACCAGATTCAAAGAAAAAGAGAATACACTGCGAAAGAAAATAAAAAAATAACATTTCAAGGGGCGCTGAAAAATCCATAGTCAACTTTGACTGACGGAGGCTACTACTACAACTACTATAATTAATCTCAGAGGCTTAAAATTATGACTATTTTTTATTTAAAATACTGTTTTAAATATTTTATAAATTTGATTTATATTTTTGATAAATACGATCAACGGCCCAGAAGGCGAAAACAGCAAAGTGTGTGGTACACATGAGGCATATTCAGAACACGAAAGATGAATATGGCAGACCACCGTGAAAGAGATTGGAGCCTCATCACGTAACACTCCAAAGAAAGCCATGGAGAGAAATTCTAACTATTGTTTTAAGACAAAGCAAGAAACAGAGTAGAATGGCGATCCATGGTAGCCAACCTTCGTTGCGGAGAAGGCACTCGATGATGATGATAAATTTGAGTTGACTCCGAATGCTAATGCGGTAGACTGATTTTGTTTTCTTGGTTTAGATCAATTTTGTTTTTGTGGTTTAGACTGATTAGTTTTCTTGGCTTCCTTCGTATTGGAGAAGTTGAAGCTTGAATATTTTACCAGGCAGTGCGTTTCTAGGTCTTCTATATCAGCAAAATACAAGTACTTGACTTCTGGTCAATATGGCGGATAAGGGACAGGAACCGTTGATGCACTGTCTGAAAAGTGTTCCTTGTTGTAGTTTCCTCATATTCCAAGTCCGGCTTGCTGCCGGAGCTATCGAGTCAAGTGCTCTGTGCACACAGTGCTCTGTGCTTTTCATCCAGATGGTGTTTCTACAGTCAGATTGCTTACGATGAATGATGATATCGTATGATGAAGGGCAGTTCAGCTGCATTCCACTGGCACAGGCAGTTGAGAAATTATGGATTTCATTCGTTTACAGTGATACTGGGGTCTTCAAATAACTATAATTATACAAGCGGTGGAAACTGCAATGATCATCACCTTGTTGACTATTCTATTTTGACATAATCTAGGAAGCCCTACTGAAAGGAGCAATGAGGTCTTGATCAACTATGGATTAACGACCCTGCCTTGGTGACCACAGGTTGCCGCCTAGCTTATGATTCCCAGTCGAGCCAATGCTCAAAACATTTGGTGACTGTTAGTCATGGCTTAGCAGGGCAAATCCTTAGACAGGGATGGATTTAGGCCTAACCTTAATGAGTTATGGCTTAGGGCCACACAGTTTTAAGGGGCCTCAACAAATTTTCAGAATTTGTTTTTGGGACAACACAAAATTTCTTAATTTTATTTATTTTATTATTTATTTATTTTTTGGGTGTTTGCCAGCTTTCACCTCTGGCGATATCCCTAGAGACTATGAACTAAATTTTGCATGGTAATACATTTTTCACTGGCAGTCATGTGTACAGGGGTCCCTCACCACACAGGCAGATAACTCTGTCTTCAGAGGTACTCATTTTTTTTCCATCAATGAGTAATTAACGTTTTAAGCCAGGCCTCTCTGCTGAGACCAGGGGTTGGCTGCTACAGAGAGAAATCATGAAATAAAATCCGAATTGGTGCAGTCGGGATTTGAACTCACAACCTCTCTGTCTTGAGAGTGGTGTCTTGCCTCGAAACTAACCAGTCCTCTTTAACTTTTTTTAAAAAGTATTCTTTCCAAATGAAATACTACGCCGTATCTACAATAGAGATCAAGGCAACTAAATGATAATTGTTATAAATAAATATATTAATTTGAAAATAAATTGTATTTTTTACTTTAAATCTCTTGCTATTAAATAATAAATGACATATGGTACATCAGTTTATGTTTTCAAGTTTTGTGAGATCTTCTGGTGTTAATTTTTTAATGGGGGAGAGTGGAGGGAGAAGTTAGGGTCTCAACATTTAATTTAGTGTAGGACTGCATCAAGTCTAAATCGGGCTCTTCAGTTATTGTCTTTCCTTGTTCACCGTGGCAGGAAGTTGGTTGAAATCTGGTTAAATTATTTTTATGTTTGCTAAAGTGTTAAACTAACTGTACATTACATTCACACCACAAAGTCTAACTTGATTTCTCTACCTTTGATTTCTATTTTGATTCCTTCCTTATACTTTTCTCTTAGACTCCAGTTTTTTAAACTTACGTTTCTTTAGTTTATTTACCATATTTTTACTAGTCAAACATTTTTAAACAGAAAATTGAGTAATTTGTATAAATAGTTAATGGACCCAGGAGTTATTTTCAAATTTGGAAAAAAACACGCATCAAATTAAAACAAGAAAGGGTAATAAATAGACTGGCTGGGTCAGGATTCTAATCAATCAAAGTGTCCATAAACACGTTACTGTGCCACAAAACCAGCATGCTAGAAGTCCTTTTAAAACAGTGGTAATGGTTTCAGCAATTTATCATTGTCTACATTATTACAGCATTAGACAGGAATTTGTTTACCTTCTACTCCAGCTTGTTAAATATTAATCATAGGCCAAATACACAAGCCTCTGTTAACTGGATTAGATAATTAGTTTACAGAATCGACTTCAGTGCATGCCGGGCAACTGCAGAGGTGCTCAATTCTTTTCAACAAACGGCAAAGAGTGTACAGACTTTTGGACCTGTTAGCTCATAGGTTAAATACATATCTATTTTGCTCTCCCAAACCTTGTCTTCCTTAGATCTAATTCAAAATGTCTGTAGTTGTAGGGTTCTTTACTCAACAACTATCATGTCCTTTTCATTTCCTTTTATGAATGACATCTTTGAGTTGCCCAATTATATCTACCTAACAAATAAAAAATTGTCCCTTTTTATAGATGTCATTGATATTAAACTGAACTATCAGTTCTTTCCTCCATGTTTGAGATAGTAAATCCATACAAGCCTTTGAACAGAAGTTTTGTTGCAGCTGATGTAGGAATGAAAGGAAAAGAAAAAAAAATCCCTGTCACGCAATGCTACAAAGGAATATGGTATTAGTGCCCTTATTTTTTATGACATTCGACACATTACAATTTGGGGTATGTGGCCAGTATTATGCCAATCTCTCTGTAGTAACTAATAATGGAGATTGCTAGAAAGAGATCAAAAGAAAATTAGCAATAGCAAAAAAAAAAATTAAATTCCGTGAAGAACATGTGACATGACACCATCAAGGCAGTAATATTAAAATTACTGAGGACAAGTTTCTTCCTCATAGTAACATATGGTTGTGAATCATGGACTATCTCACAAACAAAAAGGAAGAAAATTGATTCATTCGAAACAAAATAGTGCAGAAAATTGTTAAGATATCTTGGTTAATGAAAAAGAGCAATGAAGACATACTAAAAGATTTAAACATTAAAAAGAACTGGCTTATAAAAACTATTCTACAGAGGAAATTAAAATACTACGGTCACGTCAAAAGACACAGCAGACTGGAAAGAACAATATTGGAAGGCATCGTTCCTGGACGATGAATTAGGGGCAGACCAAGAAGAAGGTGGTTTCAAGACAACAGATAAAGTTGAAGATCTGGATAGAGACAGTGATTCTTTCAGATGGGCTGTGGTGAATGCAAAATTCTGCAAAAGACATGGGACCTGATGATGATGATCTTGTTCAGACCATTAGAGCTTGTGCAATGGCATTATCAATCTGGGGGCCTATGGACTATCATCCCTCCCCAGGATGAAATCTGCACCCACTTCATCATCTCACAACATCCCTCCATGGCACACTGTGGCTCTGCTTCTGCTGACGTGATGGCCATCCATGTGTTCATTCCTCCAGGCCATGGAGTCAGGCAGGATTCTCATCGGCCTATTCCTCACCACCTACTGTCTACTGGCACGTGCTTCGCTCTTTCATGGGTATCATATTTAGGCTACTTGAATTGATAGAGGATCGTCACATCTTGGGCCAGTTGTGTCTGTGCAATATACCACAGCCTGTTGGGGATAGGGCATGGTGGGGATAGGGCATCGTGGGGATAGGACATGGTGGGGATAGGGCATGGTGGGGATAGGGCATGGTGGGGATAGGACATGGTGGGGATAGGACATGGTGGGGATAGGGCATGGTGGGGATAGGGCGTGGTGGTGATAGGGCGTGGTGGTGATAGGGCATGGTGGGGATAGGACATGGTGGGGATAGGGCATGGTGGGGATAGGACATGGTGGGGATAGGGCATGGTGGTCTTCTCATCAAGCTGAAGGTGTTGGTCCTCTGTGTGTGCCGGTAGGGGGGCTCAAAAGTGATTTAGAAATTGAAAACTCCACCCTGTCCACAGGGTGTTCCTATAGAGGTAGTATTAAGACAGAAGAAAAAGACACTCACTCAAGAAAGAGTGAGGGTGAGTGGTTGAGAATGTGCTGGCTGGGTCTGGTCCTGCATCTATAGTTGCTCACCTCCTCCCTGCCTAGTTATACTGCATGGAACTTGGCTGCACTCAAGACCAACTTTACGGCCAAAGCTTGTGACACAATGAACATCTAAATGCATAATTTCTTTCTCTTTACTGATGTAAAAAGGGCTTTTCATGTGGGCCTATGTCACTGGTGGTAGCTTTATAAACTTTCTTGTTTGTAATTTGATCTATTTATGAGATGCAGAACAACTTACAGTAACAATAACCACAAAGATTGAAGACAATAATAAATAAATAAAAATTTAATATAGGGGAAGTTACAAGGTTAGAGGCACATACAAGAGGTGAAGTTCTTGCATTTCTGTGCAATCTTACAGTAATATGGGGGGGGATGGGTGGGCTGAATTGTCCAGAAGTGTGATGTCAGCCTCAAAACAGGAAGGATTTGTGTTCAAATCCCATGACAAGCAGTGGAGATTTTTCAAAAATGGAAAAAATTAATCTATGGTTTCATCATGGTGTTACCCTACCCTGAACTCCTGGGTAGTGAGATCTGATGTCTAGCCTTCTCAATTAACAGCAATAAACAGGTCCAATGGTTATGGTTATGGTTAGTCGAAGGCACCTGCACTGTAAATAAATTAAAATCCATAATTGCTCAACTGTCCATGCCAATGGAATTATCTGAATTAAGACTTATCTCATTAAAGGATCAAAACAAAGAAAGGCAGCCTCAGTCTCTATCATTGCTGCTACAGCACACACCAAAAGACATAAGGCCAAGTGGCACTGAAAGTGAACACAGCCGAACTGTCCTTTGTCATACGATATCATCATTCATCATAAGCAATCAGAGTTTTGAAACACAATCCGGATGAAAAACACAGCTCACAGTGTGCACAGAGCACTAAAATCAGTATCTCCGGCAACAAGCCGGATTTGGAATATGAGGAAACTGTAATAAGGAACATTTTTCAGACTGAGTCTCAATTGTTCCTGCTGTCTATCCGCTATATTGACCGGAAGTCCCACCAGGAGGTCCCATATCTAGCCCTCTCAGATAACAGCAATAAACAGGAGGTTCCATGTCTAGCCCCCTTGGATAACAGCAATAAACAGGAGGTCCCATAGCTAGCCCTCTCAGATAACAGCAATAAACAGGAGGTCCCATGTCTAGCCCTCTCAGATAACAGCAATAAACAGGAGGTGCCATGTCTAGCCCCCTTGGATAACAGCAATAAACAGGAGGTCCCATGTCTAGCCCTCTCAGATAACAGCAATAAACAGGAGGTCCCATGTCTAGCCCTCTCGGATAACAGCAATAAACAGGAGGTCCCATGTCTAGCCCTCTCAGATAACAGCAATAATCAGGAGTTCACATGGCTAGCCCCCTCGAATAACAGCAATAATTGGGAGGTCCCATGTCTAGTCCTCTCAGATAACAGCAATAAACAGGAGGTCCCATGTCTAGCCCTCTCGGATAACAGCAATAAACAGGAGGTCCCATGTCTAGCCCTCTCAGATAACAGCAATAATCAGGAGTTCACATGGCTAGCCCCCTCGAATAACAGCAATAATTGGGAGGTCCCATGTCTAGTCCTCTCAGATAACAGCAATAATCAGGAGGTCCCATGTCTAGTCCTCTCAGATAACAGCAATAAACAGGAGGTCAAATGTCTAATCCTCTTGGATAACAGCAATAAACAGGAGGTCCCATGTCTAGCCCTCTCAGATAACAGCAATAAACAGGAGGCCAAATGTCTAGTCCTCTCGGATAACAGCAATAAACAGGAGGTCCCATGTCTAGCGCTCTCGGATAACAGCAATAAACAGGAGGTCCCATGTCTAGCCCTCTCAGATAACAGCAATAAACAGGAGGTCCCATGTCTAGCCCTCTCAGATAACCACAATAATCAGGAGGTCCCATGGCTAGCCCTCTCGGATAACCACAATAATCAGGAGGTCCCATATCTAGCTCTCTCGGATAACCGCAATAATCAGGAGGTCCCATGGCTAACCCTCTTGGATAACCGCAATAATCAGGAGGTCCCATGTCTAGCCCTCTTGGATAACCACAATAATCAGAAGGTCCCATGGCTAGCCCTCTTGGATAACCATAATAATCAGGAGGTCCGATGTGCACTTCAACGTGTTAGAGAACCATTGGCTGTTAAAATAAAAAAAAAGAACAAGCCTTAAATTTGGCTTCTTTGGAAAAATCAACACAAAAAATCTACTCATACCATGGATCCCAGACCATGGATCCCAGACCATGGATCCTAGATCATGGATCCCAGACCATGGATCCCAGACTGTGGTACAGAGTTCAAGGACATGGGCCAGGATTCTCCTTGAATTTTCTTGAGATTCTCTAGGGGAAATCAGAGCATCTATCGAATTCTCTGGTGTTTAGTGGTGATGATCCTAATAGCAAAAAATTATAGTAATGATTTATTTGTCACCTTTTATTTAGTGCATACACACACATGTAAGAGAGGGAGTGTTTGTGAGAGAAAGAGAGGGAGAGAGATTAAGTGATTCAACACCACAATATGTACACATATTAATGGCTGCCCACCATAAAAAAAAGAAAGTAAAGAGCCCCATCACGCCAAGTGGAGTATAGGGAATATGGTGTTAATGACCATAAATTTTACGGACCTTCAGCACATGATTTTTGGGGTAATGTGGTCGATATTACACCCGAGTCATTTTACTTTCCCAGTAAAAAATCTGGTACACATTTAAGGCTGGGTGAACCCAGATGCCGTCGGTTGGGACCGAACCCTACACCTTGTCAGTTAGGTTAAGTAGCATTTAATAATTATTATCAGTTCTGATTTATTGTCTTTACAAGTGATCAGTGGCTTGTCTCTAAACCTTAAAAGTTCAAAGTTACAAAAAATTCCAGATGTATCTCTAACTTGTTTTATATCATACCTACTTGTTTGTGTTTGCGAACCCTACTTCTTGTTCTTTGTAGTCCAGTTCACTAACCACTGTGCTATCACGGCTCCCGGCTGCCCACCTTAACAAACCTTATTTGCGTCACATCATAAGATTAAATAAAATAATAGATCATATGTACAAGCCACATACTGATGACTGAAATAAAAAAGATATATATACATATTTTTTATTGTCTTTCTATAGGTTTTTATGTTAACAAATATTTGTTTTCTCATCTATGAATGCTGGCATGTTAGAAAAAAAACAACAGATCTCTACTCTAGTTTTGATTTAGTGTTGTATTTTGTGCATTTTGTTTAGCAGATTTTGATTGCATTGTTTGTCCTTTGTTACTGCAGGGAACAGTGCTGGCCTGTGCAATGTTAGGTAAGATCAGACATGCAATAGTTAATTACACTTGTAATTGTAGGTGGGTATTACATGTGTAATTGGTGATTATAGGTTTAATGTTATGAAGGTAGAACACATGGTGCACATGTTTAAAGGGATATTGTAGGCTCAATATTAGGTATAAAAAGAAGATAAAAGAGAGCTATCAGGCCATGTTGTGGTTTATAGAGAATATGGCGATAGTGCAGATATTTCTTATAGATCTTTGGTACATTATTTTTTGGGTAATGTGGTCGGTATTACACCAGAGATGTCTTTGTTTCCCAGAAAAATCTGATACCCGTATAAGGCTGGGTGAACCTAAAGGCCGTAAATTAGGATCAAACCTGAGCACTTGTCCTTAGTAGTCCAGTTGATTAACTACTGAGCTATCACAGCTCTTATTAAATATAGAGGCACTTTAAGCATTCAGTCACTTAAAATATCTGGGCCACATTATCGCTGACAAAGGCTCAAAACCTGAAATTATAGCTAAAATTGCACAGACAATGGCAGTCCTGAACAAGACTTGAGATATGGCAAAGTAAAAATATCTCCCTAATACAAAAAAAGATCATCATCATCATGTGCCATACCAGTTGGTGTAGGTGATCATGTCCTTCCACAATCTTCTACTCACTGTACATCGTATCAGTTCTGTTGTTGACTGTTTTCCATGCTATGACACCAAGCTATCTAGACCTAGTATTTTCTCTCTTTGTCGTCCGCGATCTCTCTTTCCCTGTATTTTGCCAGTTCTAACCAAGTATTCCAACTTTCCTCTCCTCATGATGTGCCCAAAAAATATTGATTGTTTTTTTCTGATGTTTCTTAGGAGCTCCCTTTTTGTGTTGGCCTCTTTGAGAATGTCCTCGTTGGTCTTTTTATCTGTCCAGGGAACTTTCAACATTCATCTGAGAAATCCCATCTCTGTAGCCTCTAATCTTCTTTTCATTTGTTTGTTTACTGTCCATGATTTGCTTCCAGGAAAAAAAGATCAGATTATTATAAACAGCAGCCAGACATCTGTACATACATGTGTCTGTCTCTGTAATCTGCTGAAGCTGAAGGTGGCACACAGAAAATTCTAGACTCTCTGTGTCCAACAATTGCTATTTAGTGTCAAACCCTGCACAGGACCTGCAATATGTCCTCCCACAGGTCCCTGTTCTGGTTCAGCCTCGCAACCTTGACAAGGGAACTAATGCTTGCCTCTTGCCTCAGGGTTCTTTTTAGTGTTTCTCTAGGACGGGAATGGGCAAATAAATGCAGTGATGTCACATCGCTCTCTTGTATCACCCTTTCATCTCTTATACCTCTGTTCACTCCTCTTTCATTTACCGTCCTTATCATCCTATATGAAGTAGTATTTATCTGTGCCTCATCATTTCTTATCATCCTATATGAAGTAGTATTTATCTGTGCCTCATCATTTCTTATCATCCTATATGAAGTAGTATTTATCTGTGCCTCATCATTTCTTATCATTGTCTTTGTTCTCTGAAGAAGGCCGCATGTACGCCATAGCCTCAGTATTTTGTTGTGTTCCCTTTTTTTCGCAAAGCTGTCAACATACCTTATAGGAGTGTATGTTACACCCCACGACTGGCTCCTTTCTCTAGGTCGGGCTTTTTCTCTTTTACCCTTTGGTTCCCATTTGAGGGCTTTCTTTGAGATTATCTTGTTGACTCTTCTCGTCACATGCCATTGACCTATCTATTCATCTACATAAGTAAAAATAGTAAAGTACCCCATGCAAGCCAAGTGGCATATAGGGAATATGGTGTTAGTGACCATAAATTTTACAGACCCTCGGCACATGATTTTTGGAGTAATGTGGTCGGTATTACGCCCGTGTCGCTTTACTTACCCAGAAAAAAATCCGGTATCCATTAAAGGATGGGTGAACCAGAAGCTGTCGGTTGGGATCGAACCCTACCTCTTGTCCTTTGTAGTCCAGTTCACTAACCACTGAGCTATCGCGGCTCCCTATTCATCTACCTACCTATAGCTATTCAGAGGTGAATATGGCATATAGGGTAGAAATTCTAGACTGTCCGACGATCTTTGTCCTACATGCCTGTGAAAATATTCATCTTCAAAGAATTATGACGGACGTCTTGATGGACTTCAGGTCGAGAATCAAACTTAGGCCAGAAAATGATTACACCACCCAATTTCCGTGTCGCTCCTAGTGTCAACGCACAGCTGTGTAGTAAAAGTTCATTGAAAATACTATTTTTGAAACTCCAAATTTAATGTTTGTAGTTTTTACCAAGTGTTACCGGGGCCTCATTATGAGGGAGTAAAGAATAGTGGCACTGTGACCTTCCAGGCATGCTGTAAGACGCAACTAAGGAGGTTGATCGATGGCTTGACAAGCTGTCATTGTAAAAAGTGATGTTATGGAAACAGATCCATAGATTTTAGAAGCAGTGATCTCTGCAATATGTGCCATTTTGGCACACAAGGTTTCTGTTTTTGAGATTGTGGTTCTGCCCTTTGTGCCGTCTTCGGCTCAAAAGGACAATAGATAGATAGTTTTTACCAAGGTGTTGTACAGCTGTGACTTATGGGATAGGTGTTGTACAGATGTGACTCGTGGGATAGGTGTTGTAATCTGGGGTTAAACTAAGTCATAAAAAATGTCTTGAGTGAAGCCAGTGCACACAGAGAACTTTTAAAGTGCTTTGGACAAAAGCCGTCTATCTTTTTTGGTTAAGTCATGAGTAGAGAAAAGCTTGAAAATATTGCACACATACAATTTGGAAAAATAAAAGGAAAGAGAAACAGAGAAAGACAGTGTCAGTAAATACTACAGACTGGACTATTGTATGTGACAGTTTGAAAGTAATATGCCTAGTACTTTGTTATCGTGTTATAAAAGCCTTGGCGGCTGAGTGGTTAGTGTACTTGCTACTGATCTGAAGGATTCAAGTTTGGTTCCCAGATGCGGCGAATTTTGTTCTGACAAGATTTTGGATTTTATATGGCCTCTAAAAATAGGACCAGAAATATTTTGATGTTTAGACTTTGACTTTAGAACAGAACGACTGCACTACAGGTGGGGTATTCCCATATCTGCTCAGCCCCAGTTCCAGCAACCAACAATGTGTTCATCTCGATCGTCCATACTTTTCTATTAAACGGTTTGTGTTCTGCAAAATTTCGCATTTTTCAGTTCATAAAAACTGTTCTATTGAACATGTCTCATTAAACTGTATAAATGACGTGCAGCTCAAAATGGTTACTTCCTGGTTGCCATAATGACCATCACGGGCAGCATAAATTCTATGCATCTGCGCCAATTCCTGTGTAGATTTCATGAGCAGTAGGCACGCCCCAAGAATTGCTGTCCCAACATGTTAAGTCAAGCTTCCACTTTGGTGAAGCTCTCGAACTGACCACAATCCAGCTGGTGACAAATCTGCAGCCAGACACAGATCACATATCCCATCCCAGGGCAAAGCCAGGACTTGGTAATGTTCCACTAGACTCCACGGCCAGTTGCCTTTAGCACTATCTCAGCGTGTAGGTACCAAAATCATATTAATTTATTTGTCAGGTGAATGCGACTGGACTACTGCTGTCTCCACAGATGAAAATTCAAATCAGATAGAATCACTTGAAACCACATTACAACAAAGATACCACTAGTTCGAAACCTGATTCGTTTAGAAGTGTATGCTGAAGAAGAAGAAGAAGAAAGCAAAGATTCTTGTGATAAATTAAGGTGTACGCAGGCTATGGGTAGAGTCATTAGTAAAGTAAAAAATATGTAGGATTTACCTTTGTCCGCATTCCTGGACATGTGGGAGTACGGGAAAATGAAAGATTGGACAGGTTATCTAGCTGTGCTGTCATTGAAGACGGTCAACCAATGGATCAAGTAGACATCATCAATACCCTCCGAGATGTGAGAAGGGCACAGGACTTCGACAACCATGAGTCCACATCACTCCTTCGGCTGAAAGAGATGGGAGTTAAGATGGGCACAGCCAGAAACGAGAAACTTTGTTGGCGTGTAAGAAGACTTATCAACCAACACAGAACTGGACTCTTCAGTTGCTAGACACTGAGAGACTTACTGTGGAGGGGATCTGAGCACCTATGGACATGTTCAGAGTGCAATGGTGATGACCCGCAAATAACTCAATAACTGAATAAGGTGTCCTGATATGACACTAACCACACCACCCAAAAATGTACTGTGGTTTTGAAAAAATATGGTCACTAAAACCATATTCCTTATACACATATCAAGGCGTGGAAGTAACTTTTGCTTTTAATTTTGCATTATCATGTTATACAGCTTTTCCTCGTAAATATAATTTATATTTTAACAAATTTTTATTTACACACAAAAATGTATGCAAAAGTTTGGACTTGGTGATATATTGTAATTCACAATTCCAAGATAATATAATTCTGACCAAACAACAAAATAAATACAAAGTGTTAACAATCTGGCAAGGAAAAAATCAACAGTAGGACTGATAATGCACTTGGGCATAGAAATCCATAGAACATGACACATAATGATGATGATAATAATAGCTGTTTGTCTAGTAAAGTAGGTACTCTGGGGATAAGAGATCAAAATACAGTAAAGTCTCGATTATGCGGTACTCAATAATCCGGAATTCTCAATTTAACGGACTTTTTTTTTTTTTAATTATTATAGGGAGAAAGCTTGAATCATGTTTTGTTCAGTTAAATTAAATGCCTTTATCCGGAAATCGAAAACGCTACAACACGGTTTGTGCGCTGCGCTTACTTCTACAGGCTCTATCATTACACAATATTGCGTTTACAATAGTGTATTTACAGTAATATACTTCAAATAGGAGCGAACATATTTTATTCAATCCAGACATTGTGTCTCCAAATATTCCAAGTAAAAGCGACAGACAGTCTATATCTTCACTTTTTCCCCCGACTAAATGTTTTTGTTGGGAAATCTTAGTCGTGCCAAAAACACTTATCTACATGATTTTACAAATTTGCTTAATTTTCTCATAGCCTGCTTTAGATCTAGAGTTGGTCATGAATTTGTCAAAAATATGGCGTTTGACAGTCTGACCGAACATTAGAAGCAGACGTATTGTTTGTGAAAATTGAAGAGCCCATAACTTTGATGATTATAAATCAAAGGTTGAGCAGCCGGCGTGCAGTGACATAGAGATGGTGAGAAGAAAGGGGGAGGGGTTCAAAAATTACCGACTGGAAATTCAAAAAGAGTAAGATACAGAGTTTGACGTTAGTTTGTCTCAGACATTTGTGCAAGCTGAAATTCGTTCCATCAGTATAAATTATACATGATATGCTATAAACGCATGTGTGCATACTTTTTAACGGAATACATTTTTGTGTTAAATAATGGCCTCTGCGAGTGCAAACCACACCTCAATTTCCCGCAAAGGTAAACGCAAGCGAACTGTATTGACACTGAACCAGAAGATTGAAATCGCTAGTAGACTTGAAAAAGGCGTTAATCGCAACGTTTTGATGACTGAATTTGGCATAGCCTCTTCAACATTATATGACATACGAAATCAAAAAGATGAGTTGTTTAAGTTTGCGTCGGAGTCTGAAAGCAGCAACAATATACACCAGAGACGAAGTATGAAACGGCCAAAATTTGAAAAACTCGACGACGTCCTTTATGTGTGGTTTTTAGAAAGAAGAAGAAAAGGAATGCCAATATCAGGACCCATGTTGATAGAGAAAGCTAGTGAATGTCACACGAATTTAAATATTTCTGAGCATTGCAATTTTTCAATCATGTTTTTTCATAAATTTTGAGTTTGGTTTTCTTACTCTCGATTATCCAGAAAAATTCAATTATCCAGAATGGGTTCTTCCCCGAGCATTCCGGATAATCGAGACTTTACTGTAATTATATTGTTAGATAAGAACAAGCTTAAGCAACATAACCAGTATATTTAGCATTGCATTGATGTGGTTTTTATAATGATCTTCAGGGATTTACAAGTATTTGCAAATCTAGCTTGTTCCTTGTTTGCTTCTGCATTATTAGTTGTTGTACACTGACTTTTTAATTGTGTATTATTTTGTTATGTGTGTTTGTGTTCATGTTATCATTTCCATCAGGCATAAGTGCTTGCATGTTAAACTAACTTTTAAAAATATGTCATCAGTGAATGCAGTGCCTACTGGCAATTTAAATTATGGACATCAACAGCACTCTCTCCCTGGTATTGTTGGTTGGTTCAGTTATGTGAACTGCAGAAAGAATTAAGAATCAAAATGAAACTCTAAGAAAGATATTTGGTACACAGATGATGGAGCATTTACATTCATTCATCATCATTGGGTGTCGTCTCCACATCAAAGATCGACTACCATGGAACACCATTTTACTCTGTCTTGTCTTGGCGATGCATGTTGTTATAGGTTCACCTGTCTAACATTTGATGTCATCAGTCCACTTTAGTCTTGGTCTTATTGCCTCATCTACCTTGTACCTCCCCGCCCAAGATGACTTTTTGTCGGGTATTATGTCTCTACACATGTCCAAACGAATTGGAATTGAGTTATCTTTTTCAAATTGTGTTAAGTAGTTCTTATTTTCATTTTCAGATGATTAAGAACTTCCTTGTTTGTCTTGTTTTCCTTCCAGCCAATTCTCCCCATTTTTCTATTGATGCACATTTCAAAGGCTTCAATTTTCTGCTGTTTTCTTATTTTTTATTTTGTGTAGTTATAACATTTCACAAATGGCACTTATAAAGACCTGCTAATATCTATATTCAGGGAGGCAACTATCTCTACAAATCATTTAAGTATAGGAGGCTGAACACAGAAGAAGCAGCTGCTGATCTAACCAAAGTGTTTTACTTTGTGTCAACTTCTTAATCTTGTCTGTTGTCCTAATAAATTACAAACTATGACTGTGCATGATATGTCCAAAAAAAAAGGCATGATGGCATTTTTCTAACGCATGTGAGAAATTTCTTTTGGGCTTGACTCACATTCAAGATTAATTAAATATGTTATAAAAACATTTCTTGTAAAAAAGCAATATTTAACATTTGTGGTAGGAAACAGTGTCCAACAATTGTTGTATATGAAATGGAATGTAGCATCAATATTTGTTACAACATTGTCAACAATTGTTGTATATAAAATGGAATGTAGCATCAATATTTGTTACAACATTGTCAACAATTGTTGTATATAAAATGGAATGTAGCATCAATATTTGTTATAACAAACTTTTAACGTAATATTCAGCATTTGGTATAGGAGTTGAACCAGGGTGGTCTAGAGGTAATACATTTGTCAAGAAGGTTTCAGGTTTGAATCCTGCAACACTCTGTAGAAATTTTTCTCTTCAATGGTTTTTTCATAGTTTTACACTCCCCTGGTCTCTGGAACGTGAGGTTTGATGTCTGGACTTTTCTGATAACTGCGAAAAACAGAGGTCCCATGTGCATTGTGTGCATTTAAAAAAAACCCTTGGCAGTTAAAAATAAAAAAAAGAGTAGGCCAAAATGGTAGGCAAAAATGTTAAGCAATTAAAAATCTACCATGTAGATATAAAAGGTATGGCAAAAAGTAATTTTAATGCCATGAAAAAAAAAATACTAAAAACAAATATACTAACAACAAAACAAATATCAACAGGGCTGAAACTAAGAATGGCAAAATGTTACATCTTCTCAATATTCCTGTATGGTGCAGAAACATGGACATTGGACAAGAAAACAGAACAGAAAATTGAAGGCTTTGAAATGTGGATTTATAGAAGACTAGGTAGAATTGGATGGAAACAAAAGATAACAAACGATGAAGTTTTAAAACAACTGAAAATGAAAAGAGAACTACTAAATACAATTAAGACAAGACAAATGAAATTTTTGGGGCGTGTTAAAAGACACAACAGCCTACTAAAAGTAATATTAGAAGGAAAAATACAAGGTAAAAGAGGCAGAGGCAGACCAAGACTAACATGGACGAGTAACATCAAAAGATGGACAAGTCAATCTATGACAGCCTGCACCATCAAAGCAAGAAACAGAGTAGAATGGCGTTCCATGGTAGCCAACCTTCGTTGCGGAGAAGGCACTCGATGATGATGAGATATAAAACTTGACGTTTATGCTCTAATATTTAATGTAGAAAACTAAGTATTCAATCCAACATTAGTTGCAGAAAACATGATGTAAACATTTCAATATTTGTTGTAAAAAAACATTAAGTAAACTCTCTGATAACTGTTATAGAAAACATGAAGTAAACATTTCAATATTTGTTGTAAAAAAACATTAAGTAAACTCTCTGATAACTGTTATAGAAAACATGATGTAAACATTTCAATATTTGTTGTAAAAAAACATTAAGTAAACTCTCTGATAACTGTTATAGAAAACATGAAGTAAACATTTTGCTAACTTGTAGAAAACAAGAAGTAGACACATCAATATTTGTTGTAGAAAACATGCAGTAAACACTCCAACATTTGTTGTAGAAAACATTAATTATGCACTCTAACATCAGTTATAAGAAAACATAATATATTAGTAACTAATAATGTTATTGATAACTTGTGCATGAACTTCAGTGACAGATAATAAAGAATATTAAGTTTGATATCACCACCCACAGGAACAACACTCTTTGGTTTAGTACAAGCTGGGGCTATGGGAAGCATTAGCAACTTGGGCTTCATGCAGATTATGATATTTTCCTCCTTGATCGTGGCGGTTGATCCTGTTGCGGTAAGTTATTTTTATTTTCTTCTTCATTTCTTGTGCTGTGCTTGATAAAGTCAACACAAAAAAACTAGTTCTTTTAATAAATGTTTCTGTTTTTGAGATTTCTTCAAAGTTTACAAACAGCTTAGTGTTTTTTGGTTTTTTTTTTTGCGTTCGCCTTGTTTCACATATGGCAAAGTCCCTAGAGACTATGAACTGAATTTTGCGTGCTAATCCATTTTTCCTTGGCAGCCATGTACACAGGGGTCCCTCGATGCATAGACAGATAACTCAGTCTTCGGAAGTAGGCTTATTACCTCCTCCGATTAGTAATTGACATTTCAAGCCGGGCCACACTGCTGAGACCTGTGACGGTTGCTGCAGAGAGAATTCAGAAATAAAAATCTCAACTGGGGCAGCCGGGATTTGAACCCACAATCTCTCTGTCCTGAGACTGGCGTCTTGCCTCAAGACCAAACAGTCCGCACTTAGTGTTTGAATAAGTGTCTCTTGGCCAATGTTCTTCTTCAATTTGGCTAAATGTGTAGCAATTCTGTAAAATATGTTCTCTCTCTCTCTCTCTCTCTCTCTTCTCTTCTTCTTTTACCCCTTCAGCTAGTCCGAAGTCGAAGTTATCTGCCTGTGCAGCGAGGGACCCCTGTGCACACGGCTGCCAGGGAAAAATGGATTAACACGCAAAATTCAGTTCCTAGTCTCTAGGGGCTTCGTCAGGGGTAAAAGCTGGGGAATGAAAAAAATAAATAAAAAAATAAAAAATAAAAAAAAACCCTTCAGGTGTGAAGGGAGATACAAAGTTCTAGTTCTTGCCCTTTGGCAGCCTCAGTTGATGTTGTAGTTTTTCTTGGATGTTGTGAGTCCATCTTACTCTGGGTGTACCATAGACTTGACTTTCTTCTCATCTTTTAATACATGTTTTCTGTGGTATGTAGTATCTCTTGGCATTCGTTCCAGACGAGCAAATCATCTCATCTTTTAATACATGTTTTCTGTGGTATGTAGTATCTCTTGGCATTCGTTCCAGACGAGCAAATCATCTCATCTTTTAATACATGTTTTCTGTGGTATGTAGTATCTCTTGGCATTCGTTCCAGACGAGCAAATCATCTCATCTTTTAATACATGTTTTCTGTGGTATGTAGTATCTCTTGGCATTCGTTCCAGACGAGCAAATCATCTCATTTGTTGTCTTTGTATGGAGTTAAGAATTGATTTAGTATCTAATCTCCCTCTTATGCACAGTTGTTTATGACTGAAACTTTAGTTGATTTGCTCATATGTGTCTTTCAAGGAAGATAAAATACACATACTTCTTCTATTATACATTCTAAGTGATTAGAAGAAGCTGCATCTTAAATGGTAGAAACTTTTTGTGGCTAAAAGTTGAATATTGCAACAACTGAAACTCTCATTCTTGCTAATCTTTGATCTTTTTGTTTCAGGCATTAACGTCTAAAATATCATTCACTTATAAATATTTATTTTAGTGAAATATTTGACATTTAGTATTTGATGTCACAAATCCAAACTAACGCCATAAAATACCAATTTAAAAAAATTAGAATTTGTGGAATGTTCTAACCAAACATCTTCATCCATAAATCATAAATCTTCAAGACTATAACTAAAATGCCATTTTGAGATGAAAACAAACAGCTGTGTATGACATCATTTCTCATTCTGTCTCTTCTTGTTACTTCAAGTTTCTTTCTCAAACATCTATTCTCTATGATTCGAATTCAAATTCAGGTGATTCCACTGGCAAGGACGGTTGAGCAGTTATGGATTTCCATTCTTCTTCAGTGATACCGAGAACTTTGAATAACTATAACTATCTCTATGTTGACTAGCTTCCTTTTATGTTTATTCATGAGTGACCATGTTTGGCACTGACAGCACAAGGTGGGTATGTATATTCTCTATAATATATGTTTATTTAAGTTATTATTATAACAAGCACAACAGTCTGTGTATTTAATCAATTCTCCCATTCATCTGTTGAGAATTTCACGCATTGATGCCAATCTTTAAGTAATATATTTCATGATTGTCTACATCCCAAAGAGCTAAAGAGCCCTTTATTTAAGTTATTATTATAACAAGCACAACAGTCTGTGTATTTAATCAATTCTCCCATTCATCTGTTGAGAATTTCACGCATTGATGCCAATCTTTAAGCAATATATTTCATGATTGTCTACATCCCAAAGAGCTAAAGATAATGTCTCATGATTGTCTACATCCCAAAGAGCTAAAGATAATGTCTATCAGAACGGTCACAAAAGGCCAGAGTGTGTCATATACAAAAGAGTCTAGGTTGCAGGACTGAAGATTATGTTTTACATTTTCTTAATATTGATTACAGGAGCAAAGATAATTTTGCCAAAGTAAAAATTTCTGAAAAAATGTTACCTAATTCTGTTGTTGTCCAGATCTCAGCTGCAATTTCACTGATTGACCTTTTCCTGAAAGATGTCTTCTGGCGTTATGACCATGTTAATTCAATTAAGAATTCATTTTTGCTATCAAATGTTTCTGGTGATGAATTACATCTGATTAAAAGACACTGGATTCTTTGTTGTTTTCTTCCATTCTTCTGAAATCCGCCTGACATGTTAATAGGTTAGAAGTGGAAGTTGTTACACAAGTTGGATGTTGAGGAAAGTTGCTGACATGACCAGAAAAACCATAACCAGAATTGAGATATATTATTATTATTGTTATTGTTATTATTATTATTAATTATTATTGGGTATAAACCATGACACCTTTTAGGTATCAGTGAAAGAGAGAAGAAGAAGAAGAAGAAGATTATTGGGTGCAGTTTCCACATCAAAGGTTAGCTACCATGGAGCACCATTTACTTTGTCTATTATTTTGATAATGCACTTTGTCATAGGTTTGCTGGCCCCACAACTTAGAGATTACGGGTTTGCTCCCAGACACACCCCAGTTGACCCAGCTGCAGCAATAAATATCTGATAATAATGTTAGGGAAGATAATAGCAGCAAGGAAGATCACCGGTCCTCCCTTTCATCTCCTAGTGCAGCAGCAGCTTACTATTCATTACCATCCTTAGTGATTTGGGGGGGGGGGGGGGGGGGTTAAAGGCATAAAAACGGCAAAGCTGCTGTAAAGCTGATGATAAAAATAAAAATAAAAAAAAACAAAGGGGTATGGTTATAGTTTTATATAGGGAAGAAACAAATCAAGAGTTGTCAGACGTTTTGGCCCAATAGGCCTTCAGCAGGAACAATAAACACAACACAAAAAATGTAACTACACTGTAGTAATATGCTATCTAAAAGGAAAATAATTGAGTTACCTCCCTGTGGTACCGGTCCGAAGCTGGGTCAACTATCAATTAGGCTAAAATCACCAAGGCTAATGGAGCTGCCACTGGTACCAAATCTGGGAAGGGTTCTAAAAATATGTGGAGGTGGGTACTAGTTCCCAGACTATAATATTGAAAATGCATATATAAGTGTGAATACCAATAAGTATATCCACACGAAAAAATACATGTAGATAATATATGACAAGACTACAATATGTAATCACATCACATATACACAGATAACCATATCCAGACATGCATCCATGGTTATACATATATATGTGTAGAAGACAAATGTATCAAGACAAATGAAATTTTTTGGTCATGTTAAAAGACACAACAGTCTAATAAAAGTAATATTAGAAGGGAAAATACAAGGTAAAAGAGGCAGACCAAGACTAACATGGACGAGTAACATCAAAAGATGGACAAGTCAACCTATGGCAATCTCCACCATCAAAGCAAGAGACAGAGTGGAATGGCGCTCCATGGTAGCCAACCTTCGATGCGGAGAGGGCACTCAATGATGATGATGATGAAGATGATGTGTAGAAACTCAGCTCTACACTTATATGTGTGCACACCTAAAAAATGGGCACCTATGTATGCATACATAAATGCATATGTCAGTACACACTTTAGTGATAGGCCTACTAGTGTGACTACACCAGTTTAAGTTCAACTTTGCAAGCAAGGATTCTGTTAGCCATCTAAAGCTCTCAAAGGTGAAACTTGACTGATGATGTCACGCTAGTAGGGTTTCAAGCAGGCCTATCTCTGAAGGTGGATACGCTTACTACTGTAAACTTAAGATAATCACACTTCATTATATCAAATGGAAACAGCCTGAGATATAAGATAAAAAATGAGGAACTGAGGAAAAAAAGCTAAGAATAATCCTCATCATAGAATACATAAAGAAACAATAGACAAAATGGTTTAGAGTGAGCAAAACATAACACAACACAACACGTCACAATGAACCTTTAATAAACATTACGAGAACATCAGACTCAAGAATCAACCATGAGAAAGATGGATCAATAGGATATCAGAAAAACTAGGAAACATAACAACAGCAGAGGCCAACGGACGAACAAAAGACCGCAAATTATATCTCCCATCAATTTGGAAAGTCAAATGAGGAAGGAAAGAAGAAGAGAGAAGATTACACTAAATCATGTTGTTTGTACTTTCCTTGTAATACAGCAGGTGTACAAATAAACATCTTCCTTTTTGTTCAGGTTCTTGCAGTATTCAATGAAATTGGGGTCAACCATGTACTGTACTTTCTTGTGTTTGGAGAATCCCTGCTTAATGGTACGTATGGTTGAGTTTGTGGCTGTTGTATGTTGTCTAGTGTTATATATATTAAATAGAATGAATTATTAACTAGAATTACATATTAACTGGGAGCCGCAATAGCTCAGTGGTTAGTGAACTGGACTACAAAGGACAAGAGGTAGGGTTCGATCCCAACTGACGGCTTCCGGGTTCACCCAGCTTTTAATGGGTACCTGATTTTTTTCAGGGAAAGTGAAGCGGCACGGGCGTAATACCGACCACATTACCCCAAAAGTCATGTGCCGAAGGTCTGTAAAATATATGGTTACTAACACCATATTCCCTATATGCCACTTGGCGTGACGGGTGTACTTTACTTTTTTTACTTACATATTAACTGAATAGAACTCTGTTGTTGCCAATGAGGAGGTCAACGGTCTCATCTGGGATAATACAGATGAGAAAGATACAGTCATCTGTACAGATGGATCTGTAATACGACACCAAAGAAGTGCATGGGCATTTACATTTTGGCAGGCAGAACAGTCAAAGAAGACAGTGGTGCATACATTATGACCACGAGTAGCATGACGATGGAGGTGACGGCAGTGACCAGGGCATTCATGTGGCTAGAGTCACAAGACTGCAGCCACACCTGCATACTAAATGATTCGATGAGCATGATAAAAAAAGTGGAGGCGGGCTCTGTACGCTGACAATGGGTAGAGTCATTGCAGAAATAAAAAATATGACACACTTATGGATATGTTTGGAGAGTCTGGAACCAAAATTCCAGTCGGTTAAAAAAAAATAATATAACGGTAAATTCTGAAATAAATAATGAATTATCGTGTTACACATTATAAACATATGTTGTCAAAGTGCAAGCATTATTTATATATTACTAAATCACAACACAAAGAGGGAGCCCCTATGAAACATCAGAAAGAAACTATCAATATTTTTCAGGCACATCATGAGAAGAGTTAAGTTGGAATACTTGTTTACAACTGGCAAAATACAAGGAAAGAGAGATTGTGGATGACAAAGAGTGAAAATACTATATAGCTTGGTGTCATGGTATGGAAAACAGTCGACAACAGAATTGATACGATGCACTGTGGATAGAAGATTGTGGAAGGACACGATTGCCTATGCCAACCTGTATGGCACATTATGATGAAATCACATAATATAATTTTGATGATGCTCTTAAGTCTAGCCCTCTAGTCCTGGTCTTGGTTATAATCCAGCCCTTGGCCAACTTTAAGCTGGCCACCACTGTTCTAAATCTTTCCTACAACTATGGGGAGTCGGAGAAGTCTTCAAGAAGTAATTTTTTATGATTCTTGTCAGGCTTGTTGTGTAGTAAATGTGGTCCACTGAAGAAGATGAGGGCAGAAACCTTTTCTTATTTGTTGACAGATGGTGTGACCGTTGTGTTGTATAAAGTATTTCAAGCGTACAACTTGATGGATGAAATAACAGGAGTGCATGTAAGTACATTCAACTTACAGTGATAACACGAGTGCATGTAAGTACATTCAACTTACAGAGATAACACGAGTGCATGTAAGTACATTCAACTTACAGAGATAACAGGAGTGCATGTAAGTACATTCAACTTACAGAGATAACAGGAGTGCATGTAAGTACATTCAACTTACAGAGATAACAGGAGTGCATGTAAGTACATTCAACTTACAGAGATAACACGAGTGCATGTATGTACATTCAACTTACAGGGGAGCTCTGAGAATTTATTTCTGTTATATCTTACATTAGTTATCTGGAAGTAATCTTTAAGGTTCGGTTGGCTTACCACGGCAACAGCCGGGGTTCGTAATCCTGGCGAGGACACCTGGGTTTTACTAATTCCCTAAAAATTAGTAGGAGCCGCGATAGCTCAGTGGTTAGTGAACTGGACTACTACGGACAAGGGGTAGGGTTCGATCCCAACCGACGGCTCCGGGTTCACCCAGCCTTAAATGGGTACCGGATTTTTTCTGGGAAAGTAAAAGCAGCACGGGCGTAATACCGACCACATTACCCCAAAAAATCATGTGCTGAAGGTCTGTAAAATATAGGGTCACTAACACCATATTTCCCTATACGCCACTTGGCGTGACGGGGGGTACTTTACTTTTACTTTTTAATCTTTAAGGTTGTTCTTGAGGTCATCTGTGAGGGTAAGCTAAAGGGATGTAAAATAAACACAAAATGTTATCAAGCAGCTAAACTTGTAGAGAGACGTGACAAACTACAATGTTTCGTCCAAATCCTTCATCAGGCACTAAACAAAAAATATACAAAGATCAATACAATAGGAAAATACTATTCCATTTTGGTCAGTCATTTCGTCAATGTTTGTGGGTATGATCGTTATGGTGAAGAACGAACAGTTGGGTTGCAGAGAAGTCTGGGATCTGAATGTCTGCATGTCCGTCCATCAGTGAAACAACACGAAGTACCACTATATGGAGATCATAAGGGGAAGCTCAGCAGTAGTTTCCTGGCCAGTCTTGAGCTGCTGTTCCATCAAGTAAGAAGCAATCAGGCAGTGACACAAATCACGAGTCCATTCTTCCAGCAAGGCTGTTAGGGAGGAGGCCGACGGTCAGTGCAGCAGGCGACTAGTGTCAATGCCGACTTTGATCCATGTCCAGTGGGGAGCATGGCTCGTCACTAACAACGTTATCATTAGTTCAGGTAATCAGTTGTGTTGACAATTTAAAGACTCAGTGACAATATAAAGACGAGGTCACACACAGGCAAGAAGGTTGGATAAAACATGAAAAAATAAACACAAAACTCAATCATTGATTTGAGAATGATGGCCAGTTTTTTTTTGGTGTCTGTTGGTTACACGATTAATAGGCAATAAAACAAGTAGGGGGACATGTTTTTCATAGCATCTGGGAGTGTGCACATTGGTAATCTGTTAGATTGCTATTGGGAGCATTCTAAAAGCAGTTTTCATGGACATTTTCAAAGTAATTGATAGAAACATCATTGGAGTAATTCTTCTGACCATTTTTATAAAGTTGTACATTTGTAAAATTGTTTTAAACTACAAGTTTAAAGTAGTTGTTAAAGCTATCCAAAGAGTATCACACTGGTAATGCTAAAGTCAGAATATGCATCCTCTCAACAAGTGAAAATGTGTTTTCTCTCTCTCAACAAGTGAAAATGTGTTTTCTCTCTCTCAACAAGTGAAAATGTGTTTTCTCTCTCTCAACAAGTGAAAATGTGTTTTCTCTCTCTCAACAAGTGAAAATGTGTTTTCTCTCTCTCAACAAGTGAAAATTTGTTTTCTCTCAACAAGTGAAAATGTGTTTTCTCTCTCTCAACAAGTGAAAATGTGTTTTCTCTCAACAAGTGAAAATGTGTTTTCTCTCAACAAGTGAAAATGTGTTTTCTCTCAACAAGTGAAAATGTGTTTTCTCTCAACAAGTGAAAATGTGTTTTCTCTCAATAAGTGAAAATGTGTTTTCTCTCAACAAGTGAAAATGTGTTTTCTTTCTCAACAAGTAAAAATATGTTTTCTCTCTCAACAAGTGAAACTGTGTTTTCTCTCTCAACAAGTGAAAATGTTTTTCTCTCTCAACAAGTGAAAATGTGTTTTCTCTCAACAAGTGAAAATGTGTTTTCTCTCTCAACAAGTGAAAATGTGTTTTCTCTCAACAAGTGAAAATGTGTTTTCTCTCAACAAGTGAAAATGTGTTTTCTCTCAACAAGTGAAAATGTGTTTTCTCTCAACAAGTAAAAATGTGTTTTCTCTCTCAACAAGTGAAAATGTGTTTTCTCTCAACAAGTAAAAATGTGTTTTCTCTCTCAACAAGTGAAAATGTGTTTTCTCTCAACAAGTAAAAATGTGTTTTCTCTCTCAACAAGTGAAAATGTGTTTTCTCTCTCAACAAGTGAAAATGTGTTTTCTCTCAATAAGTAAAAATGTGTTTTCTCTCTCTCAACAAGTAAAAATGTGTTTTCTCTCTCTCAACAAGTGAAAATGTGTTTTCTCTCAACAAGTGAAAATGTGTTTTCTCTCAACAAGTGAAAATGTGTTTTCTCTCAATAAGTAAAAATGTGTTTTCTCTCTCTCAACCAGTGAAAATGTGTTTTATCTCTCTGAACAAGTGAAAATGTGTTTTCTCTCAATAAGTAAAAATGTGTTTTCTCTCTCTCAACCAGTGAAAATGTGTTTTATCTCTCTCAACAAGTGAAAATGTGTTTTCTCTCAATAAGTAAAAATGTGTTTTCTCTCTCTCAACCAGTGAAAATGTGTTTTATCTCTCTCAACAAGTGAAAATGTGTTTTCTCTCAATAAGTAAAAATGTTTTGTCTCTCTCTCAACAAGTAAAAATGTGTTTTCTCTCTCAACAAGTGAAAATGTGTTTTCTCTCTCTCAACAAATAAAAATGTGTTTTCTCTCTGAACAAGTGAAAATGTGTTTTCTCTCAACAAGTGAAAATGTGTTTTCTCTCAACAAATGAAAATGTGTTTTCTCTCAACAAGTAAAAATGTGTTTTCTCTCTACAAGCGAAAATGTGTTTTCTCTTAACAAGTTAAAATACTCTCAAAATGGCCAAATATACTTCTCAATAAACCAAAATATACATAAAGGTAAAGGTAAAGTACGAGACTTGAACCGGCGTCTTAGCACGCGAGTTTACACCCATATGTGCTCGGCCGCCTATCCAGAAATGTTCGGATATTTCTGTATAGTGTAGCCTCAAGCATCGAAACTCAGATGCGAAGCGACATTCCTCACCTTCCCAGGATAATATCCTGGTACCTATTTCTGCCAACGGCTGGGTCGACCGTAGGGGTATTTTTTTTTCCAACCACGAGTACAATTCACACTGCTCCCAGCGGGAATCGAACACGGGTTGTCCGAACATCGGTAGTCCAGTCGGGTGGTTTTCCCAACTAGGCTACCGAGGCCCCCACCAAAATATACATTTTCACAATTAGCTAAAATACTTCCTCTCAGTAATAAGAAAATATTTTCTTCAAAAAGCCAAAATACAATTTTTGTTGGTAGACTCAATTCTGGTTGATATTTTTGCTATTATATCACAAACCTTGTTTTTCAGATCATATTGGGAATAGTAAAGTTCTTTGTGGTTTGCCTGGGTGGACTAATGCTGGGTATTTTGGCTGGCATTGCTTCAGCAGTCCTGACCAAGTTTTCTACTCATGTGAAAGGTATGATGCTATATTGCACAGATAAGCATATAATCTAGCTCCAATGGAGATATAATAATAGTGAGAGTAGTGGCAGAGTGTTTTAAATAGGTATATAGTTCCAGGGAGGTGCAATCTGGTAAAGGTGGGTTAACACCTGGGTTATCTTCTCTTATTGTTCCAGTCCCTAGATTAGGCCACCTTAACTGTGACATTCTTTCCTCCTCTGATCTTTGTTTGCACACGGACATGTCTCCCTTGGGCTAGTGTATTGTACCACTGCCTCATCCTCTGTCCAACACCTTTACCTTTTGTTTACGTAGCTGTCTAGCTGGCTCGTCTATCCCCCCTGTTCTCCCCTTACCCACTTACCACCTACAGTTGTAATTTCACGACTCCTGGTCTGTGTCTCGCTTGACTGTGCTGGGTCATACCACGTGACGGTTTCTCTATGTGGACTGCCTGGACCGTTCATCAATCTGGATGGATTCCACCACATGGGACAGCACAGTCTCTCCAGCTAGTCATTTTTAATATACTTTTATAAATTCATTATCTACTTTTCACTCTTTAGTTTTCAGCTCCTCATCATTTCTCTATACTTACGATTTTATATGTCTCTACACTTCACCTATCTTCCCACATGTAACACATCTCTTCTTCTTCTCACCATTCTATCTCTCATCTCTCCGTCCATCTCTCCCTAATTTTACCATCCGACATGTAGCTATAAATATTTGTGCCTCACCATTTGTTGTCGTTGTCCCTGTATTCTGAAGAAGGCTGAAATGTCAGTATTGTGTTGTGTTCCTTCTTTATAAAGCTGTCACCATACCTTGGAGTGTATACCGCACCCCACAACTGGCTCCCTACAACCTGGTAAAACTTCTTTAGCACTTAAGTCTTATGATTATGCGAACTTGACTCCTTGTCTTGCTTCATGATGGAGTGATAAAAACAATATCATGACAAGATAAGCTGGTTGCATGGTCAGAACTCGTATATGCAAGTGTGTCCTGGTTTTCCCCCTAAACCTGCGTCGTTGCTGACACATTTCATCTACGGCAGGTTGAATCTTGGTTTGACATAGGAGTTTTCCTTCTCATAGGTTGGTTGCTGGCCAGGGTCTGGTAAAACACAAATCTGAATGAGGAAACCATACAAATCCATACAGGAGAAGCATCCTAGTTCAGGTGGATCATCCACTTAGAAGGAAAACTTTATATTAACCTGGGTAGTAATGACTTGTTACAAACCTGGGTAGTAGTGACTTGTTACAAACCTGGGTAATAATGACTTGTTACAAACCTGGGTAGTAATGACGTGTTACAAACCTGGGTAGTAAAGACTTGTTACAAACCTGGGTAATAATGACTCGTTACAAACCTGGGTAATAATGACTCGTTACAAACCTGGGTAATAATGACTTGTTACAAACCTGGGTAGTAATGACTTGTTACAAACCTGGGTAGTAATGACTTGTTACAAACCTGGGTAGTAATGACTTGTTACAAACCTGGGTAGTAATGACTTGTTACAAACCTGGGTAGTAATGACTTGTTACAAACCTGGGTAGTAATGACTTGTTACAAACCTGGGTAATAATGACTTGTTACAAACCTGGGTAGTAATGACTTGTTACAAACCTGGGTAGTAATGACTTGTTACAAACCTGGGCAGTAATGACTTGTTACAAACCTGGGTAGTAATGACTTGTTACAAACCTGGGTAATAATGACTTGTTACAAACCTGGGTAATAATGACTTGATACAATCCTGTGTAGGAATGACTTGACACAAACCTGGGTAGGAATGACTTGACACAAACCTGGGTAGGAAGGACTTGACACAAACCTGGGTAGGAATGACTTGACACAAACCTGGGTAGGAATGACTTTTGTCAGAGGATTTTGTCCCATTCTAAGGCATGAGAGGATCAACTGTTTTGCTTTCATGAGATAGTGACAACTATTTTCTGGTTAATGAGTAATTCTCTTCTTCGGTGTTCACCCAATGGCTGCTCCTCTTCTTTGTCTATCCACAGAAATATGTTAAGTGGGCAGGCATGCAGTGTGTTACTAGTTTACAGAAAGTTGTGATATTTTGCTCTTCTTTGGCTCTTTACATCCATCTTCAGCATGGCATGGGTATAAATAAGGGTAAAAGTAAAGTACAAGACTTGAATCGGCGTCTTAGCACGTGAGTTTTCACCCATATGTGCTCGGCCGCCTATCCAGAACTGTTCGGAGACTTCTGGATAGTGTCGCTTCAAGCATCAAAACTCACGATGCGAGGCGGCATTCCCAGAGAAAGGTACCCATTTCTGCCTGTGGCTGGGTCCACTGCGGGAGTATTTTTTTTCCAACCATGAGTGCAACTCACACTGCTTCCAGCAGGAATCGAACACGAGTTGTCCGAACATCGGTAGCCCAGTCTGGTTTTCTCAACTAGGCTACCGAGGACTTATGAGTATGGGGTTGCTTTCCCTCTACTTGCCTAGTAGGAATGGTTAGTTTGTTTCCTGTGACAGCACTGGGAGGTGGTGTAGGGTCTAGATTAGTTCTTTTGTCACAGACCTTGTTGCTGCTAAATTTGAGTCACTGACTGTTCTTAGTCCTTTTGCTTTTTAGTGTCTTGGCCATCAATGAGTCTCTCTAATAGCCTTGATAAAAATATTCTTTTTATATTTTAAAAATAAATTAGCAAAGATGTTTCATAAATTTGTTGTTATTTTTCCATGTGTTTTTATTACTCCACAGTTGCACAGCCAATCATAATTTTCACAATGGCCTACTTTGGGTTTTTGATGGCTGAACTTTTTGAGTTTTCTGGCATAATTAGGTAAGTTTGGTATTTTGGTAAGGATGGTAGTTATGTTGGCTTAAACATGAAAGCTATTTTTTTGGAAATTAAACGATGTATGTTTAATTTTGTTATTTTATGTTGTTAGTTTAAAGATATCATCAAAAGATTGCATACTTTTTTTTTGGTACCTTTTCTTGTATACAGAATCATCATCATAGTTCTCAGAGAGTGGTCGTTAGGACTCATATCTCAACATAGAGCACAAATTCATAATGCTCCCCCATAGTACTTTAAAGAAAGTTGAATAATATAATTCTAATGATGATAGACAGGCTGGCTGTTATATAGACCAGACATTCTGAATAAAAAAAACTGGGTTTGGATTCCTCCATTGGTCTCTGGGTATTAAGATCTGATATCTAGTCCTTTCGGATGCTGTTGAAAAATAGGAGTTCTTGTGTGCAATCTGTAATGTTAAGGGAAGTAACAAGGTTGTATGAACATTGGTAGCCCAGTCAAGTAATGTTAAGGGAAGTAACAAGGTTGTATGAACATTGGTAGCCCAGTCAAGTAATGTTAAGGGAAGTAAAAAGGTTGTATGAACATTGATAGCCCAGTCAAGTAATGTTAAGGGAAGTAACAAGGTTGTATGAACATTGGTAGCCCAGTCAAGTAATGTTAAGGGAAGTAACAAGGTTGTATGAACATTGGTAGCCCAGTCAAGTAATGTTAAGGGAAGTAAAAAGGTTGTATGAACATTGATAGCCCAGTCAAGTAATGTTAAGGGAAGTAACAAGGTTGTATGAACATTGGTAGCCCAGTCAAGTAATGTTAAGGGAAGTAACAAGGTTGTATGAACATTGATAGCCCAGTCAAGTAATGTTAAGGGAAGTAACAAGGTTGTATGAACATTGGTAGCCCAGTCAAGTAATGTTAAGGGAAGTAACAAGGTTGTATGAACATTGATAGCCCAGTCAAGTAATGTTAAGGGAAGTAACAAGGTTGTATGAACATTGGTAGCCCAGTCAAGTAATGTTAAGGGAAGTAACAAGGTTGTATGAACATTGGTAGCCCAGTCAAGTAATGTTAAGGGAAGTAACAAGGTTGTATGAACATTGGTAGCCCAGTCAAGTAATGTTAAGGGAAGTAACAAGGTTGTATGAACATTGGTAGCCCAGTCAAGTAATGTTAAGGGAAGTAACAAGGTTGTATGAACATTGGTAGCCCAGTCAAGTAATGTTAAGGGAAGTAACAAGGTTGTATGAACATTGATAACCCAGTCAAGTAATGTTAAGGGAAGTAACAAGGTTGTATGAACATTGGTAGCCCAGTCAAGTAATGTTAAGGGAAGTAACAAGGTTGTATGAACATTGGTAGCCCAGTCAAGTAATGTTAAGGGAAGTAACAAGGTTGTATGAACATTGGTAGCCCAGTCAAGTAATGTTAAGGGAAGTAACAAGGTTGTATGAACATTGATAGCCCAGTCAAGTAATGTTAAGGAATTCTTGACAATTGAAAGTAAAGAGAAGTAGGTCAAAATGACCACTTCCAAGACAAAATTGATGGGAAATTAAAATCTACCCGCCACCACCACCACCAACACTGCATTCACCACCACCACTGCCACCAACTCCGCCGCCACCACCACCACAAGGTTGTGACCATGATATAGGGTCTTTGCTGCTGATTGCACTCATGTTGGTGTCTGGTCTGTGTGTGTACAAGAATGATCAATGTATACACCTTTCGCACAGAAAATTGAAGCCTTTGAAATGTGGATCTATAGATGAATAGGTAGAATTGGATGGAAAGAAAAGAAAACAAACAATGAAGTTTTAAAACAACTAAAAATTAAAAGAGAGCTACTAAACACAATTAGAACAAGACAAATGAAATTTTTAGGGCATGTTAAAAGACACAACAGCCTAATAAAAGTAATATTGGAAGGGAAAATACAAGGTAAAATAGGCAGAGGCAGACCAAGACTAACATGGACGAGTAAAATCAAAAGATGGACAAGTTAACCTATGTCAATCTGCACCATCAAAGCAAGAGACAGAGCAGAATGGCGCTCCATGGTAGCCTACCTTCGATGCGGAGACGGCACTCGACGATGATGACACACATTTTGTTGGCTTTTGGAAAAGATCAGTAGAGCAGATATTGGAATATCCTGACTGCAGTAATGTCTCATTGTAAAACCAAACTAAACCTAATGATGGTAGGAGTTTGAAAGCTACACTTTGAAATTTTGTTTTGACAACAATGTATGTGCCAGTGTATGTACAGCAATGTACAATGTTATGCTGTTAATTTTTATTTTACTTAAAGTTCATCTATGTTATCAGTTTAAACATAGGATCTACATTTTAGCATCTATTCCAATAGGAAGAAAAAGAAAGATACAGTGAAAGTGTGAATAAATTCAAACCATTAGCATATTTTTAGGTTGTGGTTGTTGATTGTGTACGCCACTGTTCCTAATTTTAGCTCCACAAGATATTATTCAGTAATGAAACTTCTCTATCAGTAAATTACATTAACTGACATTTTTCAATCAGTTAATTATATCTAGTAAAATATTTTCATCAATCTATCTATCTATTGTCCTTTCAAGCCGAAGATGGCACATAGGGCAGAACCACAATCTCAAAAACAGAAACCCTGCGTGCCAAAATGGCACATAGGGCAGAACCACAATCTCAAAAACAGAAACCCTGCGTGCCAAAATGGCACATATTGCAGAGATCACTGCTCTTGTAGAGAACATATTCATCAATAGATTATCTCTAATGAAAATTGTCTTTCATTATCAACAGTAGACAAATAAATGAAAAGGCAATTAGAGGCCATTGGGATGGGATTTCTCAGAAAAATGTTGAGAGCTCCCTGGACAGCTGATAAGACAGGTGAGGAAATTCTTAAAAGAGAGCTCCTAAAAAACATCAGAAAAAAACTATCAACATTTTTTGGGCACATCATGAGAAGAGGTAAATTGAAATACCTGGTTACAATTGGCAAAATTCAGGGATAAAGAGATTGTGAACAACACAGAGAGATGATACTAGAAAACTTGTTTTCATAGTATGGTAAACAATCACATTCAGAATTGATACAATACAGGGTTAAGGTATAAAAATGCGAAGCTGCAGTAAAGCTGAATGTGAGGAAAAATTAAAAAATAGAAAAAAATGGTATGTAAGAAGCTTTACGTGATAAGTGGACGACACAGACTAAACGACGTTTCGGCCCAATAGGCCTTCAGCGGGAACAAACAAAAAAACACACACTCAAAACTAATAACGAAACAACCAAAACAAAAACAATCGAAATGTGTTAAAGAAAACAAAATTATCTATCCTGTGTGCAAACAGAGTTCAAAACAAAAAGGAAATAGCAACAATTCTGCACATTTCTGTATGTTCACTACAGCCGCACTTGGTTGCTATTTCCTTTTCATTTTGACCTCTGCTTACACACAGGATAGATAATTTTGTTTTCTTTAACACATTTCGATTGTTTTTGTTTTGGTTGTTTCGTTATTAGTTTTGAGTGTGTGTTTTTTTGTTTGTTCCCACTGAAGGCCTATTGGGCCGAAACGTCGTTTAGTCTGTGTCGTCCACTTATCACGTAAAGCTTCTTACATACCATTTTTTTTCTATTTTTTAATTTTTCCTTGATACAATACACCCTGGTCAGAAAATGATAGAAGGACATGATTGTCTACTCCATCTGGTATGGCACATGATGATGAATCATTTCTAGTGAAACTTTCTAATATAAAATGTATCCCTCCTGAAAAAGGTACTCAACTATGTATATCTCTTAAAACATCTCCCCAGCATTATCGGCTGTGGATTGATTCAGATGCAATATGCATTTCACAACATCAGTGATAAATCTCGTACAACTATCAAGTATTTCACAAAAGTAATAAGGTATGTCATATATTTTTTCTTGAAATAATTTCTATGTTTAGTGTTAAAATGAAATTTTAGAAACTTTTAATGACTTTCTTGGATCTATGTTAAATTTATAGAACATTTTGTTGTTATATGCTGTTTTCATTCATTATGTGTTTTACAATAGTGGGAAAGAATTGAGCACTCTTGATGAAAGTCTATGGTCTATTTCATGCATTTTAATTTGTGTGGGATTTGAAATGTTGTTAACTCAGACTTTTGTGAGGTTTACACACACATTACATGACAGACACTACACTACAGACACTACACCACACCACAGACACAACATCACATACACTACACCACAAACACTACACCACAGACACTACATCACAGACACTACATCACAGATACTACATCACATACACTACACCACATACATTACATCACAGACACTACACCATAGACACTACACCATAGACACTACACCACAGACGCTACACCACAGACGTTACATCACAGATGCTACATCACAGACGCTACACCACAGACGCTACATCACAGACGCTACATCACAGATGCTACATCACAGACGCTACAGCACAGACGCTACACCACAGACGCTACACCACAGACACTACACCACTGACACTGCACCACAGACACTGCACCACTGACGCTACATCACAGACGCTACATCACAGACGCTACAGCACAGACGCTACACCACAGACGCTGCACCACAGACACTGCACCACTGACACTACATCACAGACACTACATCACAGACACTGCACCACACTGCACCAAACCACACCACACCACACCACACCATACACACCACACACACACATCAGAACAACACACACGCATGTCGCAACACAGATACATGCACCACTATACGCCATGCCATATCATACACAAATCACTCACACCACACATGCACCACCACCACCACTACATACACACCACACCAAACATAACAATGCCACAGCACATACACATCACACCTCCTTAAACATATGTACCACTCATGCACTACAACATACACACAACAAAAACACAAAACATACCCAGTGAGCTCATCTTCTGATAGTGATCATACACACTTAATTTGGTTAAAAGTCCTGATATTTTACAAAAAAATCAGGACAAAAAAATCAGGTAACAAGGAATTTTCATGGGCTGCTAAAATGCAATATCTATCAATCTATCTATTGCCCTTTTGAGCCACAGCCAGCCCATAGGGCATAGACCCAGATATTCTTTCTCTTATCAACATTTTTATTTTAGCAGTTTTCAATCCCTGTAAAGATCTTTTACCAAATATTGCCATTTGTCTCTGTTATGTCATAGCAACTCTATCTCATTGAGGGAGCCAATTCCTGCTGCTTTTGCCTCTTTGATCAATGTTCTTCTCAGTGTCTCTCTCTGGGTCAGCCTCTTTTCCTCTTACCTGTTGTTTCTCACATGAGGGCTTGCTTTGTTATTCGGTTATTATCTCTCCTCATCACATGTCCAACATATGACCATAGTCTTTTCTTGATTACTGAAGATATTAGTGGTTGATTGGTGATTTCTGTCATTTCCTTGTTTGTTTTGAATGTGGTAAAATGCAATAAATTCTGTCTCAATTTGAGCACGAGTGACTGAAATATGAATGAATATTGGAGTTAATTGTTATAGCTTTTATGTATACTCAGATTGTATGTAGCTCAGCTATGAAAACATGCAGCACATTAAACATTTGACTTCATTTTAACTCTTTGAAATTGGACGATTTTGTCTAATTGTGTGCATTTATAGCCATTTTATGTTAGTTGATGGTTGGAAAGGTCAGATTGGTATTGTGTCCCCTTTTTCACATTTCAAGATATGGTAACCTGAAAGTTGTGAGAAAAATTCATCATCAGCATTGAGTGCTGTCTCCGCATCGAAGCTTAGCTGCCAGAACGCCATTCCGCTCTGTCTCTTGCTTTGATGGTGCAGGTTGTCATAGACTGATTTGTCCATCTTTTGATGTCACTTGTCTGTGTTAGTTTTGGTCTGCCTCTGCCTCTTTTACCTTGTATTTTCCCTTCCAATATTACTTTTAGTAGGCTGATATGTCTTTTAACATGACCCAAAAATCTCATTTGTCTTGTTTGAATCTTGTTTTGTAGTTCTCTTTTCACTTTTAGTTGTTTTAAAGCTTCATCATTTGTTTTATTTTATTTCCATCCAATTCTACCTATTCTTCTATATATCCACATTTCAAAGGCTTCAATTTTCTGTCCTGTTTTCTTGTCTAATGTTCATTGTTTTTGCACCATACAGGAATATTGAGAAGATATAACATTTTGCTATTCTTAGTTTTAGCACTGGTGTTATTTGTTTTAATGTTAGTATATTTTTCATGGCATTAAAATTATTTTTTGCCATTTCTATTCTTTCATTGATTTCAGTTCCATCACCGGTTATAGTATGTATGTCCAAGGCAGTTGTAGTTCGGAACTGTCTCTAGGTCTATTCCTTCAATTTTGATATCCACTTGTGGTGTTTTGAGTATTTTCTTTGTTTATGATCATAGTTTTAGTCTTTTTGATATTCATATCTAATCCATATTTTTTTGCTTGTCATGTTTATTTCTTTAAGTTATTGTTGTAGAGAAAAATTATCTCATATAAATTGTATGTTATAGATGTACAGATGTAAGATCTCGATAACAAATGTTGCAACATATAGCGTCATTAGATAGAGACAAAGACAGGAACACATCATATATAAACAGGGATGATTAGAGATGATATAATAGAACAAAGAGGGATTAAAAAAGTTTAGAGATAATATAATAGAACACAGAGGGATTAAACAAAGATTAGAGATAATGTAATATTTATCTCAACCTTGTTGACTGGGATATCCAAATACATACTGCACCTGAGTGGCTACTGACCATGGTCAGGGAGAAATGAATAGAACCATTGTTACCTGCCAGGCATGTTGTTTGAGGTGACTAAGGGGGTTAGGATCAAGGGTTTTGCAAGTGTTACAGACTTCATGCTTCTGAGCTGATGCTATCTTCAGTGATTTTACTAATGTGTAGTGCATGTGCTTCATGCTGGGGAATGCACTGAGGAGGACATCTGAGAATTATGAGGACATGATAGTTATGTCTGTTGTGCTATGTAGATGATATGTTGACTAAACTAATGGAAACTAAACCAAACACGTGACTGGCTATCTAATGTATTCTTTACACCGGCTTTTCTATGCCCTGTATGATTATATATTTCATAGATATCGGGACTGGTGGTCTCAAGGCAAGATGCTGATCTTGATACAGGAGAGGTTGTGAATTCAGATCCCTGCTTACCAGCTGGAATTTTTATTTGCGATTTATCCCCACGCTAACCACCTCATAGCAACGAGGCACGGTTTGAAATGTCAATTATTCGTCAACAGAAAAAATATGAGTACCTCCAAAGTCGGAGTTCTTATCTGCCTGTGCAGAGAGGGACTCCTGTGCACATGGTTGTCAGGAAAAAAATGACACAATAATAAAATGACACAATAATAAAATGACACAATAATAAAATAACACAATAATAAAATGACACAATAAATCTTAATACACAATATTCAGTTACTATGCTCTAGGGACTTCACCAGTGGTGAAAGCTGGCAAATGTCAAATTTAAAAATTAATTTATATTTATACCTATTCTCAACTAATATTCTGTGGCTGTATCAGTCTTTAAATTAATTTGTAAATATGTACTTTTATGTTATTTTTCAGCTCAGCCAATGAGATTATAATCTTTTTATTCCTTGGATTATCACTGGTCAATGATGATCACAACTGGCACACTGGTTTCACCCTCTGGACTATATTCTTTTGCTTGATATATAGATTTATCAGTAGGTACCAATGGTTTCATAGCTCAAATTCTCTTGTTCAATTTTGTGATTTTTTTCAATCTCTATTTATACAGGTGGACCAAATGTCATGAAGAGGTTTAAATTGCTAATAACTTTTCACTATAACAAAATATTTTATCTTTTGTACAAGTTTCATGGGATACATTTTTTTACACTTATGTATGATTTGGTTATGATTATGATTTGGCTATGGAAGGCTCCGGTATCACTGCAAACGAATTAAATTCCATAATTTAAAATCCATAATTACACTTATATATGTAAATGTTTACTGTTGTGTATGTGTGTGTATATATATATATACAGAATAGCTCAGGCCAAATTAGAATTTCAGAATATGAAAAACGTCTTGTGCAACAAGTCTGTGTCAATATAAATGAGACAGAGAGTTCGTATGTGCTATTTAGAGCCGATTCTGACCTATAGAAGTGAATCATGGACAGTAAACAAACAAATAAAAAGATGATTAGAGGCCACAAAGATAGGATTTCTCAGAAAAAAGTTGAAAGTTCCCTGGACAGCTAAAAAAATACGAACAAGAACATTCACAGAGGCCAACGCAAAAAGGGAGTTCCTAAAAACATCAGAAAGAAACAATCAACATTTTTTGGGCACATCATGAGAAAAGGAAAGTTGAAATACTTGGCTACAACTGACAAATACAGGAAATGAGAGTTCTCAAATGACAAATAGAGAAGATACTAGATAGTTTGGTGTCATGGCATGGAAAACAGTCAACAACAGAAGTGATATGATTCACTGTAGATAGAAAATTGTGGAAGGGCATGATCGTCTACACCAACCGGTCAGGTACCACCATCATGATGATGGCTGGGAGCCGCGATTGCTCAGTGGTTAGTGACCTGGACTACAAAGGACAAGAGGTAGGGTTTGTTCCTAACTGACAGCTTCCTGTTCACCCATATCGTTATATATAATTTTTGTGTTTGGTGTCCGTCCAGATGAAGGCCTACTTGGCCGAAACGTTGACTTTTGTTTTGTCCATTACCACGTAAAGCTGTCACCATACCACTTTTTTCTTTTTTTTAGTATTGCTGTGATGATGGTGGTAATGTATATATTTAACTGCTTCTGTAGGGAAGCTTTTTATCAATACAACGGAAGAGATTTCAGAGACAACATTTTTCATGGTTTTAAGAATCAATCTACATATTTATATTTATCTAACATATAACATATATATGGATTTTTCAATAATTGAACAAGGTATTTCACCAAGATGATACAAAACATGTAAAAAGAATATAGTTTGATGACAGTTCACACGAATCAAATTGAGAGTGGTGCACTATGCAACGAAACATATATATAGCCTTTGGAGGAACTGGGAGCCGCGATTGCTCAGTGGTTAGTGACCTGGACTACAAAGGACAAGAGGTAGGGTTTGATCCCAACCGACAGCTTCCTGTTCACCCAGCCTTTAATGGGTATCAGATTTTTTTCTAGGAAGGCAAAGTGGCTCGGGCGTAACACCGACCACATTACCCCAAAAATCATGTGCCGAGGGTCTGTAAAATTTATTGTCACTAATACCATATTCCCTATATGCCACTTGGCGTGACAGGGGTACTTTACTTTTTTTTTTTTTTTGAGGAACTGGGTGGTTTAGAGATAAGACAACAATTCTGGACTCCTGGGTTTAAATCCTCCTACAGACATTGGGAATTGTTCACTTTAAATCAGTGGTTTCTATACGGCATTATCTTTTCCTGGTCTCTGGATAGTGAGATCTGATGTGTATCCCTCTCAGATAAAAGTGAAAAACAGGAGGTCTTGTATGTGTTCACAGATGTTAAAGAACCCTTGGCAGTTAATAGGCCAATAAGAGTAGCTCAAAATGGCCATTGCCCAGGCACTGTTGTTAAGCAAATCTTGATCTTGGTCTTCCCCATTCCATTAGATGTTGTATAGGGCTTGTAGTGTTTTTCGCCACCCATCTCTATTTTTGGTGAAATTTTTTATCTCATCTAATGAGTATATTCCTGCAAACATTGCTTCTCCTATAAGTGTTCTTTTCAGTATCTCTCTAGGGCTTCCTCTTTTTCTGTAGCTTGATGTTTCTCATAGAGGAGCCTGTTTTGGAATTATTTTGTTGTCTCAGCTCAGCACATGTCCAACATATGTCCATCTTCTCTTCCTAATTCTAGAGGAGATCGCTGGTTGCATGGCCATTTCTCTTATCTCTATATTGGTCTTGAATTTATTCCATTGAATAACAAATCATTGTCAATTAATTTTGGAAAACATATACTAAAGTGCTACATCGAACCTGTTCTACTCTATGGAAACCAATCATGAACAATAAGTAAAACAACTCAAAGAACATTAGAGGCGGCTGAGATGTGGTTTATTAGAAGAATGTTACGAATTCCATGGATAGCAAAAATTACAAACGAGAGAAATTAGAATTAGAAATGAGAAGAGTGTTTAAAAAGAGCTGGAGAAACCAGAAATATCATCAAAATCTAAGGAACAGATAATTTACATTTATTGGACATCATATGCAAAAAAGGGGAGCCACGATAGCTTAGTGGTTAGTGAACTGGACTACCATGGACAAGGGGTAGGGTTCGATCCCAACCGACGCCTTCCGGGTTCACCCAGCCTTAAATGGGTACCGGATTTTTTTCTGGGAAAGTAAAGCAGCACGGGCGTAATACAGACCACATTACCCCAAAAATCATGTGCTGAAGGTCTGTAAAATATAGGGTCACTAACACCATATTTCCCTATACGCCACTTGGTGTGACGGGGGTACTTTACTTTTTTTTTTACATATGCAAAAAAGAAGGCATTGATAATACTATAACAGCAGGTAAAATGAATAGAAAAGGAGAGAGAAACCAAGTGAAAAAAATATTGAACAGCTTATTGAAATGGATTAACAAAAGATCACCAACTGAAATTATGACATGTATGAAGGGCTGAGCGATGTGGAGATTGCCTATGCCAATCGGCATTGTACCTGATGATGATGATGAATCTATCTATCTATTGACCTTTCGAGCCGTAGCCGGCCCATAGGGCGTAGACCAAGATACACCTTCTCCTATCTGAATTTTTGTTCTAGCAGTTTTCTTTTAAAGATATTTTATCAAATCTCGCCATTTGTCTCTGTTCTGTGCAAGCAGCTCTATGTCATTGAGGGAGCCGAATCCTGCTGCTCTTGCCTCTCTCATCAATGTTCTTCTCAGTGTCTCCCTGGGTCTTCCTCTTTTTCTCTTACCTGTTGTTTCCCATATGTGGGCTTGCTTTGCTATTCGGTTATTATCTCTTCTCATCACATGTCCAACATATGACCATCGTCTTTTCTTTATTACTGAAGATATTAGTACTGAAGATGATGAATGGCAAAGGAAGAAAATAATATGGGCAGTGTGACTGATTAATATTCATTACGAACAACCAACATCAAAAACCAAATTGAACTAAAACATTAACTTGTATTTAAAGAATATTCAACCACATTTGTCTCCTACAGTAACATTCGGAATGATTTTTATCATCAACTGGGTGGATGTTTTTAGGGTAAGAAAGATCAGCCCTCACGAACAGTTTATGATCGTAAGTATACATTTATATATGTATTATTGTAGGTACTATTTATAGTGTATGAGGTTGTATCGTTATTTTGTTAATGCAGAGTAAAAGTTTGAATCATTGTTTTTCCTTTTGTAGTGTAAAAGTCTATATCATTAATGGAGATTATAATGTAAAAGTCTATATCATTAATGGAGATTATAGTGTAAAAGTCTATCTATATCATTAATGGAGATTATAGTGTAAAAGTCTATATCATTAATAGAGATTATAGTGTAAAAGTCTTTATCATTAATGAAGATTATAGTGTAAAAGTCTGGCCTATCTGACAATGTGCATGACATAAATGACGCCAGAAAGACACTCATAATCACTCATCATCATGTACCATACCAGTTGGCGTAGGCGATCATGTCCTTCCACAATCTTCTATCTACAGTGCATCATATCAGTTTTGTTGTTGACTGCTTTCCATGCCATGACACCAAGCTATCCAGTATTTTCTCTCATTGTCGTCCGCGATCTCTCTTTCCTTTTATTTTGCCAGTTGTAACCAAGTATTCCAACTTTCTTCTTCTCATGATGTGCCCGAAAAATGTTGATTGTTTCTTTCTGATGTTTTTTAGGAGCTGCCTTTTTGTGTTGGCCTCTTTGAGAACTTCCTCATTGGTCTTTTTAGCTGTCTGGGGAACTTTCAACATTCTTCTGAGAAACCCCATCTCTGTGGCCTCTAATCGTCTTTTAATTTGTTTGTCTACTGTCCATGATTCGCTTCCATAGGTCAGAATTGGTTCCATAATCACTAATGAACAGAAAAGACTTCAGGGGGATATCGTTGCACTCCAAGAGACCTGTTTGGTAGGTTCAGGTATGCTGAATGAGGTGGACTACGTGTACAATTGGCAAGGAATGAGCAGCGCTGATACCAGAGAACATGGTGTGAGATTTGCTGGGATTTGAAAAAATTCTCTAAAAGGTCTGGTTACACTAGGTCAGAATGCATCAGAGCAGATAATAACACTTCACCTCAATACAACAGCAGGACCAGTTACCCTTATACGTGTATGTGCTTCTACCTTGTGCTCTTCATCATAAACCAAGGACAATATCTACGAAAATTTGACAGAAGTCATGGAAAGTATACCAGGACAAGACCACACTATTCTACTGGGGGATTTCCATGATAAGATTGGTGCAGACCACAATTTATGGCCAACTTGTCTTGGTCACTTTGGAGTTTGTAAATTAAATAAAAATGGCCAACGACTTCTAGAGTTTTGTGTCTACCACAACCTGTGCGTGACAAATACTTTTTTTCAGAACCAAGCCTCAGCGTAAAGTATTTTGGAGACACCCACGATCAAAACTCTGGCACCAGCTGGACTTGATACTTGTCAGACACCCACGATCAAAACTCTGGCACCAGCTGGACTTGATACTTGTCAGACACCCACGATCAAAACTCTGGCACCAGCTGGACTTGATACTTGTCAGACACCCACGATCAAAACTCTGGCACCAGCTGGACTTGATACTTGTCAGACACCCACGATCAAAACTCTGGCACCAGCTGGACTTGATACTTGTCAGACACCCACGATCAAAACTCTGGCACCAGCTGGACTTGATACTTGTCAGACACCTATGATCAAAACACTGGCACCAGCTGGACTTGATACTTGTCAGACACCCATGATCAAAACACTGGCACCAGCTGGACTCGATACTTGTCAGACACCCATGATCAAAATACTGGCACCAGCTGGACTTGATACTTGTCAGACACCCACGATCAAAACTCTGGCATCAGCTGGACTTGATACTTGTCAGACACCCACAATCAAAACACTGGCACCAGCTGGACTTGATACTTGTTAGACATCCTTTCCTCACATCTGTAATTCTCACATGCTCATACCACAGTGCAGACTGCCACTCGGATGATTCACTAGTCTGCTGTAAACTCAAGCTACTGCCCAGGAGGTTCTACTATGCCAAGCAGATAAAGAAGAAACCACGCATAGACACTAGCAAGCTAACACATTCTGGATTGATTGAAGAGTTCAACAATACCCTCAATGAGTCACTAAGCGCTCATGAACACGGCAATAGCGCTGAGGAATAATGGGAACATCTCTGCAACCATTATCTACAACAACAAGGTTAGCATCTTTGGAAAACTGACATTCAAGTCTCACGATTGGTTTGAAGCCAACTCCCATGTTATGACATCCGTAATTGAAGCTAAATGTGCGGCCTTCTTAGATCACAAGCACGCACCTAATGCAAATACTCTGCAGGCTCTTAAAATGGCCAGAAACAATGTCCAGCAGACAGCTCGACACTGCGCAAATGAGGATTGGCTCCAGCTTAATGACAGCATCCAGACTGCATCTCAAAATGGGAACCTAAAAGTAATGTATGATGGCATAAAGAAAGCCTTCTGGCAACAAAATACACTATTGCCACACTAAAGACATCTATTGGGGAGAAAATAATTGATAGAGATACTTTGTTTCATCCGTTTTGATCATGTTCCGATATTCCAATTGCTTACGATGAATGCTGATATCATATGACAGGGAACAGTTGGCTGTGTTAACTTTCTGTGCGGTTTCACCTTATGTCTTTTGGCATGTGCTGAGACTGCTATGATGGGGACTACAGTTACCTTTCTTTGTTTGGGAGATGAGTTAGTTTCTGATGATTCCACTGGTACAGGTGGTTGAGCAATTATGGATTTTAATTCGTTTGCAGTGATACCGGGGCCTTCCATAACCATAACCATAATTGATAGAGGCAAACAGATGGAAAGATGGGTTATTAAGAGAAGCATTATTCATCACTTTATTCCATAGAAAACACTGTTAAACCAAACGCCCTTGAAACTGCAATTTACAAATTAATAGAGAGATGAGACACATTTTGTCTTGTCTCTCAACTAATATAGCTGCGCTATACAATTTTGTGTTTATTTTACATGTTTTTAGCAGTTCTACTAGAGGGCCTGCGTAATATTTAATATTTTATTTTTGTGCTTATCTCCAACAAGGACTTTGTGTAATGTGGAATAGGAGGGAGTTGGTGTGATTATAGTCTACAGAGATACTAGTTAATATTTAAGTGACTTCATGTGGTGGGGAATAGGAGGGAGTTGGTGTGATTATAGTCTACAGAGATACTAGTTAATATTTAAGTGACTTCATGTGGTGGGGAATAGGAGGGAGTGGGTGCGATTATAGTCTACAGAGATACTAGTTAATATTTAAGTGACTTCATGTGGTGGGGAATAGGAGGGAGTGGATGCGATTATAGTCTACAGAGATACTAGTTAATATTTAAGTGACTTCATGTGGTGGGGAATAGGAGGGAGTGGGTGCGATTATAGTCTACAGAGATACTAGTTAATATTTAAGTGACTTCATGTGGTGGGGAATAGGAGGGAGTGGGTGCGATTATAGTCTACAGAGATACTAGTTAATATTTAAGTGACTTTATATGGTGGGGAATAGGAGGGAGTGGGTGCAGTTATAGTCCACAGTTATACTAGCTAATATTTAAGTGACTTCATGTGGTGGGGAATAGGAGGGAGTGGGTGCAATTATAGTCCACAGTTATACTAGTTAATATTTAAGTGACTTTGTGACATTTTTGTGACCTTCCATTTGTCAAGGCATATGGAGGACTCAGAGGAGCTGTGTGCTTCTCTCTTGTTGCTCTCCTTAATTCAAAAGATGTGCCCAGCAAGGACATGTTTATGACAACCACTTTGGCTGTCATTGTTTTCACTGTATTTTTTCAAGTGAGTATGTCACAGGTGTTGTTTCTGTAGATACCTATGATATTATTTACTTTTAGGTAGTTGGCGTGCTAGATCCAGGCCTGTGATCAGACCAGAGTTAGAAATTTTCTTTGAGAGACATATGATGTAAATTCCAGCACAAGTAGTTTTATTCTATTCTATTCTATTCTATTCTACTCAACTCTACTCAACTCTACTCTACTCTACTCTACTCCACTCCACTCCACTCCACTCCACTCCACTCCACTCCACTCCACTCTACCCTACCCCTACCCCTACCCCTACCCCTACCCTTATTCTATTCTATTCTTTCCTTGGAATAATTGCAGTTAATAAATTCCCCATGTCTGCACTATCTTATGTTATAGAATTTCACTTAACGCGTCTGTAAATTCTTTTGACAAGGTCAACCTCCAGCGCAGGTGGCAGCTTCAAACAACATCCATAGAAAAGGAAGATTTTACACATTACACCCTCCTTCCAATTCCCATAGAAAAGGAAGATTTTGCACATTACATCCTCATTCCAATTCCCATAGAAAAGGAAGATTTTGCACATTACATCCTCATTCCAATTCCCATGGTAAAGGACACTGAAAAAAACAAGGCAACCAAAATTGTTTAAAGAACTAAACTAATCTCTGCAAAAATCTGGCAATGTCTTTGGTCACCGGTTATACCGATAGCAAAGTCGAACTCCGTGCAAACAATATTCGGCTGCAAAAGTGACAGTTTCAAATGACATCACTGAAAAAAAGAGTACCTACAGTCACTTAACTACTCCAGTGCACTCAAATAGAAAAATAACACACCTGAAATTGTGAACATAAACAACCTTTGAGATGTAGATGATATAGAATTGAAGGCAGGAAACCATCAAGACCTACAAAACCTATTAGATGATTCTGACAGAAAGTCAAGAAAAAGGCATTTGCCTCAACATCAAAAAGATAAAAACTATTATAACGTTTGAAAAAATTAACAATCTAGAATGTAGAGTAAAAAATTAAATAGAACAATCCTGAAACAAGTGCATAGAATAAAATACCTGGGATCAATAATACCATCGGATGGCACACGCACTGCAGAAATTAGAATCAGAATCATCATCATGTTCCATACCAGTTGGTGTAGGCGATCATGTCCTTCCACAATCTTCTATCTACAGTGCATCGTATCAGTTCTGTTGTTGACTGTTTTCCATGCCATGGCACTAAGCTATCCAGTATTTTCTCTCTTTGTCATCCGCAATCTCTCTTTCCTTTTATTTTGCCAGTTGTAACCAAGTATTCCAACTTTTCTCTTCTCATGATGTGCCCGAAATGTTGATTGTTTCTTTCTGATGTTTTTAGGAGCTGCCTTTTTGTGTTGGCCTCTTTGAGAATTTCTTCATTGGTTTTTTTAGCTGTCTAGGGAACTTTCAACATTCTTCTGAGAAATCCCATCTCTGTGGCCTCTAATCTTCTTTTCATTTGTTTGTTTACTATCCATGATTCGCTTCCATAGGTCAGAATTGGTTCTATATAGTACCGATGAACTCTCTTTCTCATTTCTATTGATATAGATTTGTTGCATAAGATATTTTTCATTTTCTGAAATGCTATTTTGGCCTGAACTATTCAGTTTTTTTTTATTTCTGTGGTGCACCTTCCATCTGATGTTATTATTGTGCCCAGGTATTTGACGTGTGGAACTTGTTTTAGATTTGTTCTAAACTACAAGCCAGACGGAGAAGTTGGAAAGAGAAAACAGAGTACATGAATCTAGAACGAGACACAAGAAAAGTGTGGAAGCTTGTAAAACAGCTGAATGATGAGGGTACAGAAGGGAACACAAAAATTACACTGAAGAAGGATGGAAACATTCTAACAGGTAAACATGCAGCAAATCACTTTGCAGACTCCTTTGCAAATGACAACAATATTGAAATTAGCCTAGAGAAACGTCAAGAGACCCGTCTAAAACAACAAAATGCAAGACAAGAAGAGACTGCACATGAAGTCATGGAAATACCCATTACACAAAGAGAGCTAGAGCTGGCAATATCCAAATTAAAAATGAAAAAGTCACCAGGTAGTGATGGAGTGTCTAATGAAATGATTAAGAACTTGGGAACTGCAGCTAAAGCAAAACTACTGCAGATCTACAACATTTGCTGGATCACAGGTAAAGTGCCACAGGCATGGAGAGAAGCAATTATGATACCATTACTAAAGCCAGGAAAAGATGGTTCAATGACATCCAGCTATAGACCAATCAGCCTTACAAGCTGTTTGTGTAAAACAATGGAACGTATAATCAATCTCAGACTGCAGTGGTACCTGGAAAGTGAAAATCTCCTTGTCCCACAACAAGCAGGCTTTAGACAGTGTTACTCTACCGAAGATCAGGCAACCTATCTTTCCCAGGAAATTGAGGATGCGTTTCAAGAAAAGAAACTGGTACTAGCAGCATGGATAGACCTAAAGAAAGCATTTGATAAGGTATGGAAGGAAGGGCTTTTGAAGAAACTGAGAAATTATGGAGTAAATGGCAGGATGTACAAATGGGTCAAAGCATACCTGCATAACAGGAGAGCCAGAGTGCAACTGGATGGTCTTAAGAGTAAGAAGGTCTTACTGCGCCAGGGCGTTCCACAGGGAGGGGTACTATCTCCAACACTTTTTCTGATCTACATCAATGACCTAGTTACTGAACTACCACATGGTATCAAAGTGGCAATGTATGCAGATGACTTGGTAATGTGGTGCACAGAGGAGTATGCAACAGTGGCCTCCAAATTGTTACAAAGAGCTATGAATGCACTGAATTCATGGACAAATAGATGGTGTATCAGCATCAATACAGACAAATGCAGTACTACACTTTTCACTCTTTCCCCAAAACAAAAGCAGGAGCCATCTATATAAACAATGAGCCTGTGAAAGAAGACATACAGGCTACGTATCTCGGAGTTACATTTGATAACAAACTATCTTGGAAACAGCAGATAAATAAGGCAACCCAAAAAGCAAGGAGAAAATTGGCTATTCTAAGAAAGCTGTGTGGAACTACGTGGGGTGCGAGTGGGAAAATACTCAGTAAAGTTTACCAACAGAGTATACGCCCACATTTAGAATATGGATCATCTGCATGGTGTTCAGCATCAAACACCACACTTCAAGAACTGGATAAAGTACAAAACCAGGCACTTAGGGTCATCACAGGAGCAATGAAATCAACACCAATATTAGAGATGGAGAAATTGTGGAGGATACCAGCACTGAGAGAACGGAGGGACACAAAGGTGCTGATACAGGCAGAAAAATTTGCTTGCATGCCGAGACATCCAATGAAGGACCGATTCCAAAATCTTGCATTGGGACGACTTAAGAGAAGCAGTTTTATCCACCAAGCCAAGCGTATTAGTAGACAAACACCAGACATGCCAAGAGCTGTTAACCCCCTACTGCCCATACCAGAACAGACTCCCTGGACAGAGGAATCTGGATTATCAGTTCAAATACGGACAGAAGTGAAAGGAATAGTTGATAAAGAGGAACAGAATAGTCTACAGCGAAAAACAATAACTCTCAGTTTCCTGGATGAAGAATACCCACAAGACCTATGGATTCGTGTGTATACAGATGGATCAGCACAGAATGCAGTAAAAAATGGGGGAGCAGGTGCATATATAGAATACCCAAATAACACTAGGGATATGAATAAAATAGCAACAGGGAAATATTGTCACAATTATGATGCAGAAATACAAGCAATAAAGTTAGCAATAGAAAACTGCTGAACATTAATCTTAGCCCGCAGCCTGTAGTGTTTTTGACAGATGCAAGATCAGTACTCCAGGCACTACAATCCAGAAAATTACCACATCTGCAGACCTTATTGACTGAACTCTGCAAGCACCACAGGGTTGCCCTGCAGTGGATCCCATCTCACTGTGGAATACCAGGAAATGAGAAAGCAGATCAGTTGGCAAAGGAAGGTTCAACAGGCACACAACTAGATACACCTGTTACATACCATCATAAGAAACAGATAATCAAATCAATCAGAGGACCACAAGCCCCAAATCAGGATGCCTTTTATAATATGAATAGATATGAACAAGTTATCATTATACGTCTCAGAACAGGACACAATCGACTCCATAGTCACATGTATACAAAATTCAAGATCGGCACCTCAACTACTTGTACATGTGGACAGGCGCCCCAGACTGCTGAACACATACTTCAAGACTGCACTGAATATAGTAGACTGAGGAAAATCCATTGGCCCATAGATACAACACTACAGACAAAACTATATGGGCCACTGCAAGAATTACAAAAGACAGTAACATTTATACAGGAAACGACATTGCAGATATAGACAATGCTTCAGGCGAACGAAAGATAGATAGATTAGATTTGTTCTGTTTATTTTTTATTTATAATCAGAATAGGACAAGCAAAAACAGAATTCCATCAAATTAAAAGCATCCTATAAAACAATTAATTGCCAGTTAATGTTAGATAACGTGTCCTAAAGTGCTACATCAAACATGTTCTTTCCTATATGGAAGTGTGTCATGGATGACAAGCAAGACAACACAGAGAACATTTGAGGTAGCTAAGATCTGGTTTATCAGAAGAATTATACAAATTCCATGGACAACAAATATTACAAACGAGAAATGATTAAAACGAGCTTGAGAAACCAGAAATATCATCAAAATCATAAGGAACAGATAATTTACATTTATTGGGCATGTGATGCCAAAAAGGTTTTGAGAATGCTATAAAAGCAGGTAAAATGAATGGAAAGAAAAGCAGAAGGAAACAAAGTGAAAAAATATTGAGCAGCTTATCCAAACGAATTAACATAAGATCATCGACTGAAATTATAGCATGTATGAAGGACTGAGTGTGTAAATTAGCAGTAGATAGTAGTGATAGTTTTTTCGGCCCTAAAACAACAACAAAAATAGGATTCTGGAATGTGCGAACAAAGTCATGAAAAGTTTAATTCCAACAAGTGACAAAATATACATGGAAAACAAACCAGTAGAAGAGATCGATCACTTTATCTATCTTGGAAGTCACATTGATCGAGAAGGGGATACGAGCAAAGAAATTAGAATCAGACTGGCTAAAGCAGCAATGTCTTTCAGAAGCCTTGAAAAGTTGTGGAAATCAAAACTCATTAGCACAAACACAAAACTTAGGCTATTCAAATCAAATGTACTATCAACCCTTACGTATGCGTGTGAAAGCTGGAAAACAACAAGAGATATAGAAACAAAGTTGAACGCATTCGAAAATAAATGTCTAAGGAAAATACTTGGTATAGAATGGAACGAATTCAAAACAAACGAGGAAATTAGAGAAATCGCCAATCAACCACTAATATCTTCAGTAATAAAGAAAAGACGATGGTCATACGTTGGACATGTGATGAGAAGAGATAATAATCGAATAGCAAAGCAAGCCCTCATATGGGAAACAACAGGTAAAAGAAAAAGAGGAAGACCCAGGGAGACACTGAGAAGAACATTGATGAGAGAGGCAAGAGCAGCAGGAATCGGCTCCCTCAATGAGATAGAACTGCTTGCACAGAACAGAGACAGATGGCGAGATTTGATAAAATATCTTTAAAAGAAAACTGCTAGAACAAAAATTCAGATAGGAGAAGGTGTATCTTGGTCTACGCCCTATGCGCCGGTTACGGCTCGAAAGGTCAATAGATAGATAGATAGATGAAGGACTGAGTGAAGTGGAGAGAGATGATTGCCTACACTGACCAGAAGGGCACCTGATGATGATGATGAAACTTTCAAACTACTCAAAAACGGAATTTGTGACTTCACGCTCTAATGACCCAGTGAACATGGGCACCATTTTCCTACTTGAAGTCCAACATCAGTAGTTGTTTCCCATAGATTATTATATACCATTAGCTTTCATTGTGCTGCGGTTATAGTATATACATCTTGTGCTATCTTTTCTCTTTATTTTCATTTGTACTTGAGTAAGTTTTAATCAGGAATTAAATTTATACAAAAATTGCAAATTGATGACATTAAAGTTTACAATTTTATGACATTAAATAGTTTACAGTTTAATGACATTAAATAGTTTACAATTTGATGACATTAAATAGTTTACAATTTTATGACATTAAATAGTTTACGATTTGATGACAGTAAATAGTTTACACTTTGATGACATTAAGTAGTTTACAATTTGATGACATTAAATAGTTTACGATTTGATGACATTAAATACTTTACATTTTCAAGTCAGATAATTCTGCCTAAAGCTGTAAAACTCTTCTAGAGTTAAAGAGTTTATAGAAATGGTGTTGTGCACTAAGGGTTAAATTGTACATCTATACAAGTTCATCAAGAGGAATTCAAATGCCTAGGAAGTCTAGTGACAAATGACAATTAACAAACAGCAGAGATAGACTCAAGGTGCAACAGAGCTTGTTGCTTGTCAAATCATTTAGCATTTGTCACCACTATTGTCCAACAAGGAAATAGCTCTAGTGGCAAAGCTGGTACTCTTCAATGCAATCTTCATCCCAATGTTGTGCTACCAATGCCAGTCCTGGATCCTAGATGCTAGAACAATAAGAAAAACAACCTCTACTGAAATGAAATGCGTCAGGCAAATGACAGGAAACAGCCTGAGAGATAAGATCAGAAATGAAGAACTGAGAAAAAAAGCTAGGAATAACTCCCGCCATAGAATATATAAAGAAACAACAGATAAAATGATTTAGCCACGAGACAAGACGTAGTGATCAAAACACAACACAACGAGCCCTTAATAAATGTTGCGAGAACACCAGACCCAAGGGTCGACCACGAAAAAGATGGATTGACGGAATATTAGAAGCACTAGGAAACATAACAAAAGCAGAGGCAAACGGAAGAGCAAAAGACTGCAAATTATATCTCCCCTCGATGCTGAAAGACAAATGAGGAAGGAAAGAAGAAGAAGAATAAAAGTTCATTTATTGATTGAGATTATAACATTCTTATGTGGTCATTTTATTGATCTGGATCAGGGCATCACCATCAAGCCACTCGTTCATTTGCTGCAGATAAGTTTGGCTCCTGAGAAAGATCCCTCCATGTACAAAGAATTAAATTCCCACGTACGTATGCATATATTATGTTGTCTGCTTCTAATGAAGGTGAGCATGAGCTTCAGTTAAAGAAACAGCTGAATGCCTGAATTTTGTTAAATGATAGAAAAAATGTTACTGCAATTTTTAATTTTTTCAGTTTTAGTTCATTTCAGTAGAACAGGTCATCCATATTATACATCGGACAAGTCTGTAGGTGCTCAGATCTCCTACAAAGTATATCCCTCAATGTGCAGTGACTAACAACACCAGTGTTGTATTGGTTGATGATGAAGTCATCTTTGGGCATAGTGCTCCCATCTAGTATCTTCCCCCTTGACATGATATTCATTCAGTCTGTTCATGGCTGCGGATTCAGGATAATTTTTCTACTCATTTTTCCAGTGACCCTTAGGGCATTCAGAATGTCATTGTGGCCCTATTGCCCTTCAGCACTCAACACCAGCCAAACTGTCAAGCCAGTCAGCACACTCATTACAGTTGACACCCAAATTTTTGTAGTCATTATTTCCAGTGTCCCTTAGGACATTCAGAATGTCATTGTGGCCCCATTGCCCTTCAGCACTCAACACCAGCCAAACTGGCAAACCAGTCAGCACACTCATTACCTTTTACACCCACAATTTTTCTAGTAATTTTTTCCAGTGTCTCTTAGGGCATTTAGAATGTCATTGTGGCCCCATTGCCCTTCAGCACTCAACACCAGCCAAACTGGCAAGCCAGTCAACACACTCATTACCTTTTACACCCACAATTTTTCTAGTCATTTTATCCAGTGTCTCTTAGGGCATTCAGAATGTCATTGTGGCCCCATTGCCCTTCAGCACTCAACACCAGCCAAACTGGCAAGCCAGTCAGCACACTCATTACCTTTGACACCCATGTTCCCTGGCATGAAAATGAAGCAGACTTTTGTTACAATAGGCCTTCCCAAAGACTCTAATCACTGTTGTTGAGCCCAGTCAGTTGCAATCTTTTTGAATGATTTTTGTGTAGTCTCTTATCACTGTAAAGCTGTAACTGTATAATTTTTTTTTTATGTCCATTTTTTTTGGCTATCTATCTATCTATCTATTGACCTTTCGAGCCATAGCCGGCCCATAGGGCATATTTATCTATCTATTGACCTTTCGGGCCAAAGCCGACCCATAGGGCGTAGACCAAGATACTCTGTCTCTTATCTGAAATTTTGTTGTAGCAGTTTTCAATTCTTTTAAAGATATTTTATCAAATCTCGCCATTTGTCTCTGTTCTGTACAAGCAGCTCTATCCCATTGAGGGAGCCGATTTTTGGTTTTACAGCAGCTTAATGACAGTATGCTTATTCCCTTGTGTGCTGAAAATATCGGTGAGAAATTTGTAAGAGTCCCATACACAGAGAGGATTGTGTTTATTTTACTGACTGTCAGTCTAGACAACCTACTTTCTACCTTCATTATGTGCTTGGCTTGATTTCTGTCTGGTTAAATTTTTTATATTTTCTTTTAGGTCACTGACCACCTAATGGCTGGAATAGAGGACATAATTGGTGATCATGGCCGGAATCATCTCAGGGTAATGGTGTATGTCTTTCATCTTTATCTTTATCTCCCTTAGAGATATTGACTTTTTACTTTGACTTGTTATTGGTTACTGTTGTAGACTTATATTTTTTTATAGACTATTGTTACAGACTTATTATTATTGTATATCAGTAATGAAAATGCTCAGAAAGAGACCAAAGCAAAAAGAGAGCTAATTTCCAATATTAGGAAGAAACAATCATCATTTTTTTGCCATGTAATGAGATGAGAATAGCTGGAATATATTGTAACAACTGGGAAAATTGAGGGACGAAGAGATATAGGGAAGCAAAGAGAAAAGATACCAGACAGCTTAAGAGAATGGCTTGGCAGAAGGTCAACAACAGAAATGATAAATAACTGTCGTGATCGAAGGTTGTGGAGAGACATGATCACCTATGCCAGCAGGCCCGTACTTGATGATGATGATGATATTATACTTATATTTATAGGCTGTTACAGACTTATTGTTACAGACATATTATTTTAAATCATTGTATAACAGAATTATTTTTATAGATTATTGTTACAGGCTTATTGGTATCATCATCATCATCAAGTACTGCTGGCGTAGGTGATCATGTCTCTCCACAACTTTCGATCATGACAGTTTTTTTTATCATTTCTGTTGTTGACCTTCTGCCAAGCCATTCTCTTAAGCTGTCTGGTATCTTTTCTCTTTGCTTCCCTCTGTCTCTTTGTCCCTCAATTTTTCCACTTGTTACAATATATTCCAACTGTTCTCTTCTCATTACATGGTCAAAAAATGATGATTGTTTCCTCCCAATATTGGATATTAGCTCTCTGTTACTTGTCAGGTTGGGTAATTTTACCTGCTACTGTATGCAGTAAACAGTACAACCTGTGGCTGCCCTGCTGCCTTGCAGGTATGCTCGGGAGAGTAAAAGGGGAAGGGAGGGTACCCCAAAGTAAAACAACCCCACTGCCTTGTGGGTGAGACTTTTTAGTTAAAGGCTAGCGGAGACAACCGTAAACAAACCGATGGAAGGCAACAGAAAACCACCATCGTAACTTCTTTGTACAATCATAAATACCACTTATTGTTATCGACTTACTTTAATTTTGTCAACATGTTGTCCTCATTGCACATCAGACAAGTCCATAAGTGCTAGATCTTTTCCAAAGTATATCCCTCAACATGAGCACCAACACACTAGTGTTGTGCTGGTTGACAGGTCTTTAGATTCCTGTGTAGCGCTCCCGTCTGGCACCTCCCACCTTCACATTATATTATATTAATACAGCCTGTTTGTGTCTACTACTAGTGAAACTAAGAGTAACAAAATGTTACATCTTCTCAATATTGCTGTATGGTGTAGAAACATGGACATTAGACAAGAAAACAGAACAGAAAATTGAAGCCTTTGAAATGTGGATTTATTGAAGAATAGGTAGAATTGGATGGAAAGAAAAGAAAACAAATGATGAAGTTTTAAAAAAACTAAAAATAACAAGAGAACTACTAAATACAATTAAGACAAGACAAATGAAATTTTTGGAGCACATTAAAAGACAACAGCCTAATAAAAGTAATATTGGAAGGGAAAATACAAGGTAAAAGAGGCAGAGGCAGACCAAGACTAACATGGACGGGTAACATCAAAAGATGGACAAGTCAATCTATGACAAGGGGTTAAGGCAAAGAATGCAAATGAATGCATAAAAATGCGAAGCTGCAGTAAAGCTGAATGCGAGGAAAAATTGAAAAAAAAAAAAAATAAAAAATGGTATGTTAGAAGCTTTACGTGATTAATAGACGACACAGATTCGAACGACGTTTCGGCTCAATAGGCCTTCAGCAGGAACAAACAAACAACATACACACACAGATATGTGAATAAATAAAACTAATCCTACATAGCTAACTAGTAATGAAACATCAAAAACAAAAATAATCGAAATATGTTGACTTCCCTGTGTGTCGTGGACAGTGGTCAGGCTATGAAAGGAATTTCTCACGGGTGTAGCTGTAATTTATACCCTGTGGTCAGAGGTGAAGGGTTCTAAAAATACACGAGTGGGGGGAACGCTATCTAGGTACGTCGACTACAAAGGCACAGGCAATATCTGAAAGTATCTAAGGGCCCATAAATACATGTATACACACACACAGATGCGTGTATACATATGTACACGTGCAAGAAGAAGTGCACATACTAATACATATCAACATACACATACATATACACACACATACATGTGTATGCATACAAGCAAGAGCACATATACATGCATGTATATGCGTATACACATATATACCAATACCCGTGCCTATGGACACATACATGCATGTGCACGTCCATACGGGGACAATCGTATGTGTGGAAGGGTTCAAACCGGGGTCAGTGTGCAAACTCGAAGGAGAAAGAATAGAACAGTGGAATGACAGGTATTCAAAAGGCGGAAAGAGTGAGATGTATGAGGGTGTGGTGCAATAAAAACATATGAGGGCTAAGTAGCGCAGAAAAAAGGTATATAGGAGAACACCGAAGTGCCTCAACGGGGACCAGTGGAGAAGAACTAAGAATAGCGTGGCATAGTAGATAGACTAAAGAGCCACCACATGGGTGGTAGAGAGGGCTATGCAAGAGGGAAGGAGCAGCCGAAAGGAAACTATGTGTATGAGTGTGATACATTCATGCCTCGTGGGTCAGCGAACCATACTGGACTATGAGGCGATTTTCCAAAGTATAGCGGCTGCGGTCGCCAGAGTGACAGAGGACAATACCAGTGACACGGATGTCGTCTTTGCCCTTGTGATCTGGGGAGTTGAAATGGGAAGACACTGGAGTGCCAGTATTCTGTTGGACATCACGTAGATGTTCACAAAATCTTTCCGCTAATCTTCTACCAGACTCGCCTATATAGGTCATGTGGCATCGTTGGCATATAATGGCATAAATGATGTTGCAGGACACACATGTGAAGCCATGCTTGATCTCGAACCGTCCATTGGGGAATAAGACCGAGTCAGTAGGGAGCACATAGGCACAGGTGATACAGTTACGACCACAAGGGGCCGTACCGAAGTGTTGAGGGTAGGAGCGAGGGAGACGGCTCCTAACCAGAATGTCTCCCAAATTCCTGTCGCGCTTGAAGGCGATCATCGGGGGATCACTAAAAAGTAGACGGGTAGTGGGATCAGAGAGGAGAATGGAACGGTAGCGGTTGAGTATCCTCACAGCTGCTAAGTTGTGAGGATGATATGTGAGGGTGAGTATAGTTCTCTCAGAAGGGGGGCGGTTGGAAGGGGTGAGTGCCTCGGGACGAGAGATAAGGAGGACCCGCTTGAGGGCAGACTGGAGGACCGAGTCTGGATAAAGCCGGCGGCTGAAGAAACCTAACATGAGGTGAGCCTGTCGGAGGAAATCTTGGTCATCCTGGCAGATGCGACGGAGACGCAATAACTGTGAGAATGGAATAGAGTCGCGACAAGAAGGTGAATGGGATGAAGTATAGAGAAGGTAGCAGTGGGCGTCTGTGGGTTTATAGAAAACCGAGGTGTGGAGGCCAGAAGTACCCAAAGAAACAATAAGATCTAGGAAGGTAACAGAGGAAGTGGATATACAAGATGTGATCTTGATAGCTTTGTGATAGCTACCAATATAGTCGATAAACCTGGAGAGGTCATCCTCAGGTAGATCGGTGAGTCCGAAGCAGTCATCAATGTACCGAAGGTATATGATAGGAAGAGGACCTTGATAAGAATTGAGAATTTGGTACTCCAGGTAACCCATGAATAGGCAAGCATAGCTAGGGCCCATCTTGGTGCCCATGGCTACTCCACTGACCTGGTCATAGAAGTTACCATTAAACTCAAAGGTGTTGAGGTTGAGTACAAGCTCAGTGAGGCGGAGAAGAGTTGCAGTATCAACAGAGGGGTGTTGTCTCTGGTCAAGAAAGAAACGTAGAGCCAGGAGGCCGTCGGAGTGAGGAATAGAGGTGTAGAGAGAGCAAACATCAAGGGTAAAAAGTCGGTATGAGCAACCTCGGGAGAGAGAGATGGAAGAGAAGATACTCAATGCATGGTTAGTGTCCTTGACATATGAGGGAAGACTAACGACCATAGGCTGGAAGACACTGTCTAGATAGTCAGATATGTGTTCAGTCGGGCAAGCACACGCTGACACGATGGGGCGTCCTGGATTGTCGATTTTGTGAATTTTGGGGAGCATGTAGAAAGATGGTTTCCCAAGACCACTATTATGAATAATGAGGCGGGACGCGCTAGGAGGGAGCCGGTTGGTTCGGATCAGTTCCTTGATGGTAGATTTGACCTGCTTATTGTAGAGGACAGTGGCGTCGTCAGGGCGGGGTTTATAAAAAGTGGTATTGGATAGCTGTTTGTTGCCCTCAGAAATATATAAGTCTTTGCGCCAAACTACGCACCAATCTATGACAACCTGCACCATCAAAGCAAGAAACAGAGTGGAAGGGCAATCCATGGTAGCCAACCTTCATTGCGGAGACGGCACTCGATGATGATGTTTGTGTCTGTGAATTCAGTGTAAATTTTTTCATCCAATGTCACTGAGGGCATTCAGAATGTTAGTATGTTTCTTTGACTTTCCACACTGAACATCAGCCATGGCTTTCCACACTGAACATCAGCCATGACTTTCCACACTGAACATCAGCCATGACTTTCCACGCTGAACATCAGCCATGACTTTCCACACTGAACATCAGCCATGACTTTCCACGCTGAACATCAGCCATGACTTTCCACGCTGAACATCAGCCATGACTTTCCACGCTGAACATCAGCCATGACTTTCCACACTGAACATCAGCCATGACTTTCCACGCTGAACATCAGCCATGGCTTTCCACACTGAACATCAGCCATGACTTTCCACACTGAACATCAGCCATGACTTTCCACACTGAACATCAGCCATGATTTTCCACGCTGAACATCAGCCATGGCTTTCCACACTGAACATCAGCCATGACTTTCCACACTGAACATCAGCCATGACTTTCCACACTGAACATCAGCCATGACTTTCCACGCTGAACATCAGCCATGACTTTCCACACTCAACATCAGCAATGTCTTTCCACACTGAACATCAGCCATGACTTTCCACGCTGAACATCAGCCATGACTTTCCACGCTGAACATCAGCCATGACTTTCCACACTGAACATCAGCCATGACTTTCCACGCTGAACATCAGCCATGGCTTTCCACACTGAACATCAGCCATGACTTTCCACACTGAACATCAGCCAAACTGGCAAGGCTGTCAGCTCATTCATTCCTTCTTACACCCTTGTGACCTGGCATGAAAATGAAGCAGACATTTGTTGGACTAGACCTTCCCAGAGACTCTAACCATTGCCATCAAGCTTTGCCAGTTGCAATGTCTCTGATCACACTCATTGAGTCACCGAGGAAACACGTGTATAAGTCTGTGTCTCAAACCATGCTAATGCATTAGTGACAGCCATATTTTCCATGGTCAAACTAATTGTAATCAATGTGAAAGCATCACTGTCTTCTTTCACAGTTCTACCTCCAACATGAGCCATGAAGCAAAATGAGCACTGTACATTCCAAATAACAGTCTTCAGCTTGAAAGAATGATAGATAGATAGAATGATATGATAGTTATCAATTTTCCTTCACTGAAAAATATAGTTTCTTTCTTCCACTCCTTTCCTTCTCTGACTGATAGAAAAATGTTCTTTATTACAGCAACACTCAAAATCTTTAATTTTTAAATTGGACTGGTGTCACCACAGTCGGTGTATTCCCATATCCACTCTGATGCCCTTTCCAGCAACCATTGAAGTGTTTGTCTACTGATTGTTCCAGTCCTGCATTGAATGATCACGTTGCTTTCTCTTTCACTGAGTCTGATTAGTGAGAGAAGTGTCAGAAGAGAAGACCTAATCTGGCTAGTACACGTTTGGAGAATTGACAGCAACCTCATCTGTAAGCAAATAAAGGGCTCGTGAGTGGGCCAGAATTGGGTTACAAAAATGTCTGCAAGTCATCCCTGAGAGATTTCTCTATTGTCAGAAAAGACTGAGAAAATCTGGTAGAAGAGTGTAGGACATAGAGATTGGACTAAGAAATAGCACAAGATTTTAACTACAATTGATGTCAAAGTTTGAAAATTATAAAAAAAGAGGTGAGACTAAACAACATAAGTGTACCTTGATCATTCTACTGCTAGATTTGCTATTCATGTATTGCAGAATAATTTGTTATAAAAGTTGATCTTCAAAACAGATTCAAGCATTTAATAAAAATCAACAGCTGCCTCATTCCAAACATCAGGAAAAAAGAGACATAAGCACATACCTAGACACATGCATGCATGCTCGTGTTGATGGAAATAATTGTTTAATAATCTTTTCTCCTGAAAAAATATGAATAATTTTATGGAAATCTTATATCCTATTATTTGCAGGAATAATGTAAATAACTTGAAAGCAAGCCTATAATCCTATTATTTGCAGGAGTAATGTGAATAACTTGAAAGCAAACCTATAATTCTATTATTTTTGCAGGAATAATGTGACTAACTTGAAAGCAAACCTATAATTCTATTATTTGCAGGAATAATGTGACTAACTTGAAAGCAAGCCTATAATTCTATTATTTTTGCAGGAATATTGTGACTAACTTGAAAGCAAGCCTATAATTCTATTATTTTTGCAGGAATAATGTGAATAACTTGAAAGCAAACCTATAATTCTATTATTTGCAGGAATAATGTGAATAACTTGAAAGCAAACCTATAATCCTATTATTTTTGCAGGAATAATGTGAGTAACTCGAAAGCAAACCTATAATTCTATTATTTTTGCAGGAATAATGTGAATAACTCGAAAGCAAACCTATAATTCTATTATTTTTGCAGGAATAATGTGAGTAACTCGAAAGCAAACCTATAATTCTATTATTTTTGCAGGAAAAATTGCAACTCTTGGATTTGAAGTATTTCAAACCTCTCTTACAAGTTGCTCCAGATCCAGCAAATTCTAAATTAAAGATCTTTTATGAGAATTTGCTGCTGAAGTAAGTTTAGAGCTGTTGTTTATTGTTGTTTAGTGCTCAGTTATTTTGTTTAGTGCTCAGTTACTTTGTTTAGTGCTCAGTTACCTAGTTTAGTGCTGAGTTACTTTGTTTAGTGCTCAGTTACTTTGCTTAGTCCTCAGTTACTTTGTTTAGTGCTCAGTTTCTTTGTTTAGTGCTATTACTTTGCTTAGTCCTCAGTTACTTTGTTTAGTGCTCAGTTACTTTGTTTAGTGCTCAGTTACTTTGTTTAGTGCTGAGTTACTTTGTTTAGTGCTCAGTTACTTTGTTTAGTCATCAGTTACTTTGTTTAGTCCTTAGTTACTTTGTTTAGTGCTCAGTTACTTTGTTTAGTGCTCAGTGTGTTTGTTTAGTGCTCAGTTACTTTGTTTAGTGCTCAGTTACTTTGCTTAGTCCTCAGTTACTTTATTTAGTGCTCAGTTACTTTGTTCAGTGCTCAGTTACTTTGTTTAGTGCTGAGTTACTTTGTTTAGTGCTCAGTTACTTTGTTTAGTCCTCAGTTACTTTGTTTAGTGCTCAGTTACTTTGTTTAGTGCTGAGTTACTTTGTTTAGTGCTCAGTTACTTTGCTTAGTCCTCAGTTGCTTTGTTTAGTGCTCACTTACTTTGTTTAGTGCTCAGTTACTTTGTTTGGTCCTCAGTTACTTTGAGCACATAGTGAAGTTATTGAGATGATAGTGAATTTATTGAGCTTTTAGTGAAATTAATGAGACGATGGTGAGGTTTTTGAGACGATAGTGAAATTATTGAGCTTATAGTGAAGTTATTGATAAGATAGTGAAGTTATTGAGCTTTTAGTGAAGATAGTGAAGTTATTGATAAGATAAGATTTGGGGGCCTCGGTAGCCGAGTTATGAAAACCACCTGACTGGACTACCGACAACCCGTGTTCGATTCCCGCTGGGAGCAGTGTGAATTGTACTCATGTTTGGAAAAAAAAAATACCCCCACTGTCGACCCAGCCGTTAGCTGAAATGGGTACCATGGTAATACCCTGGGAAGGTGGGGAATGTTGCCTTGCATCTGAGTTTAGATGCTTGAGGCGACACTATACAGAAATCTCCGAACATTTCTGGATAGGCGGCTGAGCACATATGGGTGGAAACTCGCGTGCTAAGAAGCCAGTTTAAGTCTCATACTATACCTTTACCTTTAACTTGATAAGATAGTGAAGTTATTGATATGATAGTGAAGTTATTGATAAGATAGTGAAGTTATTGAGCATATAGTGAAGTTATTGATAAGATAGTGAAGTTATTGAGCTTATAGTGAAGTTATTGAACAGCTGGTGAAGTTATTGAACGTGTAGTGAAGTTATTCAGCAATCATGAAGTTGTTGAACATATAGTGAAGTTATTTTAAACACTTTTTTTTACAAAGTTCTCGTGCATCTGCATCTCTCAGGATAGAGAGCCAGTGGTGAGGTGTAACATACATTCCTACAACATACAGTGACAGCTTTACATAAGAGGAACAAAACAAAATCATAACGTTTTGCCCTACATGCGGCCTTCTTCAGAAAATACAAACACAGAAACAAACAACAAAATGAAAAATAAAACGATATGTTCTAAAGTAACTAGAAGTAATGGATCTAGAGTACAATATAAAAAGATAAGACAAAAGTACTATATTAAGTGCAAATAATAAACACTCCTTCCCCCAGAGTATATCATTCATTTTTCTAGTATACTGTGTGAACTTGCATGTGTACATAACATTCATGAACAACACCTGTATTGTGTTGTTGTTGTTGTTGTTATGTATCCAGAAGCTGGTGAGCTGATGTCTTTCGGCCCAATGCCATGTAATGATATCTGTAGGTATTTCTGAGATCCCTTGTAGTTCCATACAAGGTGTATCATTTATTAGGACTTTCAGGAAGTAGAATCGCTCTGATGTTAGTGAGAGTTGGACATTCAAAAAGGTGATGTTCTACTGTTTCTTGTGGGTGTTCACAGAGTGGACATGCTGGAGTTTGGTTTCATTGTATTTTATTGATGTGGTTGTTCGGTGGTACATGACGGGTCTCAGTCTAAAGAAGTGGTTTGGTCTCTTCTTTTGACATTGTTAATGCTGTCATGGGGGGTTTGGCCTTGACATGTATTTAAAAATATCTCCCTGTTTTTTACATGGCCCACCCATCCAGTCAATTTTTTCTACTGTTAGAGTTTATGATTTTTTTGGCTGTGTTTAATGAGATATTGATGTTAAATTGTGTGTGTAAGGATCCTCTTTTAGCTAAAGTATCTGCCTTATCATTTCCTGGTGTGTTGGAGTGTCCTGGGATCATTGCATCACTGACCTTATGTCGTGTGTGCTAATGAAGTTATCTGTGTAACAAATGTAATGTGTAGGTAACCTCAGCTAAATGACAAGCACATCAGACATACTATATATATATATATATATAACAGACATATGCTGTGTTGCAACAATTAAGTGCCACATACACTCACACACATTCTCTTTCATTTCTCATACAATTGTGCTGAAGTGAGATGTGTTGGACCAAAAGGCGCAAATATCACAGTTATACTGGAAACCACAACACAACACAAAGTAGGCCTTCAGTTGGAACAACAAACAACAACATAAAATATATATAAGGATATGTACACAAATCTAACTATATGGCGATAATATGCTAGATACTCAAGAAAGGAAATATAAAAAAAGGTCACTTCCCTGTGGTCCAGAGCGTGGTCAGCTTCTGAATGAACTAAAATAAGATGGATTCCGTCTTCTCACCTGACTGCCTGGTCAGTGAGATATATAGTTGGTCATCCCGCCCGCTTATTTTAATTCATTCAGAAGCTGACCATGCTCTGGGCCACAGGGAAGTGACCTTTTTTTATTTTCTCTCTTGAGTATCTAGCATATTATCACTATGTAGTTAGATTTGTGTACATATCCATATATTTTTGTGTTGTTGCTAGTTTTTCCAGCTGAAGACCTACTTGGCCGAAACGTCGACTTTTGTTTTGTTAATTACCACATAAAGCTGTTACCATACCACTTTTCTCTTCCTTTTTTAAAAAAAAATTGTCATTATCATCAGCTTTACAGCAGCTTTGTATCTCTATTCATCTTGGTGCATCTTGATGCCTTTACTCCAACACAATGCAAGCATGCTCATTTAGCATCCAAGGGCGGATGACAAAGAGGTGTGATCTTTTAGTCATCGGCAAACACAAACAATTACAACATTTCTCATACAATGAACTGTTCAAATTATGTTGCTTCATCTTCATTGATGTTAAAATTATTAAAGTATTGGTGGGTTCTGTAGCGAGTGAGACACCCTATACAATACACAGAAAAACAATTAGAAAATTGAGATCTGGTTGGTAGTGAAACACAGAAGCAAAAGAGAATATACATAGACCTAGAAAAGCTCCAATGTAACATTGGACCAATATTAAGTAGGTTGAGTTATTTGTGGGTCATCATCATCATCATTTCACTCCGAACATGTTCATAGGTGCTCAGATCCCCTCCTTAGGAAGTCTAGCAGTGTCCAGTGACTGTTGACTCCAGTTCTGTGTTGGTGATAAGTCTTCTTAAACGCCCACTAAGTTTTTCATTTCTGGCTGTGCCCATCTTAACTCCCATCTCTTTCATCTGAAGGAGCGAGGTGGACTCATGGTTGTCGAAGTCCTGTGCATTAATGGTGTAGGAGTTAACAACAGACAAGAAAATCACTGTTGAGAATACCATGGACAGCTAAGAAGAGTAATGAAAACGTTGTGAAAGAGGCCAAAGCACAAAGAGAGCTAATTTCCAATTCTAGGAAGAAATAATCATAATTTTTCGGCCATGTAATGAGAAGGGAATAGCTAGAATATATTGTAACAACTGGAAAAATTGAGGGATGAAAAGATAGAGGGAAGCAAAGAAAACAGATACCAGACAGCTTAAGAGAATGACTTGGTATAAGGTCAACAAGAGAAATGATAAAAAAACTGTTGAGATAGAAAGTTATGGAGAGACATGATCACCTACGTCAGCAGACACTGTTCTTGATGATGATGAGATTGTGTCCTTCCACAATCTTCTATCCATCATGCATCGTATCAATTCTGTTGTTGACTGTTTTCCAAGCTATGACACCAAGCTATCTAGACCTAGTATTTTCTCTCTTTGTCATCCGCTTTCTCTCTTTCCTGTATTTTTCCAGTTGTAATCCAGTATTCCAACTTTCCTCTTCTCTTGTTGTGCCCCAAAAAATATAATTGTTTCTTTCTGATGTTTCTTCGGAGCTCCCTTTTCATGTTGCCCTCTTTTAGAATGTCCTCGTTGGTTTTTTTTAGCTGTCCAGAGAACTATCAACATTTTTCTGAGAAATCCCACCTCTAAGAAACCTTTTAACATCTGTTCATTTGTTACCATCCATAATTTGCTTAAATAAGTTAGAATTGGCTCTCTATAGCAACGGTGTTATCTATTTCTCACTTCTATTGACATAAACTTGTACAAGATGTTTTTCATTTTTCTGAAATTCTACTTTAACCGGAGCTATTTTATTTGTGATTTCTGTGGTGCATTTTCCATCTGATGTTATTATTGTGCCCAAGTATTTGATGCGTTGACTTGACTTGTTTCAGCTTTGTCCTGTTTATTTTCCAAATACAACTGAATATGTTTATATCAACTCACATCTAATTTATCACTTCAACAGGGAACATTACTACCACCTGAAGCTTAGTGGAGCAAAGACCCATGGAGAACCTCCGAGGCTGTGAGTTAATTTGTTTCATTTTTGACCACTTTGAAGTTCACACAAAACTTAAAAAATGATATCTTCTTCCAGTCCTTACCTGAGGTTCAATATGACAATTGGTAGCTATCATTACCTGTGATGGTTAATTTATGAGGTTCAGTATGACAGTTGGTGGTTAACATATAAGGTCCAACATGATAGATGATGGTTAATATATGAGGTTCAATATGACATTTGGTAGTTAGAATATGAGATCCTATTTGACAGGTGGTAGTTAACATATGAGGTCTAATATGACAGTTGGTAATTAACATATGAGGTCCAATATGACAGTTTATAGTTAACATATGAGGTCCAATATGACAGTTGTTAGTTAACATATAAGGACCAACATGACCGATGATGGTTAACATTTGAGGTCCAATATGACAGTTGGTAGTTAGCATATGAAGACCAACATGACAGTCCAACATGACATTTGGTAGTTAACATATAAGACCCAACATGACAGTTGATGGTTAACATATGAGGTCCAACATGACAGTCCAATATGACAGTTGGTAGTTAACATATGAAGTCCAACATGACAGTCCAACTTGACAGTTGGTAGTTAACATATGAGGTCCAACATGACAGCCCACTTGACAGTTGGTAGTTAACATATGAAGACCAACATGACAGTTGGTAGTTAAAATATGAGGTCCAACAGGACAGTTGATGGTTAACATATGAGGACCAAATGACTCATGTTAGTTAACATTTAGGGTCCAGTATGACAAGAGTTGGTTAACATATGAGGACCAACATGACAGTTGGTAGTTAATATATGAAATTCAATATGATATGTGATAGTTAACATATGAGATCCAATATGACATGTGGTAGTTAACATATAAGATCCAATATGACATGTGGTAGTTAACATATGAGATCCAATATGACATGTGGCAGTTAACATATGAGATCTAATATGACATGTGATAGTTAACATATGAGATCTAATATAACATGTGGCAGTTAACATATGAGATCCAATATGACATGTGATAGTTAACATATGAGATCCAATATGACATGTGGCAGTTAACATATGAGATCCAATATGACATTTGGTAGTTAACATATGAGATCTAATATGACATGTGATAGTTAATATCACACAGGCAGATAACTCAGACTTCGGAGGTACTCATATTTTTTCCGTTGATGAGTAATTGACATTTCAAGCTGGGCCTCGCTGATACCAAGGTGGTTGCCGCAGAGAGAAATCATAAATAAAAATCACAATCAGTGCAGCCGGGATTTGAACCCACAACCTCTCTGTCTCAAAGCAGGCATCTTGCCTCTAGACCAACCAGTCCCCCGAGAATAATCTTTGCTAGACCACATGATTGAGATATGTGGCCAAACCATTTTATTTTTGTGCTTCTTCATGATAGTCGAATTATCATAATCTTTGCTTGCCATTTGCAAATTTTTTCTTCATGATATGATCTAATTAACAGATACCCAAAATCTTAGATAACATTTCAACTCTATAGCATGTATTTTCCTCTGCAGCATTTCTGTAAGATATATATATATATATATATATATCATCATCATTATCATCATAATTATCATCATCATTATCATCAAGTACCAAACCTGCTGGCATAGGTGATCATGTCTCTCCACAACTTTCAATCTCGACAGTTATTTATCATTTCTGTTGTTGACCTGTCAAGCCATTCTTTTAACCTGTCTTGTATCTTTTCTCATTGCTTCCCTCAATCTCTTCATCCCTCAATTTTCCCAGTTGTTACAATATATTCCAGCTATATCTCTATCTATTGTCCTTTCGAGCCGAAGACGGCACATAGGGCAGAACCACAATCTCAAAACAGAAACCTTGCGTGCCAAAATGGCACATATTGCAGAGATCACTGCTCTAAAATCCATGGCGCTGTTTCCATAACAATACTTTTTACAATGACAGCTTGTCAAGCCATCGATCACCCTCCTTAGTCGCCTCTTACAACATGCCTGGAAGGTCACAGTGTCACTATTCTTTAATTTCAGCTATTCAGCTATATCCTTCTCATTAAATAGCCAAAAAATGATGATGGTTTCTTCCTAATATTGGATATTACCTCTCTTTTTGCTTTGGTCTCTCTCAGAACGTTTTCATTGCTCTTCTTAGCTGATCATGGTATTCTTAACATTCTTCCGTAAAACCACATTTCTACAGGCTCCAGTAATTTTTTTATCTGTTATCCTACTGTCCATGATTCACATTCATATCTTAAGACTGGCTCTACATTACGTTTAAAAACTCTTTCTTGCTTCTATTGTAAAAAAATTGATTGCACAGTATCTTCCTTATTTTTTGGAAAGCTGCTTTTGCCTGAGCCATTCTACATCTCACCTCTGTTGTACATCTACCATCTGAGGTCAACATTGTTCCCAGATTTATATATATCCAATGTCTAATACTTGTTGATACTATTCAATGTCTTATTAGCAGTAAGTGTTGACTTTAACAAATTTTGTTTTTGCTATGAATTGACTTTCTTCACTTGAATACGCTGTTTCAGACCACATGTGAATACAGAAATATTATTATCAACTCTGGCTGGGAACAACATGCGAATGATACATGAGTTACCTATCCTTGAGCGAACAGAAGTTGAGCCTCCACCTAAAATTGAAAATGTTGGCGTAAGCAGGTCTGCTCCATCAACACCTGCCATCAAAATCGAGATGGATAAAGATGGTATGAGATTTTTCCTTTTGTTGTTTCCTGAGAGGTAAAATTAGAAAGTAGGAACTGAGAAAAATACTAGGAATAATTTCCACCAGAGAAAAGATAAAGAAGGAGAAATGAAAGAAAATAGAAAAATGGTATGGTTAAAGTAAAAAAAAAAGTAAGTAAAGGGCACTGTCATGCCAAGTGGCATATAGGGAATATGGTGTTAGTGACCATAAATTTTACACACCATCTTCAACTCAAGAGGAACTAATTAATATCAAATACCATAACACATTTCAAATATCAGTGATTTTTTACACATGAAAACTCTGAGAAAACAATCTTCTTCTACTTTCCTTCCTCATGGCACATGATTTTTGTGGTAATGTAGTCAGTATTACGCCCGTGCCGCCATACTTTCCCAGAAAAAATCCGGTACCCATTTAAGGCTGGGTGAACCCGGAGGTATTGTTAAAGCTTTACGTAATTGATGGACAACACAAACTTGTATGATGTTTTAGCTCAACAAGCCTTCATCAGGAACAAACAAACAGCACAGCTATGTAAGTAAATAAAACTAGTCCTACCTAGTTAACTTATAATGAAGCATAAAAAAAAATATGATATTGATATTCGTTCAAGTTTGTGTCGTCCATCAATTACAAAAACCTTTAACCATGCAATTTTTCTGTTTTTTTTTTCTCATTTCTCCTTCACATTCAGCTTTACTGCAGCTTTGCATTTTTTAATGCATTTCTTTGCCTTGGCCCAATACATAAATAAAGAAGATAACATTGTTTGGCAGCAGTATAAGATGGAAAGATGAAGACACAACACAATGAATCTTTAACAAACTTGACGAGAACATCAGATTCAAGAGCTGACCATGAAAAAAGATGGACTGATGGAATATTAGGAACTCTAGAAAAGATAACGAGCCGCGATAGCTCAGTGGTTAGTGAACTGGACTACAATGGACAAGAGGTAGGGTTCGATCCCAACCAACGGCTTCCGGTTCACCCAGCCATTAATGGGTACCTGATTTTTTTTCTGGGAAAGTAAAGCGGCACAGGTGTAATACCGACCACATTACCCAAAAAATCATGTGCCAGAGGTCTGTAAAATTTATTATTCTTGATGTGTCATGAGACTTTGCACAGGACCTGTAGTGTGTCTCAAAGGAAGTTCCTGATCTAGGCGAGCCTCTCAATCACATTAAGGGAGCCAGTGTATACCGACCTTATCTGTGTTACCCTTAATATTTCTCTAGGTCAGCCTCTTTTTTCATCTACCTGCTGTTCTCTATTTGAGGATTTGCTTCTAGATTTTTCTGTTATCAGTTCTCATCAATGACTATCAATAGCCTACATTCATTCCTTAATTATAGATAGAATGTAACTGTTTCCAACATCAGTGAAAATGTTTCCAACATCAGTGAAAATGTTTCCATCATCAGTGAAAATGTTTCCAACATCAGTGAAAATGTTTCCAACATCAGTGAAAATGTTTCCATCATCAGTGAAAATGTTTCCAACATCAGTGAAAATGTTTCCATCTTCAGTGAAAATGTTTCCATCATCAGTGAAAATGTTTCCATCATCAGTGAAAATGTTTCCAACATCAGTGAAAATGTTTCCAACATCAGTGAAAATGTTTCCAACATCAGTGAAAATGTTTCCATCATCAGTGAAAATGTTTCCAACATCAGTGAAAATGTTTCCATCTTCAGTGTGAAATGTTTCCCAGACACTCGAAATCTCTAAATCTTTTTAACTCCAGAATTATTTTGTTTCTTTGGACAGAGTTATCTCCCTTGAAACAGGAAAGTACAAAATGTCATCAAGTTCAAACTCATGTATCAAGTTTGTTCAAAAATAAAACTTGTCAGAGCATAAATCAAATTCAAGAGAAAATATTGCACACAACAACACTTTAAATAGGGTTCAATAATATCTAGCCATAATACTTTCAGAATTTAAAAGCAGGCCTTCAAATGGGAACTAAAGGATAAATGAAAAGAGGCCAACCTAGAGAAATACTAAAAGAACATTGAGGTGAGAGGCAACACCATCAGACGTGCTCCCTCACGGAAATTGAGCAACTCACCCAGAATTGAGTTGTGTGTCGAGATGCAATGTGGGTCCTGTGCGAGATGTGATGCTTGATTTGTTGGACACTAAGAGTCTTGAATTTCTTCCCTATGTGCCATCTTTGACTCAAAAGGACAATAGATAGATAATACTTTCAAATCATCATAAGCGAGTATCAGAATTTAAAAAGTTAAACCGGAAACTTTTGAAATTATTAAGTAGAAAAGCATGATCCCTGCGCAAGGATGACATGCAAATTCGTGAAGTGTTCCATACATTTTGAGTCGCTGGACACTGCAAGACTTGCTGAGGAGGGGATCTGAGCACCTATGGACATGTTCGGAGTGCAATGATGATGAGCCGCAAATAACTCAATCATCATCATCATGTACTGGGCCTACTGGCGTAGGTGATCATGTCTCTCCACAACTTTCAATCTCGACAGTTATTTATCTTTTCCGTTGTTGACCTTCTGCCAAGCCATTCTCTTAAGCTGTCTGGTATTTTCTCTCTTTGCTTCCCTCTATCTCTTTGTCTCTCAATTTTTCCAGTTGTTACAATATATTCCAGTTGTTCTCTTCTCATTACATAGCCAAAAAATTATGATTGTTTCTTCCTAATATTGGAAATTAGTTGCGGCGATTCATGATTGTACAAAGAAGTTATGACGGTGGTTTTCTGTTGCCTTCCATCGGTTTTTTTACGGTTGGCTCCATAGCCTTTGACTAAAAAGTCTCACCCACAAGGCAGTGGGTTTATTTTACTTCGGGGTATCCTCCCTTAGCCTTTTACTATCCCGAGCTTACCTGCAAGGCAGCAGGGCAGTCACAGGTTGTACTGTTTACTGCATACCGTAGCAGGTAATATTACCTGACCTGAAATAACTCAATAACTGAAGTATAAAAGTTGATCAGCTTATCTTTATAGCTCCACTCTAAGATCATTTAATTTAAGGTTCTATCTTTGGCTATTGTAATGAAATGTATTGTAAGAGGTTGTGTAGCTTATCTTCATTTTCATTTGTAAAATTTTTATAAAATTTTGTCTGTGTAATCGTGTACTTGTTTTCAAGAGTAATAAGTAGTCAATTACACTTTGCTTTTTCTTCAGGCGTGTCACTTCGTCGTGGTCGTACGAACCGCAGCCTGTCTGTGGGTGGAGATGGAGATATTGATGCTAAAGGCCTCCGCAGTTTGCTCTTATCACAGAGAAATAGCAGAATGGTACAAAAAATAAGATTTATAATCTTTGGGTTGTTCTACATGGAATTTGAAATTATGTAGTTGTTCTTTGTATGGGATATTTTTGTTTGACGTTATATTGTAATATTGTTATTCATGAGATTGTTTGAAGTGCCATTACTAATCATTGGATGTTTCAAGTGGGATTGTTTACTGCTAGACTGTTATTCATGACATTATCTGATTTGAAGGAGGGAACAGGCAAATAATTGCAGAATTGCAGTAAAACAGGCAGCAAGTGGTGGGGTGTAATGTACTCTCCTACAAAGTAGGGTGACAGCTTTAGAAAAAAGGAAGAAAGTAAAATCATGATGCTTCTACTTACATGCAGCCTTCTTCAGAAAATTAGAACAACACAAACTGACAAAAGAATGAAGATAAACTCTACTACATGTTCTAGAATGAGCACAACTAATAGATCAAGGAAAAATAAAAATGGGATTAAAAAGTGAAATTAAATGAAATGACAAAATGAAAGGGAAGGGTATCTTATAATGTAGTACATTTCTCCTTTCATTTTGTCATTTCATTTCACTTGTTATCCCATTTTTAATTTCTCCTTGATTTTTTAGTTCTGCTCATTCTAGACCATGTAGTAGGGTTTATCCAAAGTATATCCCTGGATGTGTAGCGACTCCTGTATGGTGTTGGCTGACAAGTCTTCTTTAGCTTCCTGTGAAGTGCTCCCATCTGGCATATCCCATCTTAACATGATATTCATGTAGTCTGTCATGCCTGTGGATTCAGAGTCATCAGTCTTGCAGTTTAAACAGTTCAACACAAGATTGACTGTGACCTTCTGGGTTGGGTTTTCTTTATTTTCTTCATTCATCCAATGACAATCCTCTTCTTGTCTGCTTCTGTAAGGTTCTTAGGGGGTCGATGCATTGTATATTTGTTTACAGCAAACTGTGACATCTGCACTTTTTCACTTTAACTCATTCGTCTTCAGCATGGCAATTTTAACTATTGATCTCACAATTCTTCTGTTCTCAGAAGGTCTCCTTGATTTCTTAATACCAGTTTTTTTCTTGATCTGCCCCTGATGCGTCGACCAGGAACCATGCCTTCCATTATTGCTCTTTCCAGCCCGCTTTGTCTTTGATGTGGCCATAGTATTTTAATTTCCTCTGTAGAATGGTGTTTATAAGCCAGTTCTTTTTAATGTTTAGTTCATTTAATATATCTTTATTTCTTTTTCTCATTATCCAAGGTATCTTAAGGATTTTCCTGTAGTATTTTGTTTCGAATTTCATTTTTATTTCTTGCTATTTGCGAGATTGTCCATTATTCACAACCATATGTTGCTGTTGGGAAGATGCATGCCCTCATTAATTTTAATTTTACTGTCTTGCTGGTATTGTGCCAATTGATTTTCATAGTGTTTAATTTATGTGTTGTTGTTGCTAATCATCGTTTAACCTCTCTCTGGCAACCTTCATTGTTAGTTACTACAGATCCCAGATATCCAAAGTTTGTTACAATTTCAAGTTCTTCACTGTTGATAATGAATGTCAGTTGGCTTTTTGCTTTATCAGTGGACATTATCTCGGTTTTCTGTATATTTAGATAGAAGTTACAGCTGTACATGGAAAAAGAAAAAAAGAAAACTAAAGTAAGATCAGAAATATATGATATGACTTGAGAAGCAGTGTGGAAATATGGTTGTAATTTTTCTTTGACCATTGACATGTTTATGTGTGATATGGTCACCATTTTCAGAGGCTGGGTTAACTTTGAAGCTGTGTCAATTTAAAAAAAAAAAAAACTTGTCACATTTTGCATTTGAAATAGCACGATTTGTTCAGCAGAGGATGCCATTAATCACTTTGTCATCATGTCTTTTCATATCTAGTGTTGGATAACCATTTTGTCATTATGGCTTTTCATATCTAGTGTTGGATAACCACTTTGTCATCATGGCTTTTCATATCTAGTGTTGGGTAACCACTTTGTCATCATGTCTTTTCATATCTAGTGTTGGATAACCATTTTGTCATCATGGCTTTTCATATCTAGTGTTGGATAACCACTTTGTCATTATGTCTTTTTATATCTAGTGTTGGATAACCATTTTGTCATCATGGCTTTTCTTATCTACTGTTGGATAACCACTTTGTCATCATGGCTTTTCATATCTACTGTTGGATAATCACTTTGTCATCATGGCTTTTCATATCTAGTATTGGATAACCACTTTGTCATCATGGCTTTTCATATCTACTGTTGGATAACCACTTTGTCATCATGGCTTTTCATATCTAGTGTTGGATAACCACTTTGTTATCATGGCTTTTCATTTCTAGTATTGGATAACCACTTTGTCATCATGGCTTTTCATTTCTAGTATTGGATAACCACTTTATTATCATGGCTTTTCATTTCTAGTGTTGGAAATGACACATTTAGTCTGAAATTGGTCATGGACCATTTATCATTATCATCATCATTGTTGTCAATGTCCATCTTTATTCTTATTGTTCCAGTGCCATAAAATGTCAAATTTAACTTCACCATAATCCTTCTTCTGTGTCACCATTTCTGTAAGGCAGTTGATGCCTGCTGTCCTTTCTTCACTTATCAGTGTTCTTCTTAGTGCTTCTTGATGTCAGCCTCTTTTTCTTTCCCTTCTGTTTCACATTTGAAGGTTTTTTGTTTTTTTTTGTGGAAAACAGAAAACTAATGATTAAGTTTTCTCCACCTATAATCATCACAAGTTAGGTCCCCGAGTCCTCGTGCCTACCTCCCAAACTTGGATGACTGGTTCATAAAACATTAGATAAGTAAATAAACAAAATAAATTAGAATTACCCTCTGGTTTGAATACTCATCTTTACATTTTTGGTTCTCCTCAGGTGTTGTCCAAGTATGACAGAAACCTGACATCTCCTGAAGACATCCATTTGGAGATTCATAAAAAGTCTAATAAAAACAAACGTCTTGAGCGTCTAGTGGCTTTGGACCGCCCGGTACCTATTCAGAGACACAATTCATGGTCTGAAACAAATACCCAAGTCTATGAAGAACGTGTTGGAAATGCTGCCAAAGTACCAGTACGTCATGCAATGACAGTTGACTTTGGAAATTCTGGTCGTCATGGAATATATGATCCTTTAGATGGCTGCGGGGATAAATCTCCCATGGAGTCTCCATTTTCCTTAGGATCTCCTCTGGGTTCAGTCTTTGAAGACGATGAAGGAATTGAATCACGACCAATGTTGGATATGTCCAAAGAAGAAATTTCAAGAAGTTCAGTGAGATCTCATAAAGGCAAGTTAGAGCGCCAGATGGGACTTGATAATTCTGGGAAAAGTGGGGGCATATCTTTGAATGATCAAGATGCAACACAGCTACTGTTAGAGAAGTCACGTGGAGCAAGAATCAGTGACCTAAGTGACAATGGCGGGCCAAGCAGTATTTGAAAAAATGAGAACATACATGATAGATTTACTGATATTCCTGTTGACCAATTTTGTCTTAAATCCAGCACATTCCAGATTTCCAGCTATGTACACATTTGTAACAATCATCAATCCATTGATCACTATCTTTATGAGTGGCCATTACTTGTTGATGTTAAAAAAGACCAGGCATTGTTTATTTAGTATTGATTCAACAGCTTATGTGCTTTTACCTTTTTTTGCTTATTCTTTCATCAAGAAGTCTTGATTTTCTTTCTGTATACCCTCAATAGAATTCTAGATTATTCCATTTTATATAAAACAAAACAGCTCACAGAAGTTAGAATGGATCTTGGTACAATTAATTTTTTTTTAAAGATTTTAATATCTGCCTTTTCTTGTCTTTTTCCCTCTCGTGACTTCTGTCTGCTCCTTCTCTCTTTACAATTTGAAAACAACTCTTTATAACAAATAGATTTCTATCTATTGACCTTTCGAGCCGTAACCGGCCCATAGGGCGTAGACCAAGATACACCTTCTCCTATATGAATTTTTGTTCTAGCAGTTTTCTTTTAAAGATATTTTATCAAATCTCGCCATCTGTCTCTGTTCTGTGCAAGCAGTTCTATCTCATTGAGGGAGCCGATTCCTGCTGCTCTTGCCTCTCTCATCAATGTTCTTCTCAGTGTCTCCCTGGGTCTTCCTCTTTTTCTTTTACCTGTTGTTTCCCATATGAGGGCTTGCTTTGCTATTCGATTATTATCTCTTCTCATCACATGTCCAACGTATGACCATCGTCTTTTCTTTATTACTGAAGATATTAGTGGTTGATTGGCGATTTCTCTAATTTCCTCGTTTGTTTTGAATTCGTTCCATTCTATACCAAGTATTTTCCTTAGACATTTATTTTCGAATGCGTTCAACTTTGTTTCTATATCTCTTGTTGTTTTCCAGCTTTCACACGCATACGTAAGGGTTGATAGTACATTTGATTTGAATAGCCTAAGTTTTGTGTTTGTGCTAATGAGTTTTGATTTCCACAACTTTTCAAGGCTTCTGAAAGACATTGCTGCTTTAGCCAGTCTGATTCTAATTTCTTTGCTCGTATCCCCTTCTCGATCAATGTGACTTCCAAGATAGAAAAAGTGATCGATCTCTTCTACTGGTTTGTTTTCCATGTATCTGTATCAGGTCTACGTTTCATTAACAACATCGTTTTTACGATAGCGGCTTGTTAAACCTCTGATCAACGGTTCTATACCAAGCCGGAGAAAAATAATTCCTCCATTTTGGAAACAACCGGAAACGGATTTACCATAAATACCATAAAGATTTACCATAATATTATTGTTTCTTGTGTAGCTTACATTCTTTGTTGGCTTGTAGCTCTTACTTTTCAATTGATTATTTAGATTTGTGATCTTTGTCACTATCCATTAGTTTTTTCTGATGAAGTCTTTGCGAATTGAAATGTCTACTAGTTTTGCCATTTAATAATGAAATTCTTATGATCAAAATAAGATAATGGATGAATTTATAACAAATGGTAGTAGAATTAGAAGGTAATACAAATTTTCCAAAAAATTCCCTAAATAGGTAAAAAACACAATTCCTGAAGTTGTGATAATTACTGATATAGAAGATGGTTTGCATGGTATTACACTACCATTTGGATAGATTCAACTTGTTTAGAGTAATGTGAACAGTCTAAGACTTGGAGATTTTCGTAGTTACTAGAGGTCCAGAAAGTAATAAACTATGTGATATTAATAAAGAGAGAAAGACAAGTATAATCAAATTGATTAAACAAAGAAAATATTAATTCAGTTGTAATGTCTCAAGTTTTAATTGTCAGTAACAAAAAAAAATAAAAATAAAAAAATTAATTTATATGGATATTTTTTTTTAAAGAAATAGTTTTTTTAAATGTATATCAGTTTTAGAATCAGTGAATTAATATTAAATTTGTTATAGTTGTTTGTTGTATTTCATTATTTTTTTGCATCTTTGTTGATTTCATTATGAACTCATTTTAACTTTTTAATTTGAGAAGAAAGATCTAGAAAAGTTTTGTTGATCTCAAGAAAGGTATTATTATTAAATGTAAACATTTTACGACCATAACAGAATACCCAATAAAATGGTAGCTGGTTTATGGTAGATTTTGCCATTTTTGTTTGCATTGAAAGTTTATCTTACTTACCTCTTTCAGTAGGGAAGGTTTTTATATTTGCAGTGGAAGAGACTTCAGACACAATTTTCATGATTTTAAACATTTCTTAAAACATGTCTTTTACATGTTTTTTAAACATGTTTTAAACATTTAGACATTTTCTATGTGTTTATATTTATCTAACATATAACATATTGTATATGACTTTTTAGATAATTGAACAAGGAATTAAATTTCATCAATAACAAGATGATACAAATAATGTAAAAAGAATATGGTTTGATGATGATTTACACAAATCAAATTGAGAGTGACGCACTGTGCGGCATACGTCACGAATTTAGCATGATGTTCAGTGCCCCAAAAAAGAAGGAAAGAGTTAAAGTTCTCTTGCATAAAAAAGTTTAAAAATTTAAATAAAATAGACAAATTAGCAAAGCCTAAGAACAAAGTAAAATTTAACATATTTTATATATACTGGAAATAACACTTTACGTATTAAACTTTCTCTTCATAAATAAAACCTAGTTTAGTTTAGTTAAAAGATCACCTTCATTGAACAATGGACAACTCCTTGGTGATCAGACCCCCTTCCCAGATCATTCCCCAAGCCTGCCACACACTAGCAAAAGTGTTGAAAAAGCCTTGTGGATACTGGGACCATGGCAACAGTAAGGGGAGGGAAGAATGTAGCCCCTGTCACCTCCCATGCATGTCATAAGAGGTGACTAAGGAGGTTTGGGGATAAGGTCTTCACTGGAACTACAGAGTTTGCGCAGCTGATCTGAAGCCATCATCAGTTCTATTTATAAATATAATTTATTTGCATATAAATAAGACAGCCATGGGCTAGCTTAAATCCAATTTCTGTGAGACGGGCACATAATTTTCATTGTTCGTTCATTTTTGTTAGATTTTATCATCGTGGCACTTTGGGAAACCCATAGGTGTTTAGCCACTTTTAGCAGATGACAAAGGCGTGCATACATTGATACTTCAATTGCTTTCTGGCTGGACACAACATTTAGCTTCCCCACCGAGGTTGTCTTTCCTAATTGTTCAATGTTGTATTTCATCAGAAATTACTTTTGACAATCATGTCAAGACTGTTTAGCAAATAAACTGTTGCATTTTTACATTTTCCTATTTATGTCGATTTTGTTAAATTACATTTTTAATGACAACTTTTAGGACACATAAATTGGCACATGTTTGTGTGATATATTATTATCTCACAAAATTCGTTTTTTTAATGACTTTAATATCATGTTTAATATTCCAAAATAACAGGTATTATTTTTTGGCTGCTCAAATGTGATGTTTATCCTTATTTTAATGTCACAAATTCCAAAGTAATTTGACTATATTTCTGCTGTGTCACATTGTGTTTAGTTTAATTATATGTCACATCTTCCAATATATTGTGATTAATTTTCTGCTGTACACTGTGACGTTTTTCCTAATTTAATATCCATATTCTACTATAATATATTCAATATTTATGACATCGTGATGTTTTCATCAACCTGATATCACATAATTTCTTTGCCTTTCAGTTATTAATTATAACTATTATCATTTAACACATTCGCTACAAAGGAATTTAATGCGCTGTGGCCATGCCAGTTTTCTTATTTAAAAAAAAATTGAAATAACAGTGATAAAATAAATGAAAATTGATCCAAAACATGCAGTTGGTTTTGACTATATTTTTCACAAAGTCGGAAAAGCGGGTAAAAAGAGAATTACAAGTTTTTAGCAGAAATAATTATGAAAAAATTGATAAATTAAAATCTGCAACTTACTGCATTAGGGCTCGGCACATGCTACTGGAACCAAACTTTACGGTTCGTGGCATGGAACATATTAATCAAACGATTTTTCATACTTAAAATAACATATTCTAAACTAACAATCACTAACTTATCATCAATTCAATATAACTTTTAATTAATTTGTTATAATGATATTCCAATATAATACAGTTAATTTCATGTAACTCACTTTAACACTTTCCTGGTATTATTAAATAGTTGGTTCCTTTTGAGTTCAAGACAACACATAAAAGCAGAAATCAAAACTCTACATACTCTACATGTCTGATGTTTTGTTGCTGTTATCCTTCCAGTATCATTAGACTTTGCACAGGATCCGCATTTGATATTATTACATTTTTTCAACTTATATGCACTAATTTCACTGTTGCTAAATATGGCGTGGTATTTTTCTTCTTTAACATCATATAATCTATTTTATTAACCATTTGAGCAATGGAGCGTCATTTTGCGCTCATTTACTTCAAACACCTGAAGAAATCCTAAACAGATTTTAAAAATACTTGTTTCACTACTGATGGGATTTAATCCTTTTCCTTTGAATATTAATAGTAAAAAAATGTGTGACATCTATACTGATAAGAACAAACTTGACTTTCCATTTTACAACATTTAGATAGAAGTATTTGTTGAATTTTTGAGAATTTTAAAACTTTTGATTAGTTTTTTTTTTTTTTTTTAAATTTTAATTTTCAAAAAAAGTTGTTGCACTTCATTGCTGATGGATTTTTTGTTATTTCTGAATTTTTTTTCCTTGACAAATTAAAAATTATAATGCAGTAGGATGTAAAACAAACCTATTTTCTAATATTTAGAGAACTTCAACTGAAATAAATTGTTTTTTTTTTTAAACATTTTACATTGTAATGAGTTTTTGTGATAAATTTACAGCTGTGTGTCCGTTTCATTATTGGCATAGGATTTTGTTTTATATTGACAACCAGTGTAAATTAAATACTACAATACAGATAATTAGGCTACATTTTAGCTTTTGTTACATTTTGACATGCTAATATAGTTAATTTTGTCAGATTGCTTAGATTTTGCTCATTTTTTATTGGTATTAGAAAATTTTCAAGATGGATATTATTTATTTATTCAGTGTTGACAATAATAATGGTGAGAGTCTATATAATTTAGTGGATTTTCATGCTGGATAACATGACATTGATATTTATATGGAATATTGAAATATTCTGAATTGATCTGATTAAGAAAAAGAATGATGATACTGATGGAATAATAGCTGGTGAGTTTATGAAAATTATAAATTTGCAATTTCTTTTCTGGGTTTTCATTTTGTTCTAATGCCTGATATTTTTAATTCACTTAAAGTGCATGTTGGTTAGGTTTCATTCTGGTTAGATGTTCAATCCATTTGATTTTTTGTTGTTCAATTTAGTCAAAAGTTTATATTATACCCAATTTTTTTCTCAAGGTTTATTTTCTAAATTTATGTTTTGTAGTTTTGTTTTCAGCTTTTCTTATACATTTCACTTCACATTTTGTTATTCTGAGCTTGTGTCTTTTTAAAATTGTCCATGCCTGGCAAACATTTCACCAATTTATTATTATAAATAGAAAGAATAATGTTAGAAGCATGAAGAGTTGGCAGACTGGTTCAATTATGGATGAAACAGACAACAATGGAACATTAATATACAGTAGCAAACGTCATTGTTTGACTACTTCACTGGCATTTTTTTTGTAGCAAAGAATTATCTGTACAAACATTGAAAAAACATACTTTGTTAAAAACAATAACAGTTGTTGTAATATATTATTTTTGCATGGTTTCTTAATGATCGTCATGTGCCATGCCAATTGGCTTGGCATAGGTGATCATCTCTTTCCACATCACCCAGTCCTTCATACATTTAATAATTTCAGTTGGTGATCTTTTGTGACGCCATTTGGAAAAGCTGTTCTTCTGCTGCAATCATGGCTCATTCAGACTAGGACTCAGGACTCTTATGAAGACATCTGTCTGTTTCAGTGATTCTGTTGCCCCCTAGAGTTGCTTCTCCAGGGAGGTGGGTGTGGGCCACATTGTCCTCCTCAGGCCTGTGTACTGGGGGTAATCCTGTACATGTTTTGTTATCATGCTATTCAGGGTTTCTCATTCTGTTGTGGCTAGTGTGTAAACGAAGTATAATGACTTGATCTCTCCTTGATAGTTGGAAATATCTGTCCCTCTTGTTATACTTTGGGTATTCTTGTTTCCATTTTTCGTGATACTGGCCTTTGATGATGGATTTGGCTTCATCGTAGCTGACCAGACAGTTTCTTGTAATAATCTCCCTCCCCACCTTAGCTAGTTTGTCTGCACATTCGTTTCCTTGTATATTACAGTGTGATGGTATCCACTGGATGCTTACATGATTTGGAAAAGCTGTTCAATATTTTTTCTCTTGGTTTTCTATGTGAAAAAAATTGCATAGTTTACAGGCTCTTTTTAAAAAAATATTTTGTATAACTTTTGTGATATAGGAATACTTGCAGTATAGCTTCAAGAGGTAGAATGTTTATGGAGACTACATTTTCAATTTACAAAACTGGTGTATATCCTGATAGTGTCTTCAATCAGGATACTTGATAAACTGTCAAGTTTTGGAAGACACTAACAGGATACTTGATAAACTGTCAAGTTTTGAAAGACACAAACAGGATACTTGATAAACTGTCAAGTTTTGAAAGACACTATCAGGATACTTGATAAACTGTCAAGTTTTGAAAGACACTATCAGGATACTTGATAAACTGTCAAGTTTTGAAAGACACTATCAGGATACTTGATAAACTGTCAAGTTTTGAAAGACACTAACAGGATACTTGATAAACTGTCACATTTTGAAAGACACTATCAGGATACTTGATAAACTGTCATGAGAATACAAAAAGCAAATGCTGTCACATACCAGCTTTCATCATTGCTAAGACATCAAAACATTTCTATAGCAGCTAAACAACAAATGATAAATAGCATTTTCATACCAACCTTGAGCTATGAAAGTCAAACATGGATGGACCCTTTCTAAACCACATTTAAGAAAGATTAATACATGTGAGATGTGATGCCTGAGAAAAGTAACAAACAACACAATAAGTGATAGAATACCAAATGAAACCATAAGAAAAATGTTAGGAATAAAACCTTGCCAAGAATATATAGAACAGCAACTTAAATGGTTGGGCCATCTGGTCAGAATGAATCCTCACCAATCACCATCAAGGGCGTTCTTCTTTGATTATGCATGGAATAAGACCAAGAGGAAGACCTAGAAGAAGATGGATAGATGTAGTGATAGAGACATGTAACAACAAAGGAAAATCACTAATTCAGACAGTTCGAGCAGCTCAAGAACGACAAATGATATAAGCATGACACCTTTTCGGTACCAGGGAGAAAGAGAAAAGAAAAAGAAAAAAAGAAAAGATATCTGTGCTTATTATCTCCATTTGAAAGACACTTCAGAGTCATGATCCAGTTGGGCCCATCTTCTTAGATTGTCAGGAGAATAAAGAGCCGAAAGATTCACTCACCAGTAGTTGCTTTTGAAGGTTAGATTTGCCTATTTATACTCAATTCTGTATAAAGAGTTCACTATTAATATATTTTATTATAATTTTAGAAATTGGAGTAAGATACTGGCTATTTCTGTTGATTTTTAATTCAGAATGTTATGGTTTATGTTATTATAATGATATAATTTTAATTAACACAGATGTAAATATGCTTCATTTAGTTAGGGGTGCATTAGTTGGAAGACTCCAGTTATATAACATCGTAGTGGTGGGTTTTAATATAAAGAATCTTAATTATTACTGAACTCAGCATTTCTCTAACTGTTTTACCACTGAAGGCTTACAATGGAGTATGAGTATGTTGGCTAGGGTTCTCCTAGGATTTTCTCCTTATTCAAGAGGGAAATATCAGAAGACGTATATATATTCTTTTGGTGAGCAGTAATGATGATTGTAGTACAAACAATACTCTCCCTCCTCCAGAGTATACACATAATTTACTAACTATCCTGTGTGAACTCAAACGTTGTGTACACCAACACTCACGAACAACAACTGTATTATGTAGGTACCCTCAGCCAAATGATAGAGATCAGCAGAGAGGCATGTCAGGCAGGCATGTCACAACAATTAAGCAGCACACACACACACTACAGACACATTATTTTTTCATTTCTCACACAACGAACATGCTGCCGATTAAGTTTTGTTGCAATATCTTCATTGTTAGAATTATTGAGGAAATGTCGGGTTCAGTAGCGAGTGAGTCCTATATAATGCCAGAGAAGTTGGTCTTCAAACAGATTAACTCAGGTGTAAGTGAGCATCTGCTTTATTGAGATACAAAAGGAATGAGAAGAAATGCATAAATCACAGAATCCCCAAATATTTAACATTATTACTATGAAGAACATGTTATATTTCTATAGCAATAACTTACATGCTTTAATCTGTTTTGTAGCAGAATAAACAAAATTGTATACAAAATGTTTTATAACAAAAACCAAAATAATTGCAAGTACAGCAATCAGAAACAAAGTTCCTCTATTGTTACTGTTACCATTTAAATGTTACAATATAAATATATATATATAAATAAAATTTGTATACCATGGACAGCTAAGAAGAGTAATGAAAATGTTCTGAAGGTCAAAGCAAAATGAGAGCTAATTTCAAATATTAGGAAGAAACAATCATCATTTTTTGGCCATGTAATGAGAAGAGAACAGCTGGAATATATTATGACAACTGGGAAAATTGAGGGATGAAGAGATAGAGGGAAGCAAAGAGAAAAAAATAACAGACAGTTTAAGAGAATGGCTTGGTAGAAGGTCAACAACATAAATGATAAGTAAGTGTCGAGATCGAAAATTGTGGAGAGACATGATCACCCACGCCAGCAGGCTCAGTACTTGATGATGATGATGATATCATTTGTCTGATAAAAAGTTGGTCTGGGATCAACTCTCAAATGTGGCACTTTTTTTTTCTGATTGCCATGACTTTGTCCAGTATCTGGAAATGGGTAGATGGAAAAAGAAATTTTTATTCTTTAAAAATGTGAGTAAGACGCTCTGGCATACAAACTATATCACCCATAAACATGCCAATGGTTTTTTTTTTTTATTTGGTACTGACGCATATCATATATGCCACAAAATGTAACATTTCTTTAAAATTTATATATATATAAAATGGAGTGGAGTTCTCCAGGTCAGACATTTTGTTATCACCTACCTAACAACCCGCAACCATGTGGCTAAAACCTACTGTTTTGCTGGCTGAAAAGCCACTGTACGGTGTTCATAACCCACAGTAGACAGAAAGGATTTTTTTATCAGGAAGTGAAATAAAAATCCCGAGTCTCACACGCAGTGGTGACTGCTTTGACCAAGTGGCCTTTATCCCTGTGGTTCTATCATGAGACCCCTGACATACACCAGCAATGATACTATGTGTCGTAAAGATAGTGTTTTTATTTTAAACAACCTGCCCCACTATGGCGAGTTGCTCTGTGATTAGAAGCAGCGATCTGAGTATACAGTGGATGATCAGATTGCCTGCTGCTGTGAAGCTCTGCATGAACGAGTTTCCAATTATACTATTCTATTCATGGAATCAGTTTCATTGCATTTGGGCATCCCCACATCTGCTTCTGACAGAAAAAAACAGACAAAAGGGCGGAATACTGACACTTGTAATGAACAACATCAATGCATGTCAACTTGAACTGTATATGGATGGGGCGGAATATCAAATACTGCACCTCAGGACAGAGAATACAGACTTTCATCTACTTAACTATTACTGTCCGAGCGACCGCCCACTAGCACTAGATACAATTCCATTAAAAGAAAGAATAATTGTATGTGGAGATTTTAACAGCCATTCACAGAGCTGGAGCTATGAACATATGGACAAGAGAGGTGATGAACTTGAAAATTGGCAGGACTATGGGCTTATACATGCTAGACCAGACAACAGATCCACCAACATTCTATTCCAGATCATGGCATACCACATCTATACCAGACCTTGCTTTCCATTCACCAGACCTGAATTGGAATATCACACACATTGTTGGGAATCAACTTGGAGGCAGCGACCACCGACAAGTCTTTTTAGTGGTGCAAAATGAGGCCGTCAGGGAGAGCAGCACTCTCTCCAGATGGAATTACAAAAAGGCAGACTGGAAAATGTATCAACATTACACTAGTGTACTGACTAAAGATATAAATACAGACAGAGACATCAACAAAATAGTTGATAAATTCAGTAGACTAATAATACAAGCTGCCAGTGAACCAATACCTAGAGGGGCACAGAAACACTACAAACCATACTGGCGTAGTGAACTAGAGCTACTGCACAATGACATGGAAACATCTTGAAAGCAAGCAGAAAATAACCCTTGCCAGGAACACCACAATAACTATCAGCATGCTAAAGCCAAATTTCAAAGGTCTAAACTACAAGCCAGACGGAGAAGCTGGGAAGAGAAAACAGAGTCCTTGAATCTTGAACGAGACACAAGAAAAGTGTGGAAGCTTGTAAAACAGCTAAATGATGAGGGTCTTGAAAGGAACACCAAAATTACACTGAAGAAGGATAGAAACATCCTGACAGGTAAGCATGCAGCAAATCACATTGCTGTCTCCTTTACAAATGACAATAATATTGAAATTAGCCTAGAGAAACGACCAGAGACCCGTTTAAAACAACTAAATGCAAGACAAGAAGAGACTGCACATGAAGTCATGGAAATATCCATTACACAAAGAGAGCTAGAGCTGGCAAAATCCAAATTAAAAATGAAAGTCACCAGGCAGTGATGGAGTGTCCAATGAAATGATTAAGAACTTGGGAACTGCAGCTAAAGCAAAACTACTGCAGATCTACAACATTTGCTGGACCGCAGGTAGAGTGCCACAGCCATGGAGAGAAGCAATTATGATACCATTACTAAAGCCAGGAAAAGATGGTTCAATGGCATCCAGCTATAGACCAATCAGCCTTACAAGCTGTTTGTGCAAAACAATGGAACGTATAATCAATCTCAGACTGCAGTGGTACCTGGAAAGTGAAAATCTCCTTGTCCCACAACAAGCAGGCTTTAGACAGTGTTACTCTACCGAAGATCAGGCAACCTATCTTTCCCAGGAAATTGAGGATGCGCTTCAAGAAAAGAAACTGGTACTAGCAGCATGGATAGACCTAAAGAAAGCATTTGATAAGGTATGGAAGGAAGGGCTTTTAAAGAAACTGAGAAATTATGGAGTAAATGGCAGGATGTACAAATCGGTCAAAGCATACCTGCATAACAGGAGAGCCAGAGTGCAACTGGATGGTCTTAAGAGTAAGAAGGTCTTACTGCGCCAGAGTGTCCCACAGGGAGGGGTATTTATCTCCAACACTTTTTCTAGTCTACATCAATGACCTAGTTACTGAACTACCACAGGGTATCAAAGTGGCAATGTATGCAGATGACTTGGTAATGTTGTGCACAGAGGAATATGCAACAGTGGCCTCCAATTTGTTGCAAAGAGCTATGAATGCACTGAATTCATGGACAAATAGATGGTTTATCAGCATTAATACAGACAAATGCTGTACTATACTTTTCACTCTCTCCCCAAAACAAAAAGCAGAGCCATCTACATAAACGTCAATATTCTAAGAAAGCTGTGTGGAACCACATGGGTTGCGAGTGTGAAAATACTCAGTAAAGTTTACCAACAGAGTATACGCCCACATTTAAAATATAGATCATCCGTATGGTGCTCAGATTCAAACACCACACTGCAAGAGCTGGATAAAGTACAAAACCAGGCACTTAAGGTCATCACAGGAGCAATTAAATCAACACCAATATTGGAGATGGAGAAATTGTGGAGGATACCAGCACTGAGAGAACGGAGGGACACAAAGGTGCTGATACAGGCAGAAAAATTGTTATGCACGCCAAGACATCCAATGAAGGACCAATTCCAAAATCTTGTATTGGGACGGTTTAAGAGAAGCAGTTTTATCCACCAAGCCAAGTGTATTTGTAGACAAACGCCAGACATGCCAAGAGTTGTTAACACCCTACTGCCCATACCAGAACAGACTCCCTGGACAGAGGAATCAGGATTATCAATACAAATACGGACAGAAGTGAAAGGAATAGTTGACAAAGAAGAACAGAATAGTCTACAGCGAAAAACAATAACTCTGTTTCTTGGAAGAATACCCACAAGACCTATGGATTCGTGTGTACACAGATGGATCAGTACAGAATGCAGTAAAGAATGGGGGGAGCAGGTGCATATATAGAGTACCCAAACAACACTCTTCTTCTTCTCTTTTACCTTTTAGCTCCTGGTGGAGCATAGGTCTTCAACAAACACTTTCCAAGTCGTTCTGTTTTTTGCCATTCTTTTAAGATCATTCCATGTCTTCCCCATCATCTTCATCTCTGCTTCTATCTGTCTTCTCCAAGAATTCCTTGGTCTTCCTCTTTGTCTTTTCCCCTGGGGATTCCAAAAAAGGGCCTGTTGTGTAATACTCTCAGTTGGCTTCCGTAGTGTGTGTCCTATCCATCGCCATCGTCTTCGCTGTATCTCTTTATCCACTGGTATTTGACCGGTACATTTCCATAATTCCACGTTAGTGACTTTGTCCTGCCATTTCCATCCCTTTATTCTGCGCAAGCATCCATTAATGAAAGTCTGTACTTTCGTGATTGTCAATTTTGTCATTCTCCATGTTTCACAGCCATATAATAGGACCGACTTAACATTTGAGTTGAAAATTTTTATTTTTGTATTTAGCCTAATTTCTTTGGATTTCCATATGTTTCCCAGTGCAATGAAAGCTCCTCTTGCTTTTGATATCCTTATTTTGGTATCATTTTCTGTTCCTCCCTCTTTATCTATATTACTGCCCAGATATATATAAGATTGTACGTCTAGTAGAGGTATTTCTCCTAGTTTTATATGGTTATTGCCAACTGCATTAATTCTCATAATATTGGTCTTATCTCTATTAATCTTTAGTCCTAGCTGTTGTGATCTCTCATCTAATATACTCATTTTATCCTGCATCTGTTGATGGCTGTGTGATAGGAGAGCTATGTCATCAGCAAAGTCTAAATCATCAAGTTGTTTGGTCAGTGACCACTGGATCCCATTTCTGTTGTTTTGAGTTATTTTCATAATCCAATCTATGGCCAGTAGAAAGAGAAATGGAGACAGGAGGCATCCTTGCCTTACTCCTGTTCTTATTTCAAATGCTTCTGTAAGCTGTCCTTCATGCACCACACTACATTTTGTTCCTTCATACATTGTTTTTATCAGGTTAATAAACTTTATGGGGATTCCGTAATGACTCAGCAACTTCCAAAGCATTCTTCTGTCTAAACTATCAAATGCCTTTTCGTAATCTATGAATCCAATATATAGTGGGGATTTTAGTTCTAAACTTTGTTCAACTATTATACGTAGGGTAGTTATTTGATCAGCACATGATCTGTTCTTCCTAAAACCTGCTTGTTCATCTCTCAAGTGTTTCTCTATAGCCTCTTTTAGTCTCTCCAGAATGATTCTGCCTAATATTTTTCCTGGCACTGATAGTAGCATAATTCCCCTATAATTTGTGCACTCCTGTAAACTTCCTTTCTTTGGTAGTTTGATCATATAACCTTCTCTCCAGTCTTTAGGTATTTCTTCCCTCTCCCAAATTTTATCCAATAGATCCTGTAACATCTTGGTAGAGGTGTTAATATCTGCTTTGATGGCTTCCGAAGGAATTTCATCTGGTCCTGTGGCTTTACCATCTTTTAATAATTTGATGGCTTTCATTATTTCTTCTTTGCTTGGTTTTCCGCAGTTAACGTGTAACTCTTCTTCTGCTGGTAGTATATCTGGAGGATTATTTGAGCCGGGTCTGTTCAAAAGTTCTTCAAAGTGTTCTTTCCATCTCTCCATTTGTTCCCTTATATTACTAAGCAGATTTCCTTTCTTGTCTTTGATAAAGGCGTTGATCTGTTTGTATTTTCCACCTAATTTCTTTGTGCTGTTGTACAGTTCTTTCATATTCCCTTTATTTGCTGCTTCTTCTGCCTCTTTAGCTAGTTCATCTATATATTTCCTCTTATCCCTTTTAATGCATCTTCTCACTTCTTTGTTCACCTCTGTGTAAGCTTCCTGTGTCTTGGCTTTATTACTTCTTGTTTTGCTTTTATTTATGTCTGCTTTCTTGTTCTTTCTTTCTTTAATTTTATCCAGGGTCTCTGCTGTCATCCATGCCTTATTCTGGCGTTCTCTTTTCCCCAGTGTTTCTTCGCATGTCTCTTTCCATATATTTTTTACCTGTTTCCAATGATCTTCTATATTTATTGTATTTTCTAGTTGTTGGAGGACTTGGTATTTGTTTGATATTGTGACTGCGAATTTATCTTTAATTCCTTGTTCTTTAAGAAACCCTACATTGAAATACTTTCTACCCTTATTCGTTGTATTATACCTTTTTAATTTAATTTTAAGTTTGGCTAACAGAAGATGATGATCAGAAGCTATATCTGCCCCTCTATATACTTTTACATCCTGTAAGGATGACTTAAACTTATTATTAATACATATGTGATCAATTTGATTTTCCGTTCTATGATCTGGTGACACCCATGTAGCTTTGTGTATTCTTTTATGTTGGAATATTGTTCCTCCTAGGCTCATTTGATTAAGGGCGCAGAAATTCACAAATATCTCTCCATTCTCGTTTATATCTCCAAGTCCATGTTTTCCCATAATCTCTTCGAAGCCTCTGTTGTCTGATCCTACCTTAGCATTTAGGTCTCCCATCAAGATTATAATATCCTTGGCTCGTCTTGCATCCATCTGCCATTGTAGCTGTTTATAAAAATCATCTTTAACTGAGTCATCTTTATCGTTGGTTGGTGCATAGCATTGTATAATGTGTAATTTTATTTTGTTTTTGGTTGTTCTAAATGTTGCTCTCACCAGTCTTGGTCCCACTGCCTCCCATTCTATTAGTGTCTTCTGTGCATTTTTTGATAGCATTATAGCTACCCCTTCGCTATGTTGTGCTCCTGGTTCCTGGTGTCCTGATGATAAAATCATCTCCCCTGTATTCAATTTTATTCTCTCTGCTCCCAGCCATCTTGTTTCACACATTCCCAGAATATCTATCTTATAGTTGGTCATTTCTGCTGCCACTTGTGCCGCTTTTCCCTGTTCGTTAAGGGTACGAACATTCCAGGTGCCAATTCTGGATGATTTCCTGGTAGACAAAGGGTGAGTCGGCAACCCGGACTCCTTATGGCTTTCTCCGGATTGCGTCATACGTCTCTTAGACAGAGAGCCCTTCTCTTTCCTGGTTGACGGATTAACTTTATCTTTCTTTGACTTGTTCATGTTTGTGAAGTTTTTTTCACAACTAGGGATATGAATAAAATAGCAACAGGGAAATATTGCCACAATTATGATGCAGAAATACAAGCAATAAAGTTGGCAATAATTGCTGAATAGTAATATTAGCCCACAGCCTGTAGTGTTTTTGACAGATGCAAGATCAGTACTCCAAGCACTACAATCCAGAAAATTACCACATCTGCAGACCTTATTGACTGAACTCTGCAAGCACCACAGGGTTGCCCTGCAGTGGATCCCATCTCACTGTGGAATACCAGGAAATGAGAAAGCAGATCAGTTGGCAAAGGAAGGTTCAACAGGCACACAACTAGATACACCGGTTACATACCATCATAAGAAACAAACAGACAATCAAAGAGAGGACCACAAGCCCCAAATCAGGATGCCTTTCATAATATGAGTAGATGTGAACAAGTTATCATTATATGCCTCAGAACAGGACACAACTCCACAGTCACATGTATACAAAATTCAAGATCGGCATCTCAACTACATGTACATGTGGACAGGTGACCCAGACTGCTGAACACATACATACTTCAAGGCTGCACTAAATATAGTAGACTGAGGAAAATCCATTGGCCCACAGATACAACACTACAGGCAAAACTATAGGGCCACTGCAAGAATGACAAAAGACAGTAAAATTTATACAGGTAACGACATTGCAGATATAGACAATACTTCAGGCGAACGAAAGATAAATAGATAGATTGCAGTTGGGCATCCCCACATCCGCTTACATCTGCTTTTCACCCAAAGCACTCCAGATTGACCGGACAGCTTTTCTACCTTTAGAATCAGCAGTCTCCAAATATATATCCATGTTCCAGCCATCCTCCATATACATGTCATATGTGCTGCTGACAGTGGCGTGCACAGAAGTTGACCCTAGCATTAACCGACTTTCCACCCATTTCTCAATATTTATACATAGAATGCAAATAATAAGGAAAGAGAGATCGCGGACAACAAAGAGAGAAAATACTGGATAGCTTGGTGTCATGGCATGAAAAACAGTCAACAACAGAACTCATACAATACACTGTGGACAGAAGATTGTGGAAGGACGTGATCGCCTACGCCAACCGGTATGGCACATGATGATGATATATATATACTTATAGTTTGTTTTATTTACGTTCTATGTAAATATGTAAAGATTAATTCAGTATTTTCATTCAAAAAAAGGAGTTGAATTGATAAAAATGAGTAATTTTTAAAATTAAGTTGATATCATGTTTAAATCCAGGTGGATAAAATGAAGTAAAAACTGACCTAACACCTTGTGATGACTGTGCTGGGCAAGTGGCCTTTATTTTTACAGCCCCATAGAAAACCTCTGGCAAATCCCGAAAGTGGGGTAAATTCATGAATAATAATATCTATGTTAAAGTTTCAATTAGATAAATTCATGAAAAATAATTCCTTCATTAAAGTTTCAATTAGATAAATTCATGAAAAATAATTCCTTCATTAAAGTTTCAATTAGATAAATTCATGAAAAATAATCTCTATGTTAAAGTTTCAATTAGATAAATTCATGAAAAAAGTTTCAATTAGATAAATTCATGAAAAATAATCTCTATGTTAAAGTTTCAATTAGATAAATTCTTGAAAAATAATCTTTATGTTAAAGTTTCAATTAGATAAATTCTTGTAAAATAATCTTTATGTTAAAGTTTCAGTTAGATAAATTCTTGAAAAATAATCTCTACGTTAAAGTTTCAATTAGATAAATTCATGTAAAATAATCTTTATGTTAATCCAAATTTATTTGTTTCATTCATTCTTTTACTGTCTTTATGTAAATTAATCATTTTCATTGATTTGTTTGTGTCTATCTATCTATTGACCTTTCGAGCCGTAACCGGCCCATAGGGCGTAGACCAAGATACACCTTCTCCTATATGAATTTTTGTTCTAGCAGTTTTCTTTTAAAGATATTTTATCAAATCTCGCCATCTGTCTCTGTTCTGTGCAAGCAGTTCTATCTCATTGAGGGAGCCGATTCCTGCTGCTCTTGCTTCTCTCATCAATGTTCTTCTCAGTGTCTCCCTGGGTCTTCCTCTTTTTCTTTTACCTGTTGTTTCCCATATGAGGGCTTGCTTTATTCTTGGTTTATTCTTGATTTTTATTCCAATGTTTGTATATTGGCATGTTATACTGTAAAAAAATATGGCAGCTTCTGATCTCCTTGGATTATTTGACATATCCTGTTGTACATATTTGTTTGAACTTAGCCAATCTGATTGCTTGTGTGTAAACAATCATCAACAAGCTTGAAATTAATTAAACACATGGGGACTGGTTGGTCTCGAGGCAAGACACTAGCCTTGAGACAGAGAGGTTGTGAGTTCAAATCCCGGCTGCACCAGTTGGGATTTTTATTTATGGTTTTTCTCTGCAGCAACCAGGCCTGACTTGAAACGTCAATTACTTATGGACAGAAAAAATATGAGTACCTCCGAAGATGGAGTTATCTGCCTGTGTGGCAAGGGACCCCTGTCTACACGGCTATCAGGGAAAAAAATGGATTAACATGCAAAATTCATTTCCTAGTCCTGCTTGTTTTCACCTCAAAGTGCCATCATCATCAAGTACCAGGCCTGCTGGCGTAGGTGATCAAGTCTCATCACAACTTTCAATCTCGACAGTTATTTATCATTTCTGTTGTTGACCTTCTGCCAAGCCACTCTCTTAAGCGGTCTGGTACCTTTTCTCTTTGCCTCCCTCTATCTCTTCCTCAAAGTGGCATGTTAGTTATAATCTTTGAAATTTTGCAGCATTTATGGATGAAGACATCCTGAGCCTAATACATTTCACTCAATCTTAAAACAGGTATTGTATTGAAGTGGTCTCAATTTGCAACACTAGATAAACAACGTAAAAGTTTTAGTTAAAGTAAATATTTATCTATGAATGATATTTTAGTAGTTAATATTTGCAATAAAAGAGATCAAAGAAATGGCAAATCTGCAACAAAATAGATCAAAGAAATGGCAAATCTGCAACAAACTAGATCAAAGAAATGGCAAATCTGCAAAAAAATAGATCAAAGAAATGGCAAATCTGCAACAAAATAGATCAAAGAAATGGCAAATCTGCAACAAAATAGATCAAAGAAATGGCAAATCTGCAACAAAATAGATCAAAGAAATGGCAAATCTGCAACAAAATAGATCAAAGAAAAGGCAAATCTGCAACAAAATAGGTCCAAAAAATGGCAAAGCTGAACGTTTGTGCGATGTAATATTCAATTTTTAACCAGACAAATTGTAAGACTCAGCATCTCCTAATCAATTTCAATATTTAATAGCAGAAGCATTGTTTATTTTTTCTAATTGGAATGACACAAATGAGCAAATCAACTAAAGTATCTGTGACAAACAGCCATGCAGTACCCCATTTACTGGAATAGTCCCTACTGTTTTTTCTGTTTAATTTTTTACTCTATCCCCCATTGTTTTATTTGTAGTGTTCTTTATACAACTTGTTTCACATGTACAACTCAACAACTGTCAGTTTCAGAGAATGGACAGTCCTCTAAAAGATAATAGTGTAAAACACGGTTATATATGTCCCCTTAAGGGATAGAGTAAAAAAATGAAGACGTATCCAGTCATTAACTTGTAATGATATCATGACAGATAATTTTTAGTTTTATTAATTGATTCTCTTGATTTAGTTATCAATCTCATTGATAGCATACATAATAAATATGATTTTTTTGTTTTATCCAGCATTAATAATATGTATTGTGTCTTATATTCTAATTTTTCTCTCAAAGAATGTCATCAAATTATTTAATATTAATCATCATCATCATCAAGTATCATGCCTGCTGGTGTAGGTGATCATGTCTCTCCACAACTTTCGATCACGACAGTTATTTATCATTTCAGTTGTTGACCTTCTGCCAAGCCATTCTCTTAAGCTGTCTAGTATCTTTTCTCTTTGCTTCCCTCTGTCTCTTCATCCCTTGATTTTTTCAGTTGTTACAATATATTCCAGCTGTTCTCTTCTCATTACATGCCCAAAAAAATGATGATTGTTTCTTTCTAATATTATAAATTAGCTCTCTCTTTGTTTCACCCTCTTTCAGAATATTGTCATTACTCTTCTTAGTTGTCCATGGTATTCTCAACATTCTTCTGTAAAATTAATATTAATAGGTTGTTTGTTGTAAAGAACAGAGACAAGCAATAAAAGTCATATAAGTTCATAAGAAAATGAATTTATTTTCAAATTAAATTTGTTTTTAAGAGCAAAAAGAATTAAGCGTTTAGCATGATGCTTTAAGCAATTTTGCAAGGGTACAGTATTCTTTACTTGTATTGTTCATCTTTATAAAAATGTAATTGTTTGCTATGATAAAGGAGTATCATTTATTTATTGTGAGCACTCTCTGGTGTTTGAAATATTCTATTTATATTATTAATAAATACGTAACACAAATTTATTGTCAATAAATTTATAATAAATTAATATGATTTTGGACTAAAATGTGTCTATATGCCCATAGATGTTGTTTTACCAAAGAATATATCGAATGCTGTGGGCAAATGGAATAATGAAACTTGTAACAAATGATGGTCTATTGGTTTCTTGCCTAAGATTAATAATTTTTAATTGGTTTCTTTCTTTTGGTATATTATGAGAAAAGAAGAAAGTTGATGATAATATATTTTGACAAACGGAAGCTATTGCTAGGTTGTTCGTAGTGATGAGAGAAAATGTTCAAACTTTTTCTTGTTGCTGCTCTGATCTGTTATTGTTTATTTTTTCTGTAAATAGAATATATCATCTACATCTATATTGTATTCATATGATGTGCATCAGCTCATTAATTAACTCTTGAATTATTTTTGCTGATTTGGTCAGAACTTTCTAACCTGCAATGTGTGAAATACTTAATGCTGTCAGATTGAGACATTTTATATACTTTTTGTTCTTAATTAAGGCTTATATGTTGTTATGGATCCAAAATTAAATTAACAGAGATGGGAGTTAAGATGAACACTACCAGAAATGAGAAACTTAGTGGGCGTGTAAGAAGACTTATCAACCAACACAGAACTGGAGTCGTCAGTTGCTGGACACTGCAAGACTTTCTGAGGAGGGGATCTGAGCACCTATGGACATGTTCAGAGTGCAATGATGATGACCTGCAAATAACGCAATAACTTAATAACCCAGAATTAAAGTTGATAAAAATATAAATTAAAATGCAGAGAATGCATTATAAAATGTGGGAACATCATTAATGAAGCATAACAACATTATTTGGACTTTTGAATTTTCTAGAACATTGGTCAGGAGGTAAAATAAATTAGTACTTTGATCTCATTTATGCTTAAATAGAAGATCACTACTCAATGTTTAACCCTAGATTACAATACGTTACTATACGTCACTTGGCGTGACGGGGGGGGGGGGGGGGGGGGGGGGGCGCTCTTTACTTTTTTATTTACAATACATATCCGTGTGTCATGTTTTCATGATGCCATCATAAAAGTTACTATCACTTAATAGTTGGAGTTTGGAAAATAATATTTTATTTGAACTTTTGCTACACATTTGTGTGATTTACCCAAGCAGAGACATAGGAATCTAATGCTGTAATCATTTCCTGGAACACGTTAGAATTATACACAGAAATTCAAATACATGACACCTTGGCCTCCGGAGGTGTTATGTTTTCTATTTACACGGCCACCATAAGGCCATCAATCCAGCCATATTCTCAGCTCCCTCAAAGAATTGTTCGCTGTCTATCATGGTGTTACTAAGGTTTGTTTGATGTCTCGCCGACGGCCGAGAAGATTTTCCACATTCAAAAAAAAAGAAAAGAAAAATTCTTAAAAATTTGTGAAATTTATTATAAAAAAAAACAGCTCCTTTCTATGATACTTTTCATACTTTTTGCGATGCACTTGAAAGAAAACACCAAAGTAAAGAACTCCAACACTCAGGGGTCACTGGAAGTGGTAATTATGAAATTAAATGGGGACTGGGCAAAATGGTTGCCCACAGGAGGTAATTTTGAGGTGGTAACTTTTACAACAGAATCATAATATCGGGGATAAACTCCTTAACATGCATTTTCCTTTAGGTATTTTTAGAAAAAAATGTTCTATATTATTTCATCGATGATACGAATTTTACATTTGTGCCTAAGCATCAGCATTTGACCTATTCTTCTGATTTTTACTTTCAAAGGGTTTGTTTTTGTGCTCTAGTCCAAAATATTCTGTCATCCATATTTTATAGGATTAAGCACTTGATCTCAGCTATCTTAAGAATATCAATTATTTTGTGAGAAAGAAAACTTACTGGTCCACATTGGATTCTAAGTTTTGATCATTTTCACCTTGAGGCAGCTTTCCCAATTGTTTGTTTTAGGCAAACAATTCCATATCATTCAAGTTTTGTAAAGTTTATTTTAGACAGCCGATTTCATATTATTCAAGCTTTGTAGAAGTTCATTTTAGACAAACAATTTAATATGATTCAAGTTTTGTAGAAGTTCATTTTAGACAGATTTAATATGATTCAAGTTTTGTAGAAGTTCATTTTAGACAAACAATTTCATATAATTCTAGTTTTGTAGAATTTCATTTTAGACAATTTCATATGATTCTAGTTTTGTAGAAGTTAATTTTAGACAAACAATTTAATATGATTCAAGTTTTGTAAAAGTTCATTTTAGACAAACAATTACATATGATTCAAGTTTTGTATAAATTCATTTTAGACAATTTCATATGATTCAAGTTTTGTAGAAGTTAATTTTAGACAAACAATTTAATATGATTCAAGTTTTGTAGAAATTCGAGTTTTGTAGAAATTAATTTTAGACAATTTCATATGATTCTAGTTTTGTAGAAGTTCATTTTAGACAAACAATTTCATATGATTCTAGTTTTGTAGAAGTTCATTTTAGACAAACAATTTCATATGATTCAAGTTTTGTAGAAATTCAAGTTTTGTAGAAATTCAAGTTTTGTAGAAATTAATGCTAGACAATTTTGTATTATTCAAGGTTTGTAGAAGTTCATTTTAGACAAACAATTTCATATTATTCAAGTTTTGTAGAAATTCAAGTTTTGTAGAAATTCAAGTTTTGTAGAAATTAATGCTAGACAATTTTGTATTATTCAAGGTTTGTAGAAATTCATTTTAGACAATTTCATATGATTCAAGGTTTGTAGAAGTTTATTTTAGACAAACAATTTGATTCTAGTTTTGTAGAAGTTCAATTTATACAAACAATTTCATATGATTCTAGTTTTTGTAGAAGTTCATTTTAGACAAACAATTACATATGATTCAAGTTTTGTATAAATTCATTTTAGACAATTTCATATGATCCAAGGTTTGTAGAAGTTCATTTTAGACAAACAATTTCATATGATTCAAGGTTTGTAGAAGTTCATTTTAGACAAACAATTTCATATGATTCTAGTTTTGTAGAAATTCATATTTTAGACAAACAATTGTATATAATTATTTTATAATTTTCAAGCTTAATAAAAGTTAATACCCAGAGTTTGTGATTATGTGTAGTGGATAAGTTATGGTGGATTACATATGGTATTGCATACCAATAAGTAAAAAAAAAAATATAGTAAATATATTATTTCACAAATTCTTATTTCAAAAACAAAAATACTATTGGCACAAAAACTTGTTAATTTTTAATACTGCAGTAAATGCAGTGTCAAATCCCAGATGAGGCGTTCTATTCTACTCTATTCATAGAACCAGTTTCATTATAGTCAGGAATTACTCATATCCTCTCTACCACTTGTCACAGCATTTCACAAATGAGGATATATGGCTTTTTGGGACTGACATATCTTGGGGGGATCACTCATTCACTGAAATATGATACGGGAGATTCTCTTTGGGAAAGTAAGATTACATGGTATGATACTTGTTACTTCATACATAAATTTGCTGGTCATGACAAACAGGGACACTAACACAATATTTCAGAGACACAACAATGTATGATTGATACTTTTAAGAATATTTATACTGTGATGGCCTACTGTGCAAGTGTTTATACATATATATATTTTTTATATACTGTATCTTTTCCTGGAAATTTTATTTGTCTTCTTAAATTCTTGTGCTCACTCATTTCATGTTTATATCATCAGACTAGTGTATGTGATAAGTTTGACTATCGTTTAGATTCCTCTTTAGCACCATACGGCTTTTAGTGCAATGTTAGGCTGTTAAGAGCCAATGTATCCTTCCTAGCTGATTAAATCTGGAGAAACCCTGTAGTGTATGCTCTGTAGTTGTCAGAATGTTCTATACATCTTCAATGTAAATCATGAATAGTTTTTGAAAACCCTGTAGTGTATGCTCTGTAGTTGTCAGAAATGTTCTATACATCTTCAATGCAATCATGAATAGTTTTTTAAAACCCTGTAGTGTAAGCTCTGTAGTTATCAGAATGTTCTATACATCTTCAATGCAATCATGCCTAGTTTTTGAAGACCCTGTAGTGTATGCTCTGTAGTTGTCACAATGTTCTATACATCTTCACTGTAATCATGACTTGTTTTTGTAAACCCTGTAGTGTAAGCTCTGTAGTTGTCAGAATGTTCTATACATCTTCAATGCAATCATGACTAGTTTTTGAAAACCCTATAATGTATGCTCTGTAATTGTTAAAATGTTCTATACATCTTTAATTCAATCATGACTGTAGTTTTTGAAAACCCTGTGGTGTATGCTCTGTAGTTGTCAGAATGTTCTATACATCTTCAATCCAATCATGATTGTAGTTTTTGAAAACCCTGTAGTGTATGCTCTGTAGTTGTAAAAATGTTCTGTACCTCTTCAATCCAGTAATTAATGTAGTTTCGTGAAGTAGCATATTCTCATCAGATTATAATCATTGGGTGACTCCATTCTGTTAATTGGCTTCACAGTTATCCATATTGTTGAACAATTCAAGAGTATGGGCTGAGAGTGTGTTACACATTCTTGCCCTGTCTCTTCAAACTAATCGTTTTGATAAAAAAATGTAATTGTATACAGTTTCTGGTACAAGTTCATCTGTTCTACAGAAGAACAACAGACAAATTAATTATTTAATTACATCTTATGTTATCTTAGTTTTCTTTTACCTTTCATTTTAATTATTGGTATTCTTTCTTCTACCTTTCAGCTCCCTGTGGAGCATATGTCTTCAACAAACACTTTCCAAGTTGTTCTGTTTCTTGCCATTCTTGTAAGATCATTCCATGTCTCCCCATCATTTTCTTCTCTGCTTCCATCTGTCTTCTCCAAGAATTCTTTGGTCTTCCTCTTTGTCTTTTCCCCTGCGGATTCCAAAAAAGGGCCTTTTGTGTAATACTCTCAGTTGGCTTCCGCAGTGTGTGACCTATCCAGCGCCATCGTCTTTGCTGTATCTCTTTATCCACTGGTATTTGACTGGTACATTTCCATAATTCTATGTTAGTGATTTTGTCCTGCCATTTCCATCCTTTTTTTAAGCATCCATTAATGAAAGTCTGTACCTTCGTGATTGTCAATTTTGTTGTTCTCCATGTTTCACAGCCATATAATAGGATTGACTTAACACTGGAGTTGAAAATTTTTATTTTTGTATTTAACCTAATTTCTCTGGACTTTGATTATTGGTATGCACATGTATAATAAGTTAAAGTGCCTTTATATAACTGGAATATTGAAGATAATATTTGTTTAGATTTACAGAATTCCATTTTTTAAAATCAGTATTTTAAGCTTAAATGTTGAGGGTATTAATATTATTTAAGTACCAGATTCAAAACCAACTTTGGCCTTTTTTTTCTTTCAACATTTGTCAAAGTACCCTGTTTATAAATTAGGCTGTCGTTTTGTTAATTTTTAAACATTTTGACACATGATATGTCAGTGTGAATGTACTATATGGGCAATATGGAAGCCTCTCTCACTGAGTGGTACTGAACATATTGCTGTTCAGAATGGTCCGGGTATTCCGCGTTCACCCAGGGAAAGTAGGGCAGCCAGGTGTAATTCCGCCAACATCACTCATAAAGTATGTGTTGGTCATTAAAAATTTGGTCACTAACACCATAGTTTTCAATTTCCTTGCGGTGTGGAGAGAACCCTTTACTTTTTCTATATTTTATCTTAGAACAGCACGAAAGAATGACATATTTTCTTATTTCAGGACACACTAGAAATCTTTGTAACAATTATTTAATTTTTCTTGTGTTGCATTCACTCATATTTTGACATGAGGGCATTTCTTAGCTTATAATGATAGAAATAATGTTATTGTTATTATAATTTGTTTCATTTATAAAACAAGATATAAGAATTAATACTTTTGAAAAGTCACATTTCTTAAGCATATGTTGTCATACCTGTCAATTTATATGTTATTCATAATATGTAAGTTTGTTTTCTAATATAGTAAGCCCAGCCTTACCATTTATATAGGTACAATTCACAGTCATACTGAGAGATATGAAATCTCAGTTTATATTTCAAACTACTTATATCAAGAAATACTACTTGGTAACAAGATGTCAACAACGGGTGATACAGCAACTGAAATAAAGACCAGATTCATATTGGCATCTAATGCATTTAACAAGCTCTCAAATATTTGGATTTTAAAGTCACTTAGTAATCACACAGAACTCAAAATCTTTAATTCCTGTGAGATTCCAGTATTAATATATGGGTGCGGAAATGGGAAATCAATGGAAGCTCTAGAACAAAGACTGATCACTTTGAGAACAAATGCCTTTGAAGACTTCTAAACTTCTGTTGGTCAAACTTTAAACCAATTACAGGAATAAGTCATGAAACTAAACAGGGACAATGCATCCAATTATGTCAGAAAGCGACCACTGGAAATACCTTGGCCATGTTCTCAGAATGGATGTTAGAAGGCTACATCACCAGACCCTTAAATGGAGACCACAAGGCAAAAGAAAATGAGGAAGACCAAAAAAAACTCTGCGAATAACCATATTCAAGGAGAGCACAGCTATGGGCCTCAGAAAGAACCAATAACTAAAACAAGTTGCGACTTGCCATCAAACATGGAAAACTATGCTTTCTGCCCTATGCGCTGTATTCGGCCCAAAAGTATAATCAATCAATAAAAAAAGTAAAAAAACAACAAATTATTTGCTGTTTTTATTCTAATTTGGTGAAGAGTGAGGTTTACTCAAAGATTAGCTGGTCCCAGAAATGCTTTTATAGATTTACACACAAAAAAAGACTATTCAGCTCAATGCATTGCTATAAGTGCTCCAACCTCTATAGTATCAATCAAAGCCCATAGATTTCTTCTGGGAATATATGTCCATCCATCTTTATTCTATTCTTGGACATTTTCTCTATTTTCTTCCATTTCAGATCAGACAAATTTCTTTAAGTGTCTTCATGATTTCTCTTCTCTATCTATGCTGGACTTTCTCTGTTACCTTTCCCTGTGGGTGCCAGGACAATTCATATTTTGCTAAGCTGGCATCAGTCAACACAGCTCTTAAACTCTGTTTCTCTGGTGAGGATTCAATTTGGCCAACATTTAAAAAGTTGATGAGAAGAGTGGGTCAAAATTGCATTCTAACAACAATTTCCCAATTTTATGTGCACCTGGGTAGATGGATTTCAATATTGGGAACTTTGTTAACCTCAGACGGAAGATGTACAACAGAGGTGAGATGCAGAATGGCTCAGGCAAAAGCAGCTTTCCAAAAATTGAGGACGATACTGTGCAATCAATTTTTGACAATAGAAACAAAAAAAAGAGTTCTTAAATGTTATGTAGGGCCAGTCTTAACATATGGATGCGAATCATGGACAATAGGACAACAGACAAGAAAATCACTGGAGTCTGTAGAAATGTGGTTTTACAGAAAAATGTTGAGAATACCATAGACAGTTAAGAAGAGTAAAGAAAATGTTCTGAAGAGGCCAAAGCAAAAAGAGAGCTAATTTCCAATATTAGGAAGAAACAATCATCATTTTTTGGCAATGTAATCAGAATAGAACAACTGGAATATATTGTGACAACTGGGAAAATTGAGGGACGAAGAGATAGAGAAAAGCAAGGAGAAACGATACCAGACAGCTTAAGAGAATGGCTTGGCAGAAGGTCAACAACAGAAATGATAAATAACTGTCGAGATCGAAAGTTGTGGAGAGACATGATCACCTACGCCAGCAGGCACAGTACTTGATGATGATGATGATGATTTCCTGTTTCTGCTCTTTCTCTTCCATCTGTGACCCTCTTGACTGTTTTAAATCCTTAAATCCATCTCTTCACAAATATTTTTTGCGGTGACCTTATAAAATATAAGTAATTGCTACATGTTTTGATGCACATGAGGAGCATGTTGTTTCAATGACAACAAAACGTTTTATGGGTCATGTGGTTGATATCATGCCAGGTCACTCTACCTTCCCCAAAAAATATCTGGTACCTATTTTAAAATGCAGGGTGAATCCTGAATCTATGTTTATTATAATATTATTTTTTTTTAATTGCCACACTGGAATTGAATTTTTAAAACTTCTGGTCAGTGCTGAGCACACTAAACACTCAGCCACTGCGGCATCTTTTAACATATTTTCTAATTCTTAGAAAACAGATTTTTCAGTATTTTCTGGCACTAGAATTCTGCCCCAACATCATGTAGAGTAGTTCTTCATGACCCTTTGATAGCTCAGATAATTATGTCTTTTCATACTTGTATTATGGGAGCCGCGATAGCTCAGTGGTTAGTGAACTGGACTACAAAGGACAAGAGGCTGGGTTCGATCCTGACCGATGGCTGCCGGGTTCACCCAGCCTTAAATGGGTACTGGATTTTTTTCTGGGAAAGTAAAGCGGCACAGGTGTAATACCGCCCACATTACCCCAAAAATCATGTGCCGAAGGTCTGTAAAAATTATGGCCACTAACACCATATTCCTTATACGCCACTTGGCGTGATGAGGCTCTTTACTTTTTTTTTACTTATACTTGTATTTAATGATTATGTTACATGTCACTGATGAAGGCCTTTCATGACTTTGTCCTTTGAGGCTTCGTATTATATGCAGTAAAGCTTAATAAGCTTTGCTGTAGCCTTGTATAGTCTTATACCACTTATAATTATTATTGTTACTATTTTAAAATTACAAACCTTTTTTTTTCTATTACTGCATAATGGCTAAAGAAACAAAATCTGTACACAACTTAAATATACATAAGGTGATTCATAAATTATTATAATTCTACGTAGCATTCACTTTGTATTGTTATACTATAAAATTATATGTTGATAGTTTGAAAATTATGATTGCACATATCTCTGCCTTATGCACAAACTTTACATTCGTTATACAAATTATATTTGCACAATTAATTTTTGAATAACAATAATCTTTATGTCATTTTCTTTCTACCTCTGGAATATTATTTCATAACAAATGTATTTCTTTCTGTTTTTTTAGTTTTGTATTTGTTTATGAATGTTTGTTTGAAAAAGATAAATTTAGTTAAAGGGTGATAATGAAATGAAAAAGGTGATAATGAAATTCTGACCTATGGAAGCGAATCATGGACAATAGACAAACAAATGAAAAGATGATTAGAGGCCACAGAGATGGGATTTCTCAGAAGAATGTTGAAAGTTCCCTGGACAGCTAAAAAGACCAATGAGGAAGTTCTCAAAGAGGCCAACACAAAAAAGGAGCTCTTAAAAAACATCAGAAAGAAACAATCAACATTTTTTGGGCACATCATGAGAAGAGGAAAGTTGGAATACTTGGTTACAACTGGCAAAATAAAAGGAAAGAGAGATCGCGGAGGACAAAGAGAGAAAATACTGGATAGCTTGGTGTCATGGCATGGAAAACAGTCAACAACAGAACTCATACGATGCACTGTGGATAGAAGAATGTGGGAGGACATGATCACCAATGCCAACCGGTATGGCACATGATGATGATGATGATGAAAATTGAAAAAGGTGAGGATTTGATAAATTGGTGTATACAGAGTCATGATGTTGTGGAGAGGGTGAAGATTAGACAAGTGGACAAGTAAAGAATATGACACTCTATGTAAGGTGAAGTTTAGATAAATGAGGAAATAAAGAATATGACACTATATATAAGGTGAAGTTTAGATAAATGAGGAAATAAAGAATATGACACTATATATAAGGCAAAGATTAGATAAGTGGGGAAATAAAGAATTATGACACTATATATAAGGCGAAGATTAGATAAGTGGGGAAATAAAGAATTATGACACTATATATAATGTGAAGATGAAATAAAAAGAATCATAATGCCATAGAAAAGACTTTTCTAGAGGGTAAAACAGAAGACAAAAAAAGGTCAATAGTAGAAGTGCAGTGATATAGATGGAAGAGTAATGTTAAGAAATAGGCGAACAGCAGACTGTGGGAATGTACCAAGAACACAAAGAGCTATGGATGATTGAGTTACATTCAAAGATTGACCAAACAGCTATGGATGATTGAGTTACATTCAAAGATTGACCAAACAGCTATGGATGATTGAGTTACATTCAAAGATTGACCAAACAGCTATGGATGATTGAGTTACATTCAAAGATTGACCAAACAGCTTTGGATGATTGAGTTACATTCAAAGATTGACCAAACAGCTTTGGATGATTGAGTTACATTCAAAGATTGACCAAACAGCTATGGATGATTGAGTTACATTCAAAGATTGACCAAACAGCTATGGATGATTGAGTTACATTCAAAGATTGACCAAACAGCTATGGATGATTGAGTTACATTCAAAGATTGACCAAACAGCTATGGATGATTGAGTTACATTCAAAGATTGACCAAACAGCTATAGAGTTACCTAAAAACAATGACCATTAGCTACAGAGTTGCATTAAAACATTAATCAGTATCTGCCAGGATGTGTTATCAGATTGATCGTGATGAAAGTTCAATATCACCAATCTGTGATGCAGAGAAAATGTTATCATCATTATATAGAAATGTGTGCTAGTAAGACATATATATTTTCTTTGCTTAATCTTGTTTTGCCAAAACTTATTCACTATTTTATTTTCTTTTATTTTATTTCAATACAAACCAATATTTGTATTGAGTATGATTTAGCCAGATATATTGATTCTTTAATTAAAGTACTCACAGGCTTTTATTGTTATTATATGTCAAAGTGGTGAGATGACTTGTGTTTTTGGGGTGTGTCATTTGTTTGTTTTTGTCTATTTGATCGGATGCTTCATTTATTAATTGTTATTCTTGTATGTTTTTGTTTATTTGTTATGTTTTGCTGTTTATCGTCTTTGACCATGCCATGAGTACAGGAAAACTTGAGAATGTTATAGTAGTAGTAGCCTCCGTCAGTCATAGTTGACAGTAGTAGCCTCCATCAGTCATAGTTGACTATAGGTTTTTCAGCGCCCCTAGAAATGTTATTTTTTCTTTTCTTTCGCTGTGTATTATTTTTTTCTATGAATCTTCTTGTTTAAATTGGAACTTTAGAGTGCATTTCCAAAGATTGCGGGCTGCAGCTATTTCTTCCCAGGTTGCAGGGGTTGTGTTCAGAGACTTCATGTCATGTTTACATATGTCAGCAAATCAAAGTTTTGGGCGTCCTCTAGTTCTTTTGCCATCTGCTAGTCCATAGAGTATATCTTTTGGCATGCGGCCATCTTTAATACGGCGTACGTGGCCAAGCCAGCATAACTTACATTGTTTGAGCAGTGTGTAGATGTTCAGAAGGCCTGTGCAAGTCATGACCTCCATATTTGTCGCATTATCCTCCCAGGTAAAACCAAGAGTATGGCGCAAACATCGCATATTGAATGCATTTAGCCTTCTCTCCTGCTTTGCTAAGTTGTCCAATATTCACTGCCATACAGGAGGATACTAATGATGCAGACATTGTAAACTGCGTCCTTTGTTTCACTTGTCAGTTTGCTGTTTTGTTTTACATAAGTTGTCCAAGATTCACTGCCATACAGGAGGATACTAATGATGCAGACATTGTAAACTGCGTCCTTTGTTTCAATTGTCAGTTTGCTGTTTTACAAAACACACCTAGATAGATGGGTGAAGGTGGTAGCAGCTTTACCAATGCAGTCGTCAACTTCTGTTTCTGAAGATAATTTGTCATTAATGATGGAGCCCAGGTAGCTATACTGATGCGCGACATCAAGTTTTTAGTTGTAGATAAAGATTGTTAATGATGGAGCCCAGGTAGCTATACTGATGCACGACATCTAGTTTTTAGTTGTAGATAAAGAATTGTTAATGATGGAGCCCAGGTAGCTATACTGATGCACGACATCAAGTTTTTAGTTGTAGATAAAGATTGTTAATAATGGAGCCCAGGTGGCTATACTGATGCACGACATCAAGTTTTTAGTTGTAGATAAAGATTGTTAATGATGGAGCCCAGGTAGCTATACTGATGCACGACATCTAGTTTTTAGTTGTAGATAAAGATTGTTAATGATGGAGCCCAGGTAGCTATACTGATGCGCGACATCAAGTTTTTAGTTGTAGATAAAGATTGTTAATGATGGAGCCCAGGTAGCTATACTGATGCACGACATCTAGTTTTTAGTTGTAGATAAAGAATTGTTAATGATGGAGCCCAGGTAGCTATACTGATGCGCGACATCAAGTTTTTAGTTGTAGATAAAGATTGTTAATGATGGAGCCCAGGTAGCTATACTGATGCACGACATCTAGTTTTTAGTTGTAGATAAAGAATTGTTAATGATGGAGCCCAGGTAGCTATACTGATGCACGACATCAAGTTTTTAGTTGTAGATAAAGATTGTTAATAATGGAGCCCAGGTAGCTATACTGATGCACGACATTAAGTTTTTAGTTGTAGATAAAGATTGCAGGTCAATCAACATCCTGACCGAGTATTTAGTTTTCTGCAAACGTATTGTTAGACCAAAGTTTCTGCAGGCATGTAAAAAGCGATGTATCATGCTCTGGGGTTCTTCCTGATGTACGTGACAAGTGCAGCGTCGTCAGCAAATAACAGGTCTCTAATGGTGATATGTCTGATTTTGGACTTGCCTCTCATCATCATCATGTCCCGTACCGGTTGGCGTTGGCGATCATGTCCTCCCACAATCTTCTATCCACAGTGCATTGTATGAGTTCTGTTGATGACTGTGTTCCATGCCATGACACCAAGCTATCCAGTATTTTCTCTTTTTGTCATCTGCGATCTCTCTTTCCTTTTATTTTGCTAGTTGTAACCAAGTATTCCAACTTTCCTCTTCTCATGATGTGCCCAAAAAATGCTGATTGCTTCTTTCTGATGTTTTTTAAGAGCTCCCTTTTTGTGTTGGCCTCTTTAATAATTTCTTCATTGGTCTTTTAAGCTGTCCAGGGAACTTTCAACATTCTTCTGAGAAATCCCATCTCTGTGGCCTCTAATCGTCTTTTCGTTTCCTTGCCTTTAGTCTTACGATATTGAACAACCGACCATCAGATCTAGTATGAAGAATTTGCACTTGAGAATGCATGTTTTAAATAGAACAGCAAAGAAGATTCTAAATAGGGTCAGAGCAAGAACTCATTCCTGCTTGACACCACTGAGTATGTTGAAGGGTTCTGATGTGCTGCCGTCGTAATGGATGGTGCTCTTCATTTCCTCATGAAACGATTTGAGTAGCTCAGCAGAGTATGTGGGCAGCCTATTTAAAATAGTAGTTTGAAAAGACTGTCCCTGCTGAAGAGGTCAAAGGCCTTTGTAAGGTTGATAAAGACGATGAAGAGAGGCTTTTTCTACTCTCTAGATTTCTCTTAAAGCAGACATAAAGAGAAAATCATGTCTCCAGTTGATCTTCCGGATCTGAAGCTGCATTGCGATTCAGGATATACGCATTCTGCGAGTTTTTGTAGCTTTCCTAAGATGACTCTGATGAAGATCTTGCCGATGATGCTGAGTAAGGAGATGCCTCTGTAGTTGTTGCAGTCGCTTCTATCTCCTTTACTTTTGTAGAGAGTTACAATCACGGAATGTCTCATTTCTTGAGGAATGGTTTACTCTTTCCAGCAGGGGATGTAATACTTCCAGCAGGGGATGTTGTACTTCCAGCAGGGGATGTTGTACTTCCAGCAGGGGATGTAATACTTCCAGCAGGGGATGTTGTACTTCCAGCAGGGGATGTTGTACTTCCAGCAGGGGATGTAATACTTCCAGCAGGGGATGTTGTACTTCCAGCAGGGGATGTAATACTTCCAGCAGGGGATGTTGTACTTCCAGCAGGGGATGTAATACTTCCAGCAGGGGATGTAATACTTCCAGCGTTGATGTAGTACTTCCAGCAGGGGATGTAACAGATAACTTTTGCAGAATTTAATCAGATCAGGAGGGATCCAATCTTGTCCTGGCACCAGAGGCCAAGCTATATATGGCCAATCTAAGTTCTACAGTTGGTTCAATGTGTAACTCTTTCACAGGTGGGAGATATTGGATGGTGTCCATGACGTTTGGTGTAACTGTGTTTTCTATGGAATAAAGTGATGAATAATGCTCCACCCATCTTTCTATCTGTTTGCCTCTATTTTTTTTCTCCCCAGTGGATGCAATAGTGTATTTTGTTCGTCTAAGGGCTTTCTCTATGCCATCATACATTGCTCTTAGGTTCCCAGTTTGAGATGCAGTCTGAATGTTGTCACTAAGCTGGAGCTCATTTGTGCAGCGTCGAGCTGTCTGCTGGACTTTGTGTCTGGCCATTTTAAGAGCCTGCAGAGATTGTTGTAACAATAAGTAAAATAGAAGGAAAGAGACAAATGATGACAATGACCAAAAAATACTCAAAAATATTTGACAGTCTTGCATAGATGGAGTGTAAAAATTGAACTGATTATGAACATCAAGAAATTATAGACATAATAGTAAAAAAATGATTACATAATAATAGTAAAAATAGTAAAAGAAAACAAGAAGAAAGGTCTCAGTCTGAATAGTAAGAAGACAGAAGTAATGGTCATATCAAAGAAACAATCATCACCATTGCGCAGCATAAAAATAAACAGGACAAATCTGAAACAAGTGTAACTCGTCAAATACTTGGGCACAATAATAACATCAGATGGGAGATGCACCACAGAAATAAAAAGCAGAATAGCTCAGACCAAAACAGCATTTAAGAAAATTAAAAACATTTTAAGCAACGAATCTATGTCAATAGTAGTGAGAAAGAGAGGTCATCTTTGTTATATAGAGCCAATTCTGACCTTTGGATAGTAAACAAAGAAATGAAAAGACGATCAGAGGTCACAGAGATGGGATTTTTCAGAAGAATGTTGAAAGTTCCCTGGACAGCTAAAAAGACCACTTAGGAAATTTTCAAAGAGACCAACACAAAAAGGGAGCTCCTAAGAAACATCTGAAAAAAACAATCAACATTTTTCTGGCACATCATGAGAAGAGGAAAGTTGGAATACTTGGTTACAAGTGGCAAAATACAGAGAAAAAGATATCGCGGATGACAAAGAGAGAAAATACAGGATAGGTTGATGTTATGGCATGGAAAACAGTCAACAACAGAACTGATATGATGCATTGTAGATAGAAGATTATTGAAGGACATGTTCACCTATGCCAACCGTAATGGCACATGATGATGATGAGTGAACATCAGTGGTAAGATTAACTTCACATGTGGGCATGGCACCTAATGATGATGGATACAATCCTCTATCATTATGCTTATTTAATGGATAGATACCAAGTGAGTAAGACAACGAAAGTAATTAAAAATAGTAGACAACATAGGTCATCATCATCAAGTACCGGGCCTGCTGGCATAGGTGATTATGTCTCTCCACAACTTTCGATCTCGACAGTTATTTAATGTTTCTGTTGTTGACCTTCTGACAAGCCATTCTCTTAAGCTGTCTGGTATTTTTTCTCTCTGCTTCCCTCTATCTCTTCGTCCCTCAATTTTTCCAGTTGTTATAATATATTCCAGTTGTTCTCTTCTCATTATATGGCCAAAAAATGATGATTGTTTCTTCCTAATGTTGGAAATTAGCTCTCTTTTTGCTTTGACCTCTTTCAGAACATTTTAATTACTCTTCCTAGCTGTCCATGGTATTCTCAACATTCTTCTGTAAAACCACATTTCTACAGACTCCAGTGATTTTCTTGTCTGTTGTCCTATTAAAACAGGTAAATGAATTTAAATATTTGGGAATTTTGTTAACCTCAGACGGGAGATGTACAAAAGAGGTGAGATGTAGAATGGCTCAGGCAAAAGCAGCTTTCCAAAAAAATGAAAATACTATGGATTCCATTTTTGACAATAGAAATAAGAAAAAGAGTTCTTAAATGTTACGTAGAGCCAGTCTTAACATACGGATGCAAATCATGGACAATAGGACAACAGACAAGAAAATCACTGGAGTCTGTAGAAATGTGGTTTTACAGAAGAATGTTGAGAATACCATGGACAGCTAAGAAAAGTAATGAAGAGGTTCTGAGAAAGGTCAAAGCAAAAAGAGAGCTAATTTTCAATATTAGGAAGAGACAATCATCATTTTTTGGCCATGTAATGAGAAGAGAACAACTTGAATATATTGTAACAACTGGAAAAATTGAGGGACGAAGAGATAGAGGGAAGCAAAGAGAAAAATAACAGACAGCTTAAGAGAATGGCTTGGCAGAAGGTTCAACAACAGAAATGATAAATAGCTGCCGAGATCGAATGTTGTGGAGACACATGACTTGATGATGATGATGTCCTATTGTCTATGATTCACATCCATATGTTAAAACTGGCTCTACATGACATTTATGAACTCTTTTTCTTGTTTCTATTGTCAAAAATTGATTGCATAGTATCTTCCTCATTTTTTGGAAAACTGCTTTTACCTTTTGCACAGAGGTGATGTCTTTTTCTTTGTTGTTACCATTACTTCTGTCTTTTTGCTATTAAAGTTGCTTCCTTTGTTTTTGCTTTCTTTCACTATAATGTCCAACATTTCTTGTAACTCATTTTCACTCTTAGCGATTAAGACTGTATCATCAGCATACCTTAGATTATTTATATTATGACCTCCAATTGTTATTCCAAGCATGCCCCTTATGGATCTTAAAAACATCATAGGTAACAAACATTAACTCTTTTACTGAGATTGAAATGCTCACTCAGAGCATGGACTTATGGCGAGGCACACAGTGGTACCTGCATGATGTCTGGGAGGGTATTAAAAGTTGTATCAAGAGCAGAACACCAAATGTTGACGGTAAATGTGCAGAAGATGAAGCAACAGATGACTTTGAACATTACAAAATGTAGGTCAAAGCTAGAACTGCTTCATTTTGTTGTGGTTGCAGCCAGAGGATTTTATTAATTTGTTTTAAGTTTTACCACTATTTCAGTTTTACTACTATTTCAGTTTTACCACTATTTTAGTTTTGTCACTATTTCAGTTTTATCACAAATTGTTTTCACCCCAAAAAATCGTATTCTTTTTAAAACACCTAATCTCGGCTTTCTCCAAAGCTGGAAATGTAACAATGGCTGATGTTCACTGCCCAAATTAATCAAATAAGAATTTTTTGTGTTCAAGGTGATAAAGATAAAGAAGGCAAATTAACTGACAGAGCCGCTAAACAGACTTTCAATGGAAATAAGGTTCTAAATAAAACCTCAAATTTTTTTATATTTCGGAGAATTTTATTACATTCTGGAGAATTTTATTTTAAGAAATTGTGTAAAGGAAATGTTTGTACAAATTATGCATGCACTTTAGGTGTGAACTTTCAGTACTTTTAAGATCGGAACGATTAAGAATTCAGAAAAAGAAACATTAAGGCTGCATCATTTATACCATTCACATTAATTGTAATAATATTATGGCCAAACTCAATAAGATGTAAAGAATGGCTCAAGAGGTCGTGCCATCAAGAAGAAAAAAACATATTGAATTAATAATTAATTAATGCTGGACTTCTGCTGGTCATGTGCTCAAATGAGATCTTGAAGAAATTAGTACAAGATTGGTTATACAAGGAACTCAGGAGGGAAAGTGATGGAGAGAAAGATCATGGACAACCTGGTGAAGAATAGTGAAAGCTATATTGGTCAGTTTCGGGACACCCTGTAGAGGTCTATTGTATTAACTGTTGTGCTACATAGCACCTATACAGTGCCTTGGCCACCACTTGGTCTGTTGGTCCATTGTATCATAAAGAAGAAGTAAAGAGATAAGAAAATGTTAGTATTATAACTGTTACTCTATCTGTCCATTGTTCTTTCGTGCCAAAGAACACTGAATCAAGAGACAACAACAGCAGGCATTAACTCTCTTGCCAAGTCTGAGCAACTCACCCACAACAGGAATGTGTGGTGAGATACAATGCAGGCAGAAATTCTAGATTCACCATGTCCAAGAATCCATGTTATGAAGTGTCCAACCTTGCACAGGCCCAACATTGTATCTCATCACACATCCCTTTTCTGGGCAAGCTGCTCAGACTCAGTAAGGGATCAGATGTCTGCTGTTGTTGCCTCTGTGTTCTTTTCTTTTGCCTTCTGGTTCCCATAACTGTAATTCTTTATTCTTGATCCCTTCTGCACCGCTAGATGTCGCATAGGACTTGTAGTAATTTTTGCCATCCATGTTTGTTCTATACTTTATCTATCTTGGAAGTCACATTGATCGAGAAGGGGATACGAGCAAAGAAATTAGAATCAGAATAGCTAAAGCAGCAATGTCTTTCAGAAGCCTTGAAAAGTTGTGGAAATCAAAACTCATTAGCACAAACACAAAACTTAGGCTATTCAAATCAAATCTACTATCAACCCTTACGTATGCGTGTGAAAGCTGGAAAACAACAAGAGATATAGAAACAAAGTTGAACGCATTCGAAAATAAATGTCTAAGGAAAATACTTGGTATAGCATGGAACGAATTCAAAACAAACGAGGAAATTAGAGAAATCGCCAATCAACCACTAATATCTTCAGTAATAAAGAAAAGACGATGGTCATACGTTGGACATGTGATGAGAAGAGATAATAATCGAATAGCAAAGCAAGCCCTCATATGGGAAACAACAGGTAAAAGAAAAAGAGGAAGACCCAGGGAGACACTGAGAAGAACATTGATGAGAGAGGCAAGAGCAGCAGGAGTCGGCTCCCTCAATGAGATAGAACTGCTTGCACAGAACAGAGACAGATGGCGAGATTTGATAAAATATCTTTAAAAGAAAACTGCTAGAACAAAAATTCATATAGGAGAAGGTGTATCTTGGTCTACGCCCTATGGGCCGGTTACGGCTCGAAAGGTCAATAGATAGATGTTTGTTCTGGACAAGATGTTTGATCTTATCTAATAAGTCTATGCCTGCCAACTTTGCTTCTCTTATAAGTGTTCTTTTTAATGTCTCTTTATGTCTTCCTTTTTTTTCTGATGTTTCCCATAGAAGAGCCTATTTTTGGAATTCTCTTGTCGTCTTTTCTCAGCACATGTTCGACTTGGTTATGGAAGGCCCCGGTATCACTGCAAACAAATTAAAATTCATAACTGCTCAATTGACCATGCCAGTGGAATCATCCGAATTAATATCTCATCTCACAAACAAAGAAAGGTAGCTGCAGTCCCTATCATAGCAATCTCAGCACACACCAAAAGACATAAGGCGAAACCGTACAGAAAGTGAACACAGCCATCTGTTCCCCATCATATGATAGCATACATCGTAAGCAATCGGAATATCAAAACACAATCAAAACGGATGAAACGCACAGCTCACTGTGTGCACAGAGCACTTAACTCAGTAGCTCCGGCAGCAAGCCGGACTTGGAATATGAGGAAACTGCAACAATGAACACTTTTCAGACACAGCCTTTAAAGGTTCCTGTCGCCTATCTGCCATATTGACCGGAAGTTCACGTTCTCTTGAAAATGTTGATCGTCAAATTTAAAAAAAAATGTATAGTGCTTGATGATGTTAGGACATCACTTTTGTCTCCAAATCCGAACATATGAAACACAGTTATTCATTGGATTAACATGTTTAACATATGTACATCTTCTTTCCTTACTTGTAGATGAGATCTACTCACACTTTCAGAATGTGAAGAAAATAGAGTGTCATCATATCATACAGACAACCTGAGTAAAATTCTCAGAATAGTTTGGCCAAATAATATCATCAACCAAGAACTATTTAAACATGTAAGCAAGAGAGCTAGGAAATGCACACAGTGATAATAGGCAGAAGATGGATTTAGATAGGTCAAGTGTTCAGAAAAGATCCAGAAATAAATGCAAGAACTGACATTCAATGGAAACCAGAGGGAACGTAAAAGAGAGATAGACTAAAGACAACTGACAGAACACTGTTATAACAGATATATAGTGTGAACAAGACTTGGGGCACTTTGCAAAGGATGGTCATGAACTGCACAAATTGGAATAACGTTTTATTGTTTTATAAGATGCTAAAAGGCTTACCAGCCATTGGTTGCTTCATCATTGTGTGGCAAAAATGAAGTAAAAATGTTGAAGATAGTGAAGGTGATGATACTCTATTCAAGTTTGGTCAAAATTATTCCATGTAGAATAAGATGCAAAGTAGACAGAGAAAGAAATAGAATTATAACATCAAAGAATGCATAGCTCTTAGAAATATTAATATAAAACTGTGTTGCAGCAGCTTTACTAAAAAATAAGACAGTAAAAAATTATAAATGTTTTGGCCTTCTTCGTCAGTAAGACAAGATAACAAATAAACACAAAAATAAAGTTGATTACATAGATAGATTTTTACTTAGCTGTCAGAGCCTTGTATGTGTATATTTATATTCTCAACAGATTTCTAGTCCTTTGCAGAATGTTGCATTCATCACAGTTGTCTGAAAGAATCTCCATCTCTAGTCAGATCTCCAACTTCTTCTGTTGCCATGTTCAAAGTCTCTTTGATGTCTTGAAACATCTTCTTCATGGTCTGCCCCTGATGCATCATCTTGGAACCATGCCTTCCATTATTGTTCTTTCCAGCTAGTTGTGTCTTTTGATGTGGTCATAGAAGCCAAATGACATGTTTTTTATGCAGAATGGTGTTTATAAGACAATTCCTTTTAACATTTATATCTTGTAATATATGTCTAAACAATCATCATTTTTTGGCCATGAAATGAGAAGAGAGCAACTGGAATATATTGTAACAACTGGAAAAATTGATGGATGAAGAGATAGAGGGAAGCAAAGAGAGAAAATACCAGATAGCTTAAGAGAATGGCTTGGCAGAAGGTCAACAACAGAAATGATAAACAACTGTCGAGATTGAAAGTTGTGGAGAGACATGATCACCTACGCCAGCAGGCCCGGTACTTGATGATGATGAATATATGTCTTCGATTCTGTTTTTTATTATCCAAGTTATCTTAAGGACTTTTCTGTAGCATTTTGTTTCAAAACAATCAATTTTCTTTCTTGCTGTTTGTGAGATTGTCCATAATTCACAACCATGTGTGCTATTGGGAAGAAACTGGTCCTGAGTAATCTTAATGTTACTGTCTTGCTGATGGTATTGTGTTACATTTTATTCATGGCGTTTAATTTGTGTTTGCTGTTACTAGCCTTATGTATGTGTATCTAAAAACTTTATATGCATTAGCTCTTGACTTTACTATCTCACAGACAACTGATTAAAAAGTAGGAAATAGCTGTCTCTCCTGACATCATTCCAACTACTCTAAAGGTTAGGCAAGACATGGCACAGCATACTGGAGATAATTATATGAACTCACTGTGTCTGTTGCTAATGCAATTATAAAATCTTAATCCAACATTGTGCTCTAAAGGAAAATAACTAAATCAAATATGAAAATTAAATTCAGAAAATGTTTTCTCTTCATCAATTTTTAAAATCCTTGTGGATTTCAGGCCTTTAACAAACATTTTTCATTTCCTCTTGTCTTTGCTTAAATATTCAATTCTCCTTTCCCCCTTCCCCTTCTTACATTCTTTAACCATATGCTTTTCAGTCTTTCTCTGTTTCCATTTTTTTATTTTGATAATTTCAGAACAAGGTGTATTCTGCAAAACCTAAAGTTGGTTTTAATGTATGAAATAGGAAGACCTTCTATCACAAAAAACAATTTCCAAGATTTAAAAAAATATTTTAATATATTTTAAAGCATAAAGTATAAGGGAAATATATGGAAAGTATTTAAAAACAGCTACCTTTTTCTTCTTTTTTTTTCAGTCATCTTCGGTAATTCTTCTTTTTTTTCTTTCAGCTCCTTGTGGAGCATATGACTTCAACAAATACTTTTCAAGTCAATCTGTTTCTTGCCATTCCTTTAAAATCATTCCATGTCTTCCCCATCTCTGCTTTTACCTGTCCTCTAGAATAATTTGGGAGCCGCGATAGCTCAGTGGTTAGTGAACTGGACTACAAAGGACAAGAGGTAGGGTTCGATCCCAACCGATGGCTTCTGGGTTCACCCAGCCTTTAATGGGTACCGGAATTTTTCTGGGAAAGTAAAGCGGCACAGGCGTAATACCAACCACATTACCCCAGAAATCATGTACCGAAGGTCTGTAAAATTTATGGTCACTAACACCATATTCCCTATATGCAACTTGGCAGGAGGGGGGGGGGGGGGGGCGGGTGTACTAGAACAATTTGGTCTTCCATTTGGTCTCTTCCCCTGGTGATTCCATAAAAAGGGCTAGTCGAGTAATACTCTCAGCTGGCTTCCACAGTGTGTGTTCTATCCAGTGCCATTGTCTTATCTCTTTATCCACTAGTATTTGATTGGTACTTTCTGATAGTTTAATGTTAGTGATTTTATCTTGTCATTTCTATCCTTATATTCTGCGCAAGCATCCATTAATGAATGACTGTATCTTTGTGATTAACATTTTTGCTGTTCTCCACGTTCCACAGCCATATAATGGCACTAATTTAACATTGGAGAAGACAATTTTAATTTTTGCATTTAACCTAATTTCTTTGGATTTTCTTATGTTTCCTAGTACAATGAATGCTCTTGTTGCTTTTTGTTTCCTTATTTTCACTTAAACATAACTTCATAAGAAAGTCTGGAATCCTACTCTGAATGAGCCATGATCACAGAAGAAGAAGAAGTATCCTTATTTTCTTTGGTAATTAGCTGTTTATTAGTTGTCCAGGTCCATGACAATATGCTGCCAAATTAGCTGATGGAGAAAGGCTCAATTAAAGGAGGTTACTGAGACAGGATGGAGCTGCGATAGCTCAGTGGTTAGTGAACTGGACTACAAAGGACAAGGGGTAGGGTTCGATCCCAACCGACGGCTTCCAGGTTCACCCAGCCTTAAATGGGTACCGGATTTTTTTCTGGGAAAGTAAAGCGGCATGGGCATAATACCGATCACATTACCCCAAAAATCATGTGCCGAAGGTCTGTAAAATTTATGGTCACTAACACCATATTCCCTATACGCCACTTGGCGTGACAAGCATACTTTACTTTACTTTTTTTTTTACTGAGACAGGACAAAGTCAGAGACATTTAGGGCACTTGTAGACAAATCACACTTAGCATCAGCTATTGGGAATGATGGTGCAGTCGTTCTGGTTATGTCCTGACTGCGGTGATGATACCTCATAAAACCAACCAAGTAGTTTTACTTTTTTCTCCTGTTTTTTTTTTTAAGAAGACGAGTAGAGAGTATTTGAAAATAAATGAATAAAGATGAATAATATATAAATTATGTATAATTTATTTGTAATTTAATAATAATAGTAACATTGATAATACAATTAAAAATGACTAAATGCCCAGATGCAGAAGAAATATTTAAAAATAGGACGTAGGGTACATTCAACACAAAAAAGGCCCCTAATCATTATATACCATAAGGTTCCTTTCTATGATTCCTGTGCACATAAAGAATATACTAATTCTGATATTTTTCAATAAAAGATACAAGTTAATGTCATATAATTATAATGAAAAAAAGAAAGAGCAAGAATGAGAGAGAATCTGTGAGTAGTATTGCTTGAAAAGAACAGATGAGATATCAAACATGTTTATTGTGGAAGTTGAGTAAATTGGGTCCACTCAATCTCATATCATGTTGTAATTAGGAATCTAAAGGAGAGACAAGTATTCTCTTTTGTCAAACTATCTGTGAAAGTGTTGTGTACAAGACACCATGACACCAGTATCAAATCCTGCAGAAAATTGCTTTGTAATATACAAAAATAAAAAGATACATTTTTTAAAAAGTACAGAATAAAAAAAAAAACAACCAGCATCAACTTGCATCAATTCTGTCAACAAAAACAAAAACCATCATTAGGATACTATCCCATTTCTGGTGTCTGGTGGAACTCTCGGATCTTTATGTTAGTCAAGGGGGTTATTGTCTATATTCGGGAGAGCTATGAAGAGATTGGCAGTACTTGTGAACCAGTTTATTACTTCATACTGCCGATTTAGTAGGGGAGGAGGTCTCCACACTTATGGAATCATGTTTGATAAGCAATGAGGATATTCTGAAGACTAACACTAACCATTTCTGATGTCTGTTAAGGGGACATATAGGACCAGAGTATAAAGAGACCTCTGCCCAGTGGAGTCGCCATGATGTGTTTGGATCAGACACCCCCCCCCCCCTTCCACCTGATAGAACCAACTTTTGACCCTACCATAATTCAATATTGGATAGACAGATCTGGCCACAGAACAAACAAGATGTATTCGTGGAGCCTGGCCTCATCTCCTTTCTCTTGTGCCTTTTGTCTTCTGAAATCGATATCAGCACTGCCTCAAATGTGCCACTCTTTTATTTTTGTTCCCCATGTGCTACGATTGGAGAGCCATGATAGCTCAGTGGTTAGTGAACTGGACTACAAAGGACAAGAGGTAGGGTTAGATCCCAACCGATGGCTTCTGGTTCACCCAGCCTTTAATGGGTACCAGATTTTTTCTGGGAAAGTAAAGCAGCACGGGCGTAATACCGACCACATTACTCCAGAAATCATGCGCCGAAGGTCTGTACAATTTATGTTCACTAACACCATATTCCTTATACTTCACTTGGTGTGACGGGGGTACCTTACTTATATGCTACGATTGACAGCAAGATTTTCCCAGTTTCTTTCACTGATAGAGAATTCACTCAAGAAAGCCCTGCAAACATCCTTATATCTCAGCACTGGTCTGCCCTTTAGTCTCTTTCTGTCCTTAAGTTTGTCATATAATATTTGTTTGGGAAAACAATTGTCTGCAATTCTTCTTACATGACACAGCAACCTGTGTTTCAGACTCCTAAGTGTTGCCATGATGGACAGGGGTTTGGCTCGTTTAAGTCATTAGAGCTGGTTACTTTGTCCTGCCATTTGAAGTTCATAATCTTTGGAAGGGAATGCATATAAAAGCTGTTTTAACCTTTTCTCCTGCCCTGCATAGGGTAGTCCACGTTTCTAATCTGTATAGAAGTGTACTAAGCACACAACTTTGGTAAATTTGAATCTTAGTTCTGAGTGTTAAATTGGTGTTGGCCCATGCTCTGTCTTTAAGTTTACCAAATGTGGAAGCTACCTTTCCGATTCGGGAATGCATTTCTTCTTCAAGGGAGTCATTGTTTGTGACCATAGAACCGAGATATGTGAACTTTCTCACAGATTCAAAGGGTGTTTTATTTAATGATATAGCTGTGGGACTGGCTACACCTATATATAATTCTCTGTGTGTGTGCGACCAGGTCATTGAATTCTGAAAGAAAACACCAGTTACACTTTAAAAATGAAATAAGCAGAAGATACAGTCATCACCAGTACATTTTCAGGACAAATTTTGAAAATATAATAAATAGGAGGATGACCACAGATTTTGATAAGTGAACATACATTGGTATTAGAAAGTAAAATAGAGAATCAGAAGATATGTCTGTCACCAATACACTCATTAGCAAAGTAGTAATGGCATGAAGATGCATCAAGATACGTAGAGATGTGAAGCTGCTGTAAAGCTGATGATAATGACAATTTTAAAAAAGAAGAAATAAGTGGTATCTTTTCCACTTTTAAAAAGAATGTCACTTATTAACAAGCTCTCTGAAGAGATTACAGTCCAAGATTAAATGCTGTTTTCTTTTTAAAAAAATATTATGTTGCACTGCTGCTAGGTCTTAACCACAAAGTGACATTTTAGTTATGAATGTTTACGAATGTAATCATTTATGATCGAAGGTGCCTAAATTCTACTACATTCCCCTTTACTCTTAAAACTGAAATTTAGTGAGAGTTATTTGTTTGTTTGTTTATGGAAGGCCCCGGTATTACTGCAAACGAATTAAAATCCATAATTGCTCAACCGCCCGTGCCAGCGTAATCATCTGAATCTCATCTCCCAAACAAAGAAAGGTAAATGTAGTCCCCATCGTAGCAGTCTCAGCACATGCCAAAAGACATAAGGCGAAATCATGCAGAAAGTGAACACAGCCAACTGTTCCCTGTCATACGATATCATCATTCATCGTAAACAAATGGAGTATCGACACATTATCAAAACGGATGAAACGCACAGCTCACGGTGTGCACAGAGCACTTAACTCAGTAGCTCCTACAACAAGCCGGACTTGGAATATGAGGAAACTGCAACAAGGAACACTTTTCATGCATAGCCTTCAATTGTTCCCGCCGCCTATCCACAATATACCGGAAGTTCCTCTAGTGAAAGTGGTTCCAACCTGTGATGTCATACAAAAATGTGAGTTTTCTAGCCCAGATATCCTTTCATAGTGATATTTTAGTTGTTTAATAAATATGAGAAGAAACAGTTCAAAGACTGATAAATTTGATATTTTCTGGTTACAATTTCATCTGTAACACTTTCTAATCAGTCAGAATATACAGCAAAAGGATTTTATATTGAGATTTGACCAATATAACTAAATTACCTGTGACAAACAGCTGTGTAACATATAAAAATATTTTAAGAATAAACATTACCAAGAGTAACATTTCAGGACAAATTGAGTCTTACATTAACTACTTCTTTCTTTAAATTGATCTTGTTGATGACATATTTGTATATTTGTCCATGTTTGTCATACAATAGGATGATGTTTGTCATACATTTGGATGATGTTTGTAAGGCCCTCAGCAACCAAGTATTGGGTATCTGGTAGTTGATCAGTGTGAATTCAGTTTTGAGACTGCAGTAACTTGGAATACTTTGTTTAAGATGTAGGATGTTGGAATACTTTGTTTATAATCTAGGATTTTAGAATGTTTTCCTTATAGAGAAGGATTTTGGAATGCTTTGTTTATAGAGTAGGATTTTGGAATGCTTTGTTTATAGAGTAGGATTTTGGAATGCTTTGTTTATAGAGTATGATTTTGGAATGTTTTCTATTATAGAGTAGGATTTTGGAATACTTTGTTAAAGGTGTAAGATGTTGGAAATCTTTGTTTATAATCTATGATTTTGGAATGTTTTCCTTATAGAGTAGGATTTTGGAATGTTTTCCTTATAGAGTAGGATTTTGGAATGTTCTCATTATAGAGTAGAATTTTGGAATGCTTTGTTTATAGAGTAGGATTTTGGAATGCTTTGTTTATAGAGTAGGGTTTTTGAATGTTTTACTTATAGAGTAGGATTTTGGAATACTTTGTTAAAGGTGCAAGATTTTGGAATACTTTGTTTATAGTGTAGAATTTTGAAATACTTTGTTTATAGAGTAGCATTTTGGAATGCTTTGTTAAAAGTGTAAAAATGAGAACCTGATAGGGTAAGTCAGGCGTGCACACAAACAATGAGATTCTAAAACCATTCCAGTATGCATGTACTTTGTTATCTTTTGAAAGTCACTGAACACATATGAATTAATATGGTGTGCTGTGATGTTAAACTTAACAAAGAATAATGAATAATTAACAGTTTGTGATATCTTGGATTTGTACTGTTGAATCTGAGTATCTGTCCGTCTGTCTGTCTGTCTGTCTGTCTGTCTACCTATCTACTGTCCTTTCAAGTCAGAGATAAAAATTATACAAAAAAATTCTAAACTCTCAAATTCCATGATCTTTTCTATTAAGCATTAGACTGTACAAAACCTGCATTGTGTCTCACAATGTATTCCTATTTTGGATGAGCCTATCAACCTTGGTAAGGGAGTTAATGTCTGCTGTTGTTGCCTTTCACCTCAGTGTTTTTATTGTTTTATTCAAGGTCTATATTCTATTTCAATAACAAGAGATGTTTTACGATGTTGACTCACTATGTTACTGATTAACCATCTATAGCAAGCTGAAGGAAAACAATCCATCTTGGACTGGAACCAGAAACTGATGAATCTTGAGTATATAGTCAGATCAAGATATGTCTATTAATCACATCATTTCAAAACAAATTATGAGTATAATAGTCACAGGTGAACCACAAAGTATTCTTTTAAAACAGAATTCAGTTGCTCTATAAGAATGTCTGCAAAAAAAAAAAAACAGAAGAGATAGACAGAACATATATCATACGAGGACAAAATTTATGGACATTTATATCATTTTAAAATGACTGCTGCTATCAGGAAATACTGTGTCTTGTACATACGTTTGCATTTGAAAGTAAACATTAAGGTTTTTCTTATTAAAAAATGTTTAGGGTCAAATTAATTTCAGAACATTTCCGAGACAGAGTGCTATATGTTTGGGATAAAACCCAAACTATCACCACAAGTTCATTTATGCTCATATAACCTTAGCTTTAGGGGGCCACTGTAGCTCAGTAACTAGTGAACTGGACTACAAAAGGACAAGAGGTCAGGTTCAATCATGGTCAACAGCTTCTGAGTTCACCCAGCCTTAAATAGGTACCAGATTTTTCCTGGGAAAGTAAAGCAACACAGGTGTAATACCGACCACATTACCCCAAAAATCATGTGCCAAATGTCTATAAAAATTATGGTCACTAACACCATATTCCCTATATTTGGGAAATATTGGCGTGATGGTACGGTCTTTACTTTTTAATTACCCTTAGCTTGAGTGTAATTTTAGACAAAATTTGAACATACATCATGGCATGAAACAAAGCTTGTGCACACTGACCCATCACATAGAAAAGGTCTCACTTCTATGGCCATCATTTTGGACAATTAGTGGCCATTTGTTGCATATCAATCATTCTTCTTCATATTTCTTCTTCTTTTCAACTTATTATGAACAACAGGGCAGAAAATTTGAGCCTTTGAAATGTGGATCTAGAGAAAAATGGGGAGAATTGGGCTGAAGGAAAAAAAAAGATAAGCAGGGATATTCTTTATCAGGTGAAAAAAAAGAACCTTACTAAAAGCCATTTCAGAAGGGGAGGTACAAGGTAGACAAGACAGAGGTAGACCAAGACTAAAGTGGACTGATCACATCAAAAGGTGGGCATGTGAACGTATGACAAACTGCACCATCAAGACAAGAGACAGAGTAAAATGACGTTTCATGGTAGCCACCCTTTGATGTGGAGATGAGTTCAATAAATAAATGCAGCAAAGGTTTTAAACATATCTCAAAATGCATTGCCTTTGTGCTATTTCTTCAAGATCATTCCATCTCTTCCCTGTCTTTTGTATGTTCCCTCCTCCCATAATCAACTGTTTTTTGGGTTCCCTCTTTGTCTTCTCCCTTGAGAATTCTAACAGAGGACACGTATTCAGTCCACCCAGTTGATTTCTACACTGTGTGTCTTATCCAGCATCATCATCATCCCTGTATACCTTTCATTACTGAATCTGAATTTGTATGCCACTGAGAGGCAGTAATTTCCATACATATGTTCACATAAAAGCACTTAGGAGTTATAAATAGGACAAACCTTTGTTTCAATGAGAAACATTATGCACTTTGGAGAAGTGCAGATTTTTGGGTATAAAATAGTCAATATCTAATAAAAAAAATGGATATGATTATCACTGCTTCCAAATGGGAATAAGCTATGGAATATAATGGAGAATAAGCTATATAATCTCCATTCTGACCACTGATTTCTTTAGATATTTTTATAATCCACGTTTGAAATTTAGCACAAAAAGTAGCAGAGATACAGCCATGGCTATTACAATTTATCAACAAATTATATGGTGAAATCAGTACCTTTAAACTGATAATTACTTTATGTAATTACATTAAAATGAACATCTAAAAGTGTACAAAATAGATTCTGAAGTTTGACAAGAAAGTCAGACAAAAGATGATCAGTATCAAAGTATTTAAGTCTTTCCCACTATATGTTTGTAGTTATTTGATTTCGTAACAACTTTCACATATAATTTCCGGACTATTGTTAGAAGGTGTCCTTATCTGTCAAAAACGTGTTACATCAGAGATATCAGGATAACTGAAGAGAAAAGGACAAAAACCAGTACAGTTAGAGGTTAAAGAGAGAGTTAAAATATATAGTACATACCATCAAGAAGCAATTTAACAGTAGAAAAAAATGTTTACTTAACTGGAACCCACAAAGAGAGAGAAGAATGAGCGTGCACAAAAATCTTTGGTGAAGAATATTATATGATAAAACCACAGTAATAAAAGTCATAGCTAACGCATAAAAAGACATTTAAAAAATAGTCTTATGGTGAGTAACAGTTGTTGATTTATGTTCCTTGATGAATCAACTAATGTCCAAAAATTCAAGTATCACCAATTATATGATATTGTGACGGAGCATTACAAAGGTACCCACATATATCATGGAAAAAGACAAACTCAACAGTGCTTAACACACAACAAAACTCTTTAAAACAACAATGGAAGACCTTGAAATAAAATAAAAGTGTAGCTATATTTAGTAACAACCATATCATGAAATATTTTCATACCTTTTTTTTCAAAGACTCTTACATTTTGCAAATTATAGCCAACCATGCAGTGGTGAGGTTAAACCATAAAAGCACACACTTTTCAAAATAAAAGACTCCATTCACTGTATTGAGAAAAAAACATGAGTTATATTTGACAGAAAGTAAATAATGTGCAATCAAAACTCCATGCTAGAATAATGATAACTGTTTAGAAAAATATCTCTGGAATTTAAAAGATACATTTATTTATAATAAAATTATGCAGAATTTATGCCACATAAAATGCAGTTTTATGTAAGTTTATGCTAAAATAAAATTAAAAATCAAACAGTTTTGTATTTATCACGCCTATCAAATGGGTCCACAAATTTCAGCAGACCATTAATCAAATTCAGATTAGTCATCCAGCTTTCAAATTAATTTGTAGAATTAATTTAAAAGCAAGTGAGGTATGCTTCTTTTTACCTTGGCCATGGACTGGCCAGATTTCTACAACATTTAGGATAACAACAAATTATTTTTTACATTTTTGTTTAGCCCGTCAATGACTGCACCTCTTGTGATTTTCAGAATTGAAGAAAGGTAACTGACTGAAGCTATGTGGAAATCTGTCTATATGATCATCTCATGAGTATGTTATATTGTTATACAGACGAAAGCCTGTGGTCGAAACACTGATAATGTTGCATTTTCTTTTTTATAGTAAAGCTGTACAGAATTATATTTCTATCTACCTATTGACCTTTCGAGCCGTAGCCGGCCCATAGGGCGTAGACCAAAATACACCTTCTCCTATCTGAATTTTTATTCTAGCAGTTTTCTTTTAAAGATATTTTATCAAATCTCGCCATCTGTCTCTGTTCTGTGCAAGCAGTTCTATCTCATTGAGGGAGCCGAATCCTGCTGCTCTTGCCTCTCTCATCAATGTTCTTCTCGGTGTCTCCCTGGGTCTTCCTCTTTTTCTCTTACCTGTTGTTTCCCATATGAGGGCTTGCTTTGCTATTCGGTTATTATCTCTTCTCATCACATGTCCAACATATGACCATCGTCTTTTCTTTATTACTGAAGATATTAGTGGTTGATTGGCGATTTCTCTAATTTCTTCGTTTGTTTTGAATTCGTTCCACGCTATACCAAGTATTTTCCTTAGACATTTATTTTCGAATGCGTTCAACTTTGTTTCTATATCTCTTGTTGTTTTCCAGCTTTCACACGCATACGTAAGGGTTGATAGTACATTTGATTTGAATAGTCTAAGTTTTGTGTTTGTGCTGATTAGTTTTGATTTCAACAACTTTTCAAGGCTTCTGAAAGACATTGCTGCTTTAGCTATTCTGATTCTAATTTCTTTACTTGTTGTATCCCCTTCTCGATCAATGTGACTTCCAAGATGGATAAAGTGATCGATCTCTTCTACTGGTTTGTTTTCCATGTATATTTTGTCATCTGTTGGAATTAAACTTTTCATGACTTTAGTCTTTTCATGATTGATCTCAAGCCCAATTTTGCTGGCTATTGATGATAGTTCATTTGTATTTTCCTGCATCGTTTTTATCTGACTGTTGATGAGAACTATAGCATCAGCAAAGTTGAGGCCCTCCAAATGATCTCCTTGTATCCATTCGATGCCTTTATTACCAGTGCAGCATTTCTTCATTATGAAGTCCATAACAATTCCAAATAACAAGGGCGATAAAATAAATCCTTGTTTAACCCCAGTTTCTATTGGGAAACATTCGCTCAGTCCTTCTTCTGTTCGAACTGCACATGTGTAACCATCATACATGTCTTTGATAATATTTATGATTTTTGATGGTAAGCCATATTGCTTCAGAATTTTCCACAAAGAATCTCTATGAATACTATCAAATGCTTTTTTTAAGTCGATGAAGTTAAGTACAAACGGTTTTTGCTTTTCAATGTGTTCCTCTAATATAAGTCGCAGAGTGAAAATGTGGTAAAGGCAGCTTCTCCCTTTTCTAAACCCAGCATGTTCTTCACGCATTACTGTATCTATTGAATCCTTTATTCTATTTAGGATGATTTTGCAGAATAACTTTGAGGCAACTGACAAAAGTGTCACGCCTCTCCAGTTGTTACAATCTCTAAGATTGCCCTTTTTTGGGATCTTAACAATGATTCCTTTTTTCCATTTATGAGGCGTCTTCTCTGTTTTCCAAATGATGTTGGACATTTTCTGGCGATGTATTAAATTATGGCTATCAATTGCCTTGAGGATCTCAGCTGTTAACTTATCCTCTCCAGCAGCCTTGTTATTGGTCATAAGCTTTAAGGTGGTTTCTATTTCACTCAAGGTGAAGTCATCTAAATTTACATCTAATTCTGCTGCTGAAATTATATTTACTCTTCTAGAAATTCAGATTTACAGATAACAAAAATAGTCTTTCATTGTACCCATTTTTTTTTTTTACTCGGATAACAGAGGGACTTACATGGCACCCAGATACTTTTACTCAGATTACTGAAGGTCTTTCACTGGGTCCAAATGACAACAAAAGAACTACAGAGAGACCAAGAGAGGCATTGCAATTAATGCTTAATAAAGATCTTCAGGAGAATGTTTTCACTTGTGGTGGAATCGAGAATCTGGCACATGTCAGAAAATAATGACGATCTCAATTTAGCAAGCCTTACACATTAAAAGTACATGAACAATTATTACAATTTCACCTTTAGCATTTATCTTGTATAGTTTCTTTCTTGCAATATATTTTATTTGTTAGCTCGTATTTTCATTATGTGATTCTCATGACTCAAATACATATTCTGTTCATCCGCATATTATATAATTCAAGAGCCTCTAATCTGTCATCTGTTCTGGCTATTTTAGTATGTCTGCTCCTTTGTACAAAAAATTATGATGAGAAAAGATAGCAGATAACGATAAATAATTCTTATTTGTACATGATTGTATGTCTTACTTGCTTGATTGCTTTTCTTGTTCATATTGTTAAATGTTTTGGGTTTTTTTTTCAACTGTCATAGTTATTTATCATCTTAATTTATTAATTATCATCAAAAACAATTAGCACAAAAAAAAATACAGAACACAATCAAAATATGCACACAGATTCTCATTGACCAAGAAAAATCATTCGACCGAGTAAACAGAGAACAACTATAGGAGATACTAACAATATACGGAGTAAGCCAACATCTAACCAACTGAATTAAAAATATATAAAACAAACAGCTGACGCACAGTCAGAACAGCAACAGGCTACACACAAACCACTTCTAAGTTAGACCAGAAGTAAGACACGGGTGCGTACTATCTCCCCTATTTTCTATTACATACATGGACTATAAGTGGAAGCTAGCCAACTCATCGGAGACAGAGAATTTTAATGAGCTTCTATTTGCAAATGATCAGGCACAAATACATGTTCAAATAGAAGACCAACAAGAACACTTAAATAGACTCAACAACACAGCAACAAAATACAACATGAAAATCAACATCAATAAAACAAAACTCATGAATATCACAGAAGATAAATATAATATCAACGTAATGATAGGCGGTAGACAATTAAAATAAGTGGATACATTTAAATATCTAGGAAGTCTAGTGGTAAACAACAGTTAACAAGGAGAAGAAATAGACTCAAGATGCGTCAAAGCTTGTCAAATCATCGAACAGCTATCACCACTATTATCCAAAAAGGAAATAACTCTACAGACAAAGCAAGCATTCTACAATACAATCTTCATTCCAACGTTGTGCTACCAATGACACACCTGTAGCCAAGACTCAAGGACAATAAAAAAAAATAACACCTACCGAGATGGAATGTGTTAGACGAATGACAGAGAACAGCCTGGGGATAAGATAACAAATGAAAAACTGGGGGAAAAAAGCTAGGAATAATTCCCACTATAGAATACACGAAGAAGATGCAGATAAAATGATTTGACCACGTGATAAGACATAAATACCAAAACACAACACAACGAACTTTTAATAAACGTTGGGAGAACACAAGATTCAAGGATCTACCACGAAAAATATGGATTGATGTAATATTAGAAACACCATAAAAGATATAACGGTACAGCAAGGCCAAAAGAAGAGAAAAAGACCGCAAATCTCCCCTCGAAGCTGAAAGGCAAATGAGGAAGGAAAAAAGAAGAATTATCTTTACTGATCTCTGTAGAAAATAGAATATTACTGTATGTCCTAGAAATAAGCAAATAACTTTTCACTTGTTATGATTATCATCATCTTCATCGTCATCATCATCATGATGTGCCATAACCGTTGGCGTAGGCGATCATTTCCTTCTACAATCTCCTATCTACACTGCATCGTTTCGATTCTGTTGTTTGACTGTTTTCCATGCCATGACACCAACCTATTCAGTATTTTCTCTCTTTGTCGTCCGCGATCTCTCTTTCCTTTTATTTTTGCCAGTTGTAACCAAGTATTCAAATTTTCCTCTTCTCATGATGTGTCTGAAAAATGTTGATTGTTTCTTTCTGATGTTTCTTAGGAGCTCCCTTTTTGAGTTGGTCTCTTTGAGAATTTTCTCAATTGTCTTTTTAGCTGTCCAGGGAAATGTTAACATTTTTCTGAGAAATCCCATCTATGTGGTCTCTTTGTTACTCTATAAATTGCAATCCGAAGCTTATCATTTATTTTACTTTTAACTTCGTCTCTTTATCTTTCAGTGTCGAAATTAATCGGAGCTTTTACTTTTAGGTCAAAGTTCTGTTGCTTGTTTCATTATATATATAATTATCATTATATATTATATATACATATATATATATATATATATATATATATATATATATATATATATATATATATATATATATATATATACATTAAAAATGCAAACACAAGTTTCACTCTGTTGTATCAAACATTCAGCTGTCAGATAAACTCAATTTTTGTTCATAACATTGCATGCTTGTTTTAGTTAAATGCTGTAATAATAATTTTTGTAACGTTTTATTTGAAAATGAAACAGTGAAAATGAAAGCACATATCAAAATTTAATTTATATAGTGCATTTAACAGAAAATATGGACCAATGAAATGTGTCCAATAAATCTGTGAATAGTAAATCTTTGTCTGTACCTTCCAAAACGGTATATGATCACTCTAAACATGTACACTGTTGTATATACAATGCAATGAACCACTCATGCATGAGTATTTTTTAAATAATAAATTTGTACCTAGAACATTGTTATTAAAATATCGTAAAATGCAATAAAAGTAAATATATGAGAAAAAGAAGGTAGAAATGTCATATTGTACAATGTTGTGTTAGTTTGAAGTTGAAACTACTCATCTTCAACAGTACAGTGAATACAAACAGTGAATCACTCATTTGCCCCAACATTCAAATTCAAGTACAACCGGTTTCATGATTTATGCATACGAGTACGATTGGTACTAAAATGTCACTTTTAATTGAAAATAAATAGCTGTGGTAGTAGCAGTATTAGAAGTAGGGGTAGTAATAGATTTAAAAGTAATAATTGTATTAGCGCTAGTCACAGTATTAGTTTTAATAATAGTATAATAATAATCTCTCGTGTTACCGGGGCCTCATTATGTGGGAAGTAAAGAATAGTGACACTGGGACCTTCCAGGCATGTCGTAAGAGGCGACTAAGGAGGTTGATCGATGGCTTGACAAGCTGTCATTGTAAAAAGCGTTGTTATGGAAACAGAGCCATATATTTTAGAAGCAGTGATCTCTGCAATTTGTGCCATTTTGGCACGCAAGGTTTCTGTTTTTGAGATTGTGGTTCTGCCCTATGTGCCGTCTTCGGCTCGAAAGGATGATGGATGTATAAATGGATGGATGGATGGATGGAAAATAGTAGTAGTAATAGTAGTAGTTGTAGTAGTAGTAGTAGTAGTAGTAGTAGTAGTAGTAGTAGTAGTAGTAGTAATAGTAGGGATCGATAGCTTGACAAGCTGGTATTGTAAAAAATATTATTATGGAAACAGAGCCATAGATTTTAGAAGCAGTGATCTCTGCAATATGTGCCATTTTGTCACGCATGGTTTCTGTTTTTGAGCTTGTGGTTCTGCCCTATGTGCCGTCTTCGGCTCGAAAGGATGATGGATGGATGGATGGATGGATGGAAGGAAGGAAGGAAGGAAGGATGGATGGCGATGGATGGATGGATAGATAGTAGTAGTAGTATTAGTAATAGTAGTAGTAGTAGTAGTAGTAATAGTAGTAGTAGTAGTAGTAAAATAATAGGTAAGTGCTCTAAATCTTGTAAGACAGTAGATAAGTGGTCAATTAATGATGCTCTCGCAGGTTATTATTTCCTCCCTTTTTCTGAGGGTAGCTTTGATTATAAATAACATTTTATGTCAACTTATTTGTACGTTGTTTACTATATTTCTCTGGCTCCTTCAGCTCCTCCTATGTCTCACAGAAACACAGAACAAGGCGCACGGATGTCCAGGGAATCCTATTAACCTTTTTCAATGACATTACGAAATGTCATGATATCTTCTTTTGAAAATTCCACTACGCAAATTGTTATTGCTGTTGTTAGGATTATCGTCACAGTAAAAGTAAAAAAGGTAAAGTACCCCCGTCACGCCAAGTGGCGTATAGGGAAATATGGTGTTAGTGACCCTATATTTTACAGACCTTCAGCACATGATTTTTGGTGTAATGTGGTCAGTATTACGCCCGTGATGCTTTACTTTCCCAGAAAAAAAATCTGGTATCCATTTAAGGCTGGGTGAACCCGGAAGCCGTCGGTTGGGATCGAACCCTAACCCTACCCCTTGTCCTTTGTAGTCCAGTTCACTAACCACTGGGCTATCGCGGCTCTCTCTCTCTCTCTCTCTCTCTCTCTTTCTCTCTCTCTCTCTCTCTATATATATATATATATATATATCTTCTTCTTTCCTTCCTCATTTGCCTTTCAGCGTCGAGGGGATATATAATTTGCGTCTTTATTACTTGCGTCTTTAGTACTCACAGTACACAGAATTAATCCACAAGTGCTCCGATTTCACCGTCGAGATTCTCGAGAAATACCAAAATACCACGTGCACAAATTCCGTAGCACCGGCCTGGGATCCACACATCATCATCATCATTAGGTACCGGGCCTGCTGGCTTAGGTGATCATGTCTTTCCACAACTTTCGATCTCGACAGTTATTTATTATTTCTGTTGCTGCCAAGTCATTCTCTTAAGCTGTCTGGTACCTTTTCTTTTTACTTCCCTCTATCACTTTGTCCCTTTATTTTCCCAGTTGTCACAATATATTCCAGTTGTTCTCTTCTCATTGCATGGCCAAAAAAAGGATGATTGTATCTTCCTAATATTGGAAATTAGTTCTCTTTTAGCTTTGGCCTCTCTCAGAACGTTTTCATTACTCATCTTAGCTATCCATGGTATTCTCAACATTATTCTGTAAAACTACATTCTTACAGCCTCAAGATGAGTATATATGATCCACATATACTATGCACATATTGTCAGTTAAGTCTTGTTATATAAATTTTTAGAACGGTTGTAAACCTGCATGTTTTTCTTTTTTTTAATTAAATATTTCCCACTATTCTTTTATAAACAGACAACTATTGTACATACCAGTTTATACAGTTTTATTTTGCATTCATTAAAAAAAAATTTGCTCCAATACTGTCAAGGTGTATATGGGAAAATTAGCGACACACTTGCAATCACGCCACTGCACAAATTTGGACCGTTGGATCTATCAACAATTAGTTGCATTCAAGTGGATAATTCGCTGCTAATATCAAGGATAATTCGAGACAATCATAACAAAAATTTCAGTCACACATTGTTAAACAAAAACAGAGTGGATCTATATTCAAAAATAAAATTTAAAAAATGTTTTCTCTTGTCGTAAAGTTTCACACTTATTATAAATCAATTTTTTTAAAATGCAGTTATTAAAAACATATCAGCAGTAACGGGTTATGTCCCTTGAGTGAAGATTCATAAACGGACACACATTGCAGGTAAGTCAGTGTTAGACCAACAGCCGTCCACAGTAGGTCAACTCCTATTGATGTCTATGGTTGCCACATTATAGCAGGAGACAGCATAGAATACAATGCAAATTGTTATTTAAATAAAAATGAAGTTGCAGAAAAAAAAAATTAAACATCTTAGATACTGATCCCTGACAGATGCCGGTAAAACTTTGTGCTGAAGAGGTTTGTGACTTATAGTTGACTGTTTGAATCGAAACCAGCGGCAATATTTTCCTCTTCGCAGTGGCTTCGAAAACAGACTAAACATTTTGACCAAACGGGTAATGATCGTAAGTGAACATAATCCAGTACAGAAAATGAGCCATTCTGAAGACGAATGTGTTGGGGACAAGACTCAGATATCGCAGCTTGCTCTAAATTACAACATATCGCATCTACTCAACTTACTATCCTTGAGCAAACGATGTAGAGGAGTGCAGATCATGAGGTATGCAGCAGCCGGTGAAGCTCCAAGTAGGAGTTAACAAGAGGGCGACGCATTATAGGAAGTAACGCTCAATAGAAGGGACAAGTGGTGAAATTACAGCAAAGAATGGTCATATGTCAGGGCCATATATATATCATCATCATCATCATCATCAAGTACCGGGCCTGCTGGCGTACATGATCATGTCTCTCCACAACTTTCGACCACTACAGTTATTTATCATTTCTGTTTTTGACCTTCTGCCAAGCCATTCTCTTAAGCTGTCTTGTATCTTTTCTCTTTGCTTCTCTCTATCTATTCGTCCCTCAATTTTCCCAGTTGTTACAATATATTCCAGTTGTTCTCTTCTCATTGCATGGCCAAAAATGATGATTGTTTCTTCCTAATATTGGAAATTAGCTCTATTTTTGCTGTGGCCTCTTTCAGAATGTTTTCATTACTCTTCTTAGCTATATATGGTATTCTCAACATTCTTCTGTAAAACCACATTTCTACAGACTCCAGTGATTTTCTTGTCTGTTGTCCTATTGTCCATGATTCACATCCATATGTTAAGACTGGCTCTACATAACATTTAAGAACTCTTTTTCTTGTTTCTATTGTCAAAAAAAGATTGCATAGTATCTTCCTCATTTTTTAAAGCTGATTTTGCCTGAGCCATTCTGTATCTAACCTCTGTTGTACATCTTCCGTCTGAGGTTAACAAAGTTCCCAAATATTTAAATTCATTTACCTGTTTTAATATTGTTCCACTTATCTTTATTTTGCACTGAGATGATGTCTTTTTCTTTGTTGTTATAATTACTTCTGTCTTTTTTCTATTAATTCTTTTATTTTTGCTTTCTTTCACTATAATATCTAACATTTCTTGTAACTCATTTTCACTCTTAGCGATTAAGACTGTATCATCAGCATACCTTAGATTATTTATATTATGACCTCCGATTGTTATTCCAGGCATGCCCCTTATGGATCTTAAAATAATCTCACTATAAGTATTAAATGAATCTGGTGACAGCACACAACCTTGCCTAACACCCTGTTTTATTTGTTGAAACATTCCCAATTGGTTTCCAAATCTTATGGCCGCTGTTTGCTGGCAGTAGAATGTTCTTTATTATTCCTAGATCTTTGCTGTCTACATTTATGCTTTCTAAAATGTTGATTATTTTCGACTAATTATTTATTTTTTTAATTCGATTTATAATTTAATTAATTCAATTAATTCAACTATTTAAAAAAAACCCCAAAAATATAGGGCACAACAAATACAGGACAGTAAAAATACTGAAAACATCTTTTCAATAAAAAAAAAAAATTAATAAAAAATCAAGGTTCTTTCCCCTGCCTTACAAGGCATATGGGGAAAAACAGTGTTAGTGACCAGATTTATCCATTCCCACAACACATTTTTGGGTGATGTGGTCGGTATCACACCAGGCCGCCTTTACTTTCCAGAATCTCAAAGCCTTGAAAATTTATTAATTCGGAACAAATTGCTGCAAACAAGTTCCTGAAAACACCTTGGATAATGAAAAAAGAACAATGGAGTCATATTAGAAGAAATGTAGATTAAATAGAAATAGCTTATCAACTGCATCTGTCTAAACAAAAATTAAAAGACTATTAATTAAAATATTATCACGACAAAAGAAACGGTTGTCCGGAATGAGCAATAATAGAGCTTATGCTTCCAGGTAGATGAAAGAGATACATATCAAGACAGAGATGGTTAAAAGACATCAAAGAAACCTTGAAATTGACAACAGATGAAGTTGGAGATTTGGCTAGAGACAATGATTACCTTAGAGAGACTTTAATGAGCGCAACGTTTTGTAAAGGACTTACAACTGGATGAGATCAGGCCCGGAACATTCGACCTCGACTTCATCGTTGTGACTTTTTTTTTTTTTTAGGTTTGCTATGTCCCCCTCTAATACTGACATAGTAGAAAAAAGTAGTAGAGAGCCAGTCGCACCCCGTGGCTTATAGAGAATATGGTGTTAGTGACCATAATTTTTATAGAGCTTCGGCACATGATTTTTGGGGTTTTGTGGTCGGTATTACGTCCGTGCCGCTTTACTTTACCAGAAATTAAAAACCGGTACCCATTTAAAATTAAGGCTGGGTGAACTCAGAAGCCGTCAATCATGATCGAACCCGACCTCTTTTCCTTTGTAGTCCAGTTCAATAAAAACTAAGCTATGCAGCGGTCTAATAATGACATCGAATTATTTACTTCGAAGACGTCGACATGGTTGTAGAGTTCGGTCTTAGTCAGATCTGGTTCGTTGTTCTTGACGCTAGAAGTGAACTATTAATATCCACTGTTCTCGACTCATGTTAACCTCATATGGTAGATGTACAACATAGGTGAGATGGGATATGTACACCGTAGGTGAGATGGGAGATGTACACCATAGGTGAGATGGGAGATCTACACTATAGGTGAGATGGTAGAAGTACAACAGAGGTGAGATGGTAGATGTACACCATAGGTGAGATGGTAGATGCACAACAGAGGTGAGATGGTAGATGTACAACAGAGGTGAGATGGTAGAAGCACAACAGAGGTGAAATGGTAGATGTACAACAGAGGTGAGGCAGAATGGCTCAGGCAAAATTAGCTTTCCAAAAAAAAAAAAAAAAAAAAAAAAAAATGAGGAAGATACTGTGCACTCAATTTTTGACAATAGAAACAAGAAACATAATTCTTAAATGTTATGTAGAGCCAGTCTTAACATATGGATGTGAATCATGAACAATAGGACAACAGACAAGAAAATCACTGGAGTCTGTAGAAATGTGGTTTTACAGAAAAATATTGAGAATACCATAGACAGTTAAGAAGAGTAATGAAAACGTTCTGAAAGAGGCCAAAACAAAGAGTGAGCTAATTTCCAATATTAGGAAGAAGCAATCATATTTTTTTGGGGTCATGTAATGAGAAGGAAAAGGCTGGAATATAATGTGAAAACTGAGAAAGTTGAAAGATGAAGAGATAGAGGGAAGCAAAGAGAAAAGACATCAGACAGCTTAAGAGAATGGCTTGGCAGAAGGTCAACAACAGATATGATAAATAACTATCGTGATTGAAATTTGTGGAGAGACATGATCACCTACGCCAGCAGCCATGGTACTTGATGATAATGATGATGTTCTCGACTCACGCATTGAGTCTTGGATCCACTTGGCGTAAAGCAGAAACGTGACGCAAGATTCGAGATTGTTGTTAATGATCTCCATAAACAATTTCTGACGCCTCGGGTCCACCTAAGCCACCTATACATCTCAAGCCTGCCCGCTGAGGGAGAATCACCCAAATCATGTGACGTTTTCAGCATAGCGAGCAGGGGCGGTTGTGAGTAAAATGACGTCATCCGTCTATAACTCGCTTAAGCACATTTGTTTCCGGGAAAACGCCCTCAGCCCTGCTGCTTGAGAGATATAGGTGGCGATTGGTCAACCAATTAGAGCCACGTGATAGTTCCGTAATCAGGACAGCCAATCAGGCCACAGCCACCTACATCAAAGGCGGACTGAGACGGTTTTTGTCGAAAGCACCGAAAGCTTGTGACGTCTTCAGCTTTGCGAGCTATAGAAGGCTGACGTCATTTTGTCCACAGTCGCCTCTGACGTCATTTTGTCCACAGCCGCCTCTGACGTCATTTTGTCCACAGCCGCCTCTGATCGAAATGCTGAAGACGACACAAGTTTTGGGTGATCCTTCTCAGCCGGACTAGCCACCGATAAAAGGTGCCGTGATCTGGTAATGAGAGTAGAGATTAAAAACCGGCCCTAAAAGTATGCCGCGACACAGCGCATCGAACGCCATTTCCAGAATAATAAACAAGACGAGGAAGAAAAGGAAAAGAGAAGCAGAATCAGAACAAAAAGAAGAATGAAAGGGTGAAAAATGAGGTAAAAAATTATTAAAATGTGCCAGTCTCCTCCTTCATCGCGTTTGACACAAAGCAAGAAATCAATCGGTGGAACACATGCTCTATAGTGTATTGTTTAGCTGCTGCAAAGTTCATGCATTTTTCACGATTTAACATTCTCCATAGAGATCTCCAAGATTGTTTTCACTGTTTTTTTTTGCCAGGATATCCTTGATCTACCTTCTACACAGCCAGGATATCCTTGATCTACCTTCTACACAGCCAGGATATCCTTGATCTACCTTCTACACAGAGTTGGCCAAGCTGGCTCCTCGTTGCTCATCTTTGTATTCAATGTTCTTAGCCAGGATATCCTTGATCTACCTTCTACACAGAGCTGGCTCCTCGTTGCTCATCTTTGTATTCACTGTTTTTTTTTGCCAGGATATCCTTGATCTACCTTCTACACAGAGCTGACTCCTCGTTGCTCATCTTTGTATTCACTGTTCTTAGCCAGGATATCCTTGATCTACCTTCTATACAGAGTTGGCTCCTCGTTGCTCATCTTTGTATTCACTGTTCTTAGCCAGGATATCCTTGATTTACTTTCTATACAGAGTTGGCTCCTCGTTGCTCATCTTTGTATTCAATGTTCTTAGCCAGGATATCCTTGATTTACCTTCCACACAGAGCTGGCTCCTCGTTGCTCATCTTTGTATTCAATGTTCTTTGCCAGAGATATCCCTGATCTACCTTCTACACAGAGTTGGCCAAGCTGGCTCCTCGTTGCTCATCTTTGTATTCAATGTTCTTAGCCAGGATATCCTTGATCTACCTTCTACACAGAGTTGGCCAAGCTGGCTCCTCGTTGCTCATCTTTGTATTCACTGTTCTTTGCCAGAGATATCCTGATCTACTTTCTTTACAGAGTTGGCCAAGCTGGCTCCTCGCTGCTCATCTTTGTATTCAATGTTCTTTGCCAGGATATCCTTGATCTACCTTCTACACAGAGTTGGCCAAGCTGGCTCCTCGTTGCTCATCTTTGTATTCACTGTTCTTTGCCAGAGATATCCCTGATCTACTTTCTTTACAGAGTTGGCCAAGCTGGCTCCTCGCTGCTCATCTTTGTATTCAATGTTCTTTGCCAGGATATCCTTGATCTACCTTCTACACAGAGTTGGCCAAGCTGGCTCCTCGTTGCTCATCTTTGTATTCACTGTTCTTTGCCAGAGATATCCCTGATCTACTTTCTTTACAGAGTTGGCCAAGCTGGCTCCTCGTTGCTCATCTTTGTATTCACTGTTCTTTGCCAGAGATATCCCTGATCTACTTTCTTTACAGAGTTGCCCAAGCTGGCTCATTGTTACTCATCTTTGTATTCAATGTTCTTTACCTGGATATCTTCCAACTACCACGATTTCACAAATTCCAATCTGGCAATACCGATTAACGCAAAAATAGGAGGACCAGTGTGCCTTCTGTGCACGTTAAAGAACCATTAGTGGGGTTTGCCAGTTGTATTTAGAGGACCGGAGAATAAAAACCGCTTGTCCAGTGCAGTCGCCGCGAGATATCAAGTCTGGGTGGTTATTTCACCTCCGTAAGAATAAAACTTTTGACCATACCGGGATTCGAATCCGCGTTCTCCTGAGTTGAAGGGCCGATACGTTATCAACTTGACCACCCGCTCTCCCAAAGAACCATTGCAAGATGAATACAGAGAAAGAGTTCATTCATTTTAAAACTCGACGATTAAAAGAAAAAAAGGAAGATATCGGAGGATATATGCCTGTGTGGCGAGAGACTCATGTGAGCACACGACTGACGGTGTGGATATAAAAAAGAGGAGGGGGGAGCAAATGATATTCATATAAAATCCAATCCCTCTGGAATTGGCTAGAGGCCAACAAGGCTGGCGTGACAACCGAGAGTCCTGAGAAAAGTAAAATCACAAGCCACGAAATCGAAGAGACAAAAATCAAACTTAATGTGGCGGGTTTGAACCCGGGACCTTATAATCTAGAGGCCGATGTCCTACATCCAGAGCACACAAACTCTAGATTACATGACTAGCGTCTACCTTGTATCGCTGTGATCATTTCTTCTTCATTCCTTCTGTTGGCATTTTTTTTTTTTTTTTGAGCTGCGATAGCTCATTGGTTAGTGAATGAACTGGATCACAAATAACAAGAGATCGGGTTCGATCCTATCCGACGATTTCCGGGTTCACCCAGCCTTAGATGGGTACCGGATTTTTTTCTGGGAAAGTAGAGCGGCATGGACGTAATACCGACCACATTACTCCAAAAATCATGTGCCGAAGGTCTGTAAAAACTATTGTCACTAACACCATATTCCCTATACGTCACGTGACGTGACATTTCTCTTTACTTTCGGCAATGTTTGGCTGTTGCTTTCAACCAATCAGTCAAATTCTGTTAGACCTCATAATGTAGCAGAGTCCACAGTCAAGGTCTCGACTGGCCCTTGTTTTCTTCTTTCCCAGATATCTTTGTTTCTGATCTTGTCATACCATCTGATGTTCATAGTTTTCCTCCATCCATTTTTTACAAATATTTATCATTTGTCTCTAGATGTTATTAAGTTATCGAGTTATTGAGTTATTAGCGGGTCATCGTCATTGCACTCCAAGCATGTCCATAGGTGCTCAGATCCACACTTCAGCAAGTCCCGTAGTGTCCAGAAACTGACGACTCCAGTTCTGTATTGGTTGATAAGTCTTCTTACACGCCCACGTTTCTTGCCATTCTTTTAAGAATTTCTCTAGTTGTTATTGAGTTGAGTTATTAGCGGGTCATCATAATTGCACTCCGAACATGTCCATAATTGCTCAGATCCCTCCCCCTCAGCAAGTCTCGCAGTGTCCAGCGACTGACAACTCCAAGTTTCTCTAGTTGTGTTTTTACCCATGTCACGGGGCAATTTAAGAGGAGTGTTTTTATATTTATGTGTATTAAAGCCTTATATTTGAGCTTAATTTTATGTGGTTTTTTTTAACCCTGAAACAGACATTTACATAGATAGCTCTGTCTTTCGGCACGTACGGAACTCGTATATCTTCATGTTGGAGGTACAACAGTGAAAAAAGACAGTGGTGCCTTCGCGTTGACTTCAAATAGTTTGACTTTGAGATTTATGGATGTCACTAGAGCATTAGCAAGGCTTGAGAGACAGACTCATATACATGTGTGTTTCCTCAATGACGCTATTAGAATGCTCAAAATGATCGCGAACGAATGTCCCAGACAGCAGTGGTCAGAGTCTCCGGGGAGGTTTAGTCTGACAGATTGCTTCATTTTCGTGCCAGGACACGCGAGTGTAAGAGGTAATTAGCGTGCCAGTTTGGCAGAAGTTGAGAGCGGAAAGACAAACGACCGTGCTAACAGACTTGCCTCTTTGGCAGATGTTGAGTGCGGAAAGACAAACGACCGTGCTGACAGACTTGTTAGTTTGGCAGATGTTGAGTGCGGAAAGACAAACGACTGTGCTGACAGATTTGCCAGTTTGGCAGATGTTGAGTGCGGAAAGACAAACGACCGTGCTGACAGACTTGTTAGTTTGGCAGATGTTGAGTGCGGAAAGACAAACGACTGTGCTGACAGACTTGTTAGTTTGGCAGATGTTGAGTGCAGAAAGACAAACGACTGTGCTGACAGGCTTGTTAGTTTGGCAGATGTTGACTGCAGAAAGACAAACGACCGTGCTGACAGATTTGCCAGTTTGGCAGATGTTGAGTGCGGAAAGACAAACGACCCTGCTGACAGACTTGCCAGTTTGGCAGATGTTGAGTGCGGAAAGACAAACGACCGTGCTGACAGACTTGTTAGTTTGGCAGATGTTGAGTGCGGAAAGACAAACGACCGTGCTGACAGATTTGCCAGTTTGGCAGATGTTAAGTGCAGAAAGACAAACGATCGTGCTGACAGACTTGTTAGTTTGGCAGATGTTGAGTGCGGAAAGACAAACGACCGTGCTGACAGACTTGTTAGTTTGGCAGATGTTGAGTGCGGAAAGACAAACGACCGTGCTGACAGACTTGCCTCTTTGGCAGATGTTGAGTGCGGAAAGACAAACGACCGTGCTGACAGACTTGCCAGTTTGGCAGATGTTAAGTGCAGAAAGACAAACGACCGTGCTGACAGATTTGCCAGTTTGGCAGATGTTGAGTGCAGAAAGACAAACGACCGTGCTGACAGATTTGCAAGTTTGGCAGATGTTAAGTGCAGAAAGACAAACGACCGTGCTGACAGATTTGCAAGTTTGGCAGATGTTGAGTGCAGAAAGACAAACGACCGTGCTGACAGATTTGCCAGTTTGGCAGATGTTGAGTGCAGAAAGACAAACGACCGTACTGACAGATTTGCCAGTTTGGCAGATGTTAAGTGCCGAAAGACAAACGACCGTGCTGACAGATTTGCAAGTTTGGCAGATGTTAAGTGCAGAAAGACAAACGACCGTGCTGACAGATTTGCCAGTTTGGCAGATGTTGAGTGCAGAAAGACAAACGACCGTGCTGACAGATTTGCCAGTTTGGCAGATGTTAAGTGCAGAAAGACAAACGACTGTGCTGACAGTCTAAATACCCGCAGGAGCGATGGACGAAAAATTAAACAACAACAAAAAATTACCATGAATCCAGACCGCTAAGGTGGGAGATACCAAACTGGAGCGCTACCCAGAAACCCATAGAAGACCCATTAACCAACGGAACGCTTGTATCGTTAGCCGCTAAATGTTGAGGGGTATACATAGGAGTAAATCTCATGACTTATGGATTTGTCTGGCATGCAGGATGACGTGTTGACTAAACTAAACTAAACTAAACTAAACTAAACTAAACTAAACTAAACTAAACTAAACTAAACTAAACTAAACTAAACTAAACTAAACTAAACTAAACTAAGCTAAGCTAAGCTAAGCTAAGCTAAGCTAAGCTAAACTAAACTAAACTAAACTAAACTAACCTAAACTAAACTAACCTAAACTAAACTAAACTAAACTAAACTAAACCGTAACGTAGTTAAACTACTGCAGTCTTAATTATATGTATAAACTATTCTATGTCACATACGTCATTATATTTCAATGTTCAACATCACTTTCTTCTCTAGTCTTCCCGTTTGCTTTAGTGTTTCCTTTCCACTTGTTTCGTTAACATTTTCCTCTAATGTGTTTGGTTCACTGAATACATGCCCGCCGGAGGGGACCACCCAAAGGTTGTGACGTTGTCAGCATTGCAGGGGCGATTGTGTGTACAATGACGTCAGTCGTCTATAGCCAACATGGCTAAAGACGTCACAAGCGTGGGGTGCTTTCGGGAAAACCCTCTCAGCCCTTCTTCTTCTTCTACCTTTCAGCTCCCTGTGGAGCATAGGTCTTCAACAAACACGCTCCAGGCCATTTTGTTTCTTGCCATTCCTTTAAGTTCATTCCATGTCTTCCCATCGTTTTCATCTCTGCTTTCATCTGTTTTCTCCAATAATATTTTTGTCTTCCTCTTTGTCTTTTTTCTTGGGGTTTCCAAAAAAGGATATGTGTAATATCTCAGGATTGCATTATACATCTCTTAGACAAAAACCCCTTATCTTTCCTGGATGGTGGATTTACTTTTTTCCCCTCTCATTGACTTGTCCATGTGTGTAAAGGTTTTCCAGCTTATTACTTTACGGTACATGATAGCCAGTCTCAGCTCTTCAGCTTTGAATACAGATGGCAATGGTTTGGCCAATTATCATAAAACAAATTTTGTTTTAATTTTCTCAAAAGTAATTCCCGAATCCATGTTGCATTGTTTATTCATTATCTTCCCTCCATTGCTCTGACATTGTGACTCATTTTTAACATGATTAAATTCTGTCTCATAATAAACAGCTAAAAGCGATAAGCAAATGCAGAGGTGTCTGCGTAATCTGATTACATCAGAACGGATGTGTAAGTTAACAAATAAAGAGCTGAGTCGGCTAAGCTTAGTGGTCTCCCCCGGATAAGCATTTCCACACATGAAGACGTTTCTATTGGACAATTGGAACGAGAAATCAGAAGTAATTGGAGAAGAAAACTTGAGATAGAGATCACAAAGATAAATCACATATGGAGAAGATTGGACGAGGCAACAAAGATAAATCACATATGGAGAAGATTGGACGAGGCAACAAAGATAAATCACACGTGGAGAAGACTGGGTGAGGCAACAAAGATAAATCACACGTGGAGAAGACTGGATAAAACAACAAAGATAAATCACACGTGGAGAAGACTGGATGAAACAACAAAGATAAATCACACGTGGAGAAGACTGGATGAGGCAACAAAGGATACAAATTATTGGAGTGGTTTGTTGATTAAGTAAAGTCAAGAGAAGGGATGAAATTGAAAGACATATCGGCAGAAATGGCAAATTAAAAAAAAAATCTACAAAACTTTAGATTCCACCATTATCAAGCACACTAAAGGAACACATTGATTAACAGCGTTGCATTGAAAATATTACAACCTTCAGATTTTTTTAAAAAGCATATTTCCTATAAGAATACTTGTCGAGCTTTATAAGAATTTAGACATTGGAATTAATTGGTCTTGTGCTGAGAATGGATGAGGGAAAGAAATTCCAATAAGGCATTCGCGTGGAAAAAAAATCTGGTAAGAAAAAGCGAAGAAGACCAAAAGAAATACTACGCAGAACAATTAAAAGGGAAGGTTCATCTACCGGACAATGACTACAACCAACAACTATAAAAATCACAAAATCGTCATCATCCCTGGATGACTCTCGGCAGGTCCCCTTCCTCTACCCAATATCAACCACACCCTTTAGAATGTCAAGAAGTTAAAGGGCTGAAACCCTTGCTCGCCGTGGTCTCCACTAATGATCAGATTTCTTAAAAATGCTAATGTCTAAATAATGTCTTATTACACTATATAAAATATATATCGATAATAGAAGCGAAAAGGAGAATTCATCGGTGCTATATAGAGCCAATTCTGACCTATGGAAATACAGACAGTAGACAAACAAATGATACGACGATTAGAGGCCACAGAGATGGGATTTCTCAAAAGAATATTGAGAGTTCCCTGGACAGCTAGAAAGACCAACAAGGACATTCTAAAAGAGGCCAACACAAAAAAGGTAGTTCTTAACAAACATCAGAAAGAAAAAAAATCGACATTTTATAGACATGTCAAGAGAAGAAAATTCAAATACTTGGTTCAAACTAGCAAAATACAGGGAAACAGGTTGTGGACGAGAAAGAGAGACGATTCTATATGTCTATTGATGGCACGGTAAACAGTCAACAACAGAATTGGTACGCTACACTGAAGACAGAGATTTGTGGAACGAAATGATTGGGTCTACACCAACCGATATGACACATGATGATGATTATAATATAACACATTTAACTGTACATAAACTCATGTTATTTTTTATTTATTATTTTTTTTCGTTCGCCAGCTTTGACCTCTGACGAAGTCCCTAGAGACTAGGAACTGAATTTTGCGTGTTAATCCATTTTTCCCTGGCAGACCTGTGCACAGGGGTCTCTCGTAGCACTGGCGATTTTCCGTCGATGAGTAATTGACGTTTCAAGCCGGGCCTCGCTGCTGAGACCAGGGGTGGTTGCCGCAGAGAGAAATCATAGATAGTTTCATAGATAAAATGCAAGTAATGCTGATGATACACTGCGGAAGCCAACTGAGAGTATTACACAACAGGCCCTTTGTGGAATCCCCAGGGGAAAAGACAAAGAGGAAGACCAAAGAATTCTTGGAGAAGACAGACAGAAGTAGAGATGAAGATGATGGGGAAGACATGGAATGATCTTAAAAGAATGGCAAAAAAACAGAACGACCTGGAAAGTGTTTGTTGAAGACCTATGCTCCACTGGGAGCTAAAAAAGGAGAACAAGAAGAAGAATGTTGATGATGATGTTACTGCAGATGATATATTCTATTAAACTATATTGCTAACAATGAAAGATCGAGTGAGTTCAAATACATATTTTCACTCACATCGTACATACCTCTACTGCTGTCGGAGAGTAACTTACATCTTACTACACTCCTAGTGCCCTCAGAAGTCAACTTACATATAACATCCCATCCCAGTGCCTTCATACATCAACTTACATCTTACACTCCTATCCCCAATGCCTTCAGAATCAACTTACATCTTACACTCCTATCCCCAACACCTTCAGAATCAACTTACATCTTACACTCCCACCCCCAATACCTTCAGAATCAACTTATATCTTACACTCCCACCCCAATACCTTCAGAATCAACTTACATCTTACACTCCCACCCCCAATACCTTCAGAATCAACTTACATCTTACACTCCCACCCCAATACCTTCAGAATCAACTTACATCTTACACTCCCACCGCCAATACCTTCAGAATCAACTCACATCTTACACCCCCAATAGGACCTTTAGACGTCAAATTTTTGCTTACATCCCCTTTTACTCCCCAATGCCTTTGCACGCAAACTTACATCTCACACCGCCTATTAAAAATGCGTTCGGACGTCAACGTACATCTTACACAACTTACACGCCCATCATCAGTGCCTTCAGTCGTCAACATACATCTTACACAACATTCAAAATGCCTCCAGAGTCAACTTACATCTTACACGCCCATTCTCAATGCCTTCAGACGTCAACTTACAACTTACACGCCCATCCTCAATGCCTTCAGACGTCAACTTACATCTTACACGCCCATCCTCAATGCCTTCAGACGTTATCTTACACCTTACACGCCCATCCTCAATGTCTTCAGACGTCAACTTACATCTTACACGCCCATCCTCAATGCCTTCAGACGTTATCTTACACCTTACACGCCCATCCTCAATGCCTTCAGACGTTATCTTACACCTTACACGCCCATCCTTAATGCCTTCAGACGTCAACTTACATCTTACACGCCCATCCTCAATGCCTTCAGACGTTATCTTACACCTTACACGCCCATCCTCAATGTCTTCAGACGTCAACTTACATCTTACACACCCATCATCAATGCCTTCAGAAGTCAACTTACATCTTGCACGCCCATCATCAATGCCTTCAGACGTCAACTTACATCTTACACGCCCATCCTCAATGCCTTCAGAAGTCAACTTACATCTTACACGCCCATCCTCAATGTCTTCAGACGTCAACTTACATCTTGCACGCCCATCATCAATGCCTTCAGACGTCAACTTACATCTTGCACGCCCATCATCAATGCCTTCAGACGTCAACTTACATCTTACACGCCCATCCTCAATGCCTTCAGACGTCAACTTACATCTTACACACCCATCATCAATGCCTTCAGAAGTCAACTTACATCTTACACGCCCATCCTCAATGCCTTCGGACGTCAACGTATATCTTACACACCCATCCTCAATGCCTTCAGAAGTCAACTTACATCTTGCACGCCCATCCTCAATGCCTTCAGACGTCAACTTACATCTTACACACCCATCATCAATGCCTTCAGAAGTCAACTTACATCTTGCACGCCCATCATCAATGCCTTCAGAAGTCAACTTACATCTTACACGCCCATCCTCAATGCCTTCGGACGTCAACGTATATCTTACACACCCATCCTCAATGCCTTCAGAAGTCAACTTACATCTTACACGCCCATCCTCAATGCCTTCGGACGTCAACGTATATCTTACACACCCATCCTCAATGCCTTCAGACGTCAACTTACATCTTACACGCCCATCCTCAATGCCTTCGGACGTCAACGTATATCTTACACACCCATCCTCAATGCCTTCAGAAGTCAACTTACATCTTACACGCCCATCCGCAATGCCTTCAGAAGTCAACTTACATCTTACACGCCCATCCTTAATGCCTTCGGACGTCAACGTATATCTTACACACCCATTCTTAATGCCTTCAGACGTCAACTTACATCTTACACGCCCATTCTTAATGCCTTCAGACGTCAACTTACATCTTACACACCCATCCGCAATGTCTTCAGACGTCAACTTACATCGAACACGCCCATCCCCAATGCCTTCAGACGTCAACTTATATCGAACACGCCCATCCTCAATGCCTTCAGACGTCAACTTACATCTTACACACCCACCCTCAATGCCTTCAGATGTTATCTTACATCTTTCACGCCCGTTCTAAATGCTTTCAGCCGTCAACTTACATCTTACACGCCTAACATCAATGCCTTCAGCCGTCAACGTACATCTTACACGCCCATCCTCAGTGCCATCAGACGTCAACTTACATCTTGCACGCCCATCATCAATGCCTTCAGACGTCAACTTACATCTTTCACGCCCATCCTCAATGCCTTCAGACGTCAGCTTACATCTTACACCCTCCCAGTCCTCTTTATCATCACAAATGACTCTCAGTGTATCAAGTCTTAAGTCTTTATTCTGGGCCAGCTTCTAAATATCAGTAAGAAAGTCGATGCATTCTAATATAACTCTCTTGTCAGTATTCCTGTCTCTCGAGATCGACTTCTTTTTTCCCTTTGTTTTCTATTTAGTGCTTTGTTTTTATTCTCTGGCTACACGTCTTTCTTCTCATCCCAAGTACAAGTCTTTCTTCTCATCCCGAGTACAAGTCTTTCTTCTCATCCCTAGTACAAGTCTTTCTTCTTATCCCAAGTACAAGTCTTTTTTCTCATCACAAATACAAGTCTTTCTTCTCATCCTAAGTACTAGTCTTTCTTCTCATCCCACGTACTAGTCTTTCTTCTCATCCCAAATACAAGTCTTTCTTCGCATCCCGAATACAAGTCTTTCTTCTCATCACAAATACAAGTCTTTCTTCTCATCACAAATACAAGTCTTTCTTCTCATCCCAAATACAAGTCTTTCTTCTCATCACAAGTAACAGTCTTTCTTCTCATCCCAAGTACAAATCTTTCTCCTCATCACAAGCACAAGTCTTTCTTCTCATCGCAAATACAAATCTTTCTTCTCATCACAAGTAAAAGTCTTTCTTCTCATCCCAAGTACAAGTCTTTCTTCTCACCACAAGCACAAGTCTTTCTTCTCATCACAAGTAAAAGTCTTTCTTCTCATCCCTAATACAAGTCTTTCTACTCATCACAAATACAACTCTTTCTTCTTATCACAAGTAACAGTCTTTCTTCTCATCCCTAATACAAGTCTTTCTTCTTATCACAAGTAACAGTCTTTCTTCTCATCCCAAATACAAGTCTTTCTTCTTATCACAAGTAACAGTCTTTCTTCTCATCCCTAATACAAGTCTTTCTTCTTATCACAAGTAACAGTCTTTCTACTCATCCCAAATACAAGTCTTTCTTCTTATCACAAGTAACAGTCTTTCTTCTCATCCCTAATACAAGTCTTTCTTCTTATCACAAGTAACAGTCTTTCTACTCATCCCAAATACAAGTCTTTCTTCTTATCACAAGTAACAGTCTTTCTTCTCATCCCTAATACAAGTCTTTCTTCTTATCACAAGTAACAGTCTTTCTTCTCATCACAAGTAAAAGTCTTTCTTCTCATCACAAGTAAAGTCTTTTTTCTCATCCCAAATACAAGTCTTTCTTTTCGCAACAAACACTAGTCTTTCTTCTCATCACAAGTAACAGTCTTTCTTCTCATCCCTAATACAAGTCTTTCTTCTCATCACAAGTAAAAGTCTTTCTTCTCATCACAAGTAACAGTCTTTCTTCTCATCCCTAATACAAGTCTTTCTTCTCATCACAAGTAAAGTCTTTCTTCTCATCCCAAGTAAAAGTCTTTCTTCTCATCCCAAGTACAAGTCTTTCTTTTCGCAACAAACACTAGTCTTTCTTCTCATCACAAGTAAAGTCTTTCTTCTCATCCCAAGTAAAAGTCTTTCTTCTCATCCCAAGTACAAGTCTTTCTTTTCGCAACAAACACTAGTCTTTCTTCTCATCACAAGCACAAGTCTTTCTTCTCATCACAATCACAAGTGTTTCTTCTCATCACAAGCACTAGTCTTTCTTCTCATCACAAGCACTAGTCTGTCTTCTCATCACAAGCACTAGTCTTTCTTCTCATCACAAATACTAGTCTTTCTTCTAATCATAAACACTAGATTTTCTTCTCATCATAAACACTAGTCTTTCTTCTCGTCACATGCACAAGTCTTTATTCTTATCACAAGAACAAATCTTTCTTCTCACCATAAACACTAGTCTTTCTTCTCATCACAAATACTAGTCATTCTTCTCACAACAAATACAAGTCTTTCTTCTCTCAACAAATACAAGTCTTTCTTCTCGCAACAAATACATGTCTGTCTGTCTGTCTGTCTGCCTGCCTGCCTGCCTGCCTGCCTGCCTGCCTGCCTGTCTGTCTGTCTGTCTGTCTGTCTGTCTGTCTGTCTGTCTGTCTGTCTGTCTATCTATCTATCTATCTTTCGTTCGCTCGAAGTATTGTCTATATCAGCAATGTCGTTTCCTGTATGAATTTTAGTCTTTTGTAATTCTTGCAGTGGCCCATATAGTTTTGTCTGTAGTGTTGTATCTATGGGCCAATGGATTTTCCTCAGTCTACTATATTCAGTGCAGTCTTGAAGTATGTGTTCAGCAGTCTGGGGTGCCTGTCCACATGTACAATTAGTTGATGTGCCGATCTTGAATTTTGTTTACATGTGATATTATATTCACAAACACTAGTCTTTCTTCTCATCACAAGCACAAGTCTTTCTTCTCATCATAAACACTAGTCTTTCTTCTCATCACAAACACTAGTCTTTCTTCTCATCACAAACACAAGTCTTTCTTCTCATCACAAGTACAAGTCTTTCTTCTCATCACAAACACAAGTCTTTCTTCTCATCACAAGTACAAGTCTTTCTTCTCATCACAAACACAAGTCTTTCTTCTCATCACAAGTACAAGTCTTTCTTCTCATCACAAACACTAGTCTTTCTTCTCATCACAAACACTAGTCTTTCTTCTCATCACAAACACTAGTCTTTCTTCTCATCACAAACACAAGTCTTTCTTCTCATCACAAACGCAAGTCTTTCTTCTCATCACAAGCACAAGTCTTTCTTCTCATCACAAGCACAAGTCCTTCTTCTCGCAACAAATACAAGTCTTTCATCTCATCACAAGCACAAGTCTTTCTTCTCTTCACAAACGCTAGTCTTTCTTCTCGCAACAAATACAAGTCTTTCTTCTCATCACAAGCACAAGTCTTTCTTCTCTTCACAAACGCTAGTCTTTCTTCTCGCAACAAATACAAGTCTTTCATCTCATCACAAACGCTAGTCTTTCTTCCCGCAACAAATACAAGTCTTTCATCTCATCACAAACGCTAGTCTTTCTTCTCGCAACAAATACAAGTCTTTCTTCTCTTCACAAACGCTAGTCTTTCTTCTCGCAACAAATACAAGTCTTTCATCTCATCACAAACGCTAGTCTTTCTTCTCGCAACAAATACAAGTCTTTCATCTCATCACAAACGCTAGTCTTTCTTCTCGCAACAAATACAAGTCTTTCATCTCATCACAAACGCTAGTCTTTCTTCTCGCAACAAATACAAGTCTTTCATCTCATCACAAACGCTAGTCTTTCTTCTCGCAACAAATACAAGTCTTTCATCTCATCACAAACGCTAGTCTTTCTTCTCGCAACAAATACAAGTCTTTCATCTCATCACAAACGCTAGTCTTTCTTCTCGCAACAAATACAAGTCTTTCATCTCATCACAAACGCTAGTCTTTCTTCTCGCAACAAATACAAGTCTTTCATCTCATCACAAACGCTAGTCTTTCTTCTCGCAACAAATACAAGTCTTTCATCTCATCACAAACGCTAGTCTTTCTTCTCGCAACAAATACAAGTCTTTCATCTCATCACAAACGCTAGTCTTTCTTCTCATCACACGGCCAACATACGCGCACCATCACCTCATGACTTGAATACTTGGACATTTCATTTTATCCTGCTCTGTTTTTTTCCCTGATAACATGAAATGAGATCAAGATATTGAAACCAGTATCAAGAAAGAAAACAACATAAAGTACCAAATATAATAGATTTTGAAACAAAAAAATATTACAGTGCAAGCAAGAAGGAAATTTGTAGATGCATTGTTCATATGTATACCTATATTATATGACCAATCCCAGACTTTTCTTATTTCTTTTTACTTCTTACTTCTTCTTTCTTCTCCTTTCTTTCTTCATTTGCCTTTCAGCGTCTATGGGAGATATAGATTGTGGTCTTTTGCTCTAACGATGGCTTTTCCAGTTGTTATGTTCCGTAGCGTTTCTAATATTCCATTGACCCATCTTTATCGTGGTCGATCCTTATCTCTGGTGTTCCCGTAACGTTTGTTAAAGGTTCTTTATTTTTGGGTTTTTCTGTGTTATAAACATAGCCAAACCATTAAGTCTGTTGTTCGCTATGTATTCATGAAGACACTGACAACTATTGAAAAACCACAAGTAAAAAACATCACATCATTGTGAAATGAAACGTATGAGAAATGCTGTAAACAAACACAAAGGCGTATTAAATTTAACTCTTGACAAAATTCGTCCGAACAGTTCTAGCAAACGATTTTACCGAGCATTTATTAAATGGTTGGGGCATCTAGCCAGAATGAAACTCAATCAACCTGCAACAATACTGGCATCTACACAACTCCCCACCCTCCTCACATATCTCACGGTAAAAGCAATAGAAGAAGAAAAGAAATTGTAAAATAAACATAAAATGGTATGGAGCAGCCAAACTAATAGAAAGACAAGACAAACTACGACGTTTCGGCAAAAGCCTTCATCAGGTTTAACAAACAAACTATTTCAGTGAATCAAATAAATCCAAGCCAGTAAACACAACACTAAACAATTTAACAACACTTATTGTTATGTTTTTCTGGCTTGGTTATATTTGTGTGTAATTGGAATAGTCTGTTTGTTATACCTGATGAAGGATTTTGCCGAAACGTTGTAGTTTGTCTTGTCTTTCTTTTAGTCTAGCTGTTCCATACCGTTTTATGTTTCTTTTACATGTTCTCTGGCTGCCCCACATATAATTTACTATTTTATATATTTGATATTTGTGCTTATCTTCTAGAACAAAAGTTCACGATTCACTTTCAAACCAACCGTCGTTCTGGCGTCTACACAGGACTTGAGGTGATAAACAATCCAAGACCACAAATAATAAAAAGTCCCCCCGAAATTATGTATAAAAGACTTCTATATATAAATTAATACTACAGCAAATAAAAGAAAACAAGTTGAGAGAAAGACTTCACATATCAATTAATACTTCCGTTGTAGAGATGGTGGATCTAGGTCACGTTCTCTCGATCGCTGCAGAAAGTGTATTCGGGGTCTGATTAATTTCAGTTCTCCGTTGCACTTTTCTGCGTTAAAGTAAAAATGATGATCTACTTATTACATCTGCGCCGCTATAGTGAAGTCGTACGCAGGCAACAGTCCCTTTTTGACAAATCAAGTGTTGTTAATGCGACCATCCACCGTCTAGACTTGATCTGCGCTTTACATCACATTGGTGCTGTTTATGACTGTTCTTGGAATTCCTTGACGCAAGTTATTTCCATGTTACTTATCAATGTAAACTACTTCGTTAGCCGCAGTTTTATCTCTTTAGGGAATTTGCACCGTGTTTTGTTCGTCGTAGGCTGCTTTCACTAGAGTAATCAGGATTCTGAAGGTAGCAAAATTGTTGTGTGTACGACATTGTTGTGTGCTACGTCATCGTAATGGCTCATCGTACAACCCTAGACCGGCCGTACGCTAATCTTACGGTCTGTTGTTTTATGTGCGACGGTGATAATCTGACGACTAACTGTGTGTCTATATGTTCGGAATTGGAGTAAACAACGATGACCTAATATCATCAAGCGCTATACATTAAAAAAAAATACAACGATCACCATTTTCAAGATGACGTGAACTTCCGATATAAGGTGGATAGGTGATGGTAACAATTGAAGGCTATGTCTGAAAAGTGTTCCTTGTTGTAGTTTCCTCATATTCCAAGTCCGGCTTGTTGCAGGAGCTACTGAGTTAAGTGCTCTGTGCACACCGTGAGCTGTGTGTCTCATCCGTTTTAATCATGTTTCGATATTCCAATTGTTTATGATGAATGATGATATCGTATGACAGGGAACAGTTGGCTGTGTTCACTTTCTGCGCAGTTTCGCCTTATGTCTTTTGGCGTGTGCTGAGACTGCTACGATGGGGACTACAGTTACCTTTCTTTGTTTGGGAGATGAGACATTAATTCGGATGATTCCCCTGGAACGGGCGGTTGAGCAATTATGGATTTTAATTCGTTTGCAGTGATACCGGGACCTTCCATAGCCAAATAACCAAATAATACTACAGTAAATAAAAGAAAATAAGTTGAGAGAAAGACTTCCATATATCAATTAATACTACAGTAAATAAAAGGAAACAAATTGAGGGCCGTCGGTTGGAATTGTTTATGCATAATTGAACGTAATTAATCACATGGACAACTGACCAGCTAACTGCCATATTTCACACAAATGACACTTCTTTATTTCCACGTCTCAGATATTCACGACGATGTTATACGCTCAATTAGGTTCACTTTCAAATTCTTTCTGTCTATTTATGGAGAACACAATTATTTTATATTTCCTTTGCTTTTCTGTTAATTTTTAACATGCCGTTAAAATATTCTCATTTGATTTATTTATAATCTTTTTGAGTTCTGATTCTTGTGATCTTTTCTTCTGTACAATGCGTTCTGATTAATCTTCACTGTTTTTTTTTTAAATCTCGAGAAGAGAATATTTAATTATTGTTAACAATAAAGTGGGGGAAAGCACTCCAGCACAACAACAATGGCATGCTGACGATGGATATGTTAAACATGTAATCTGCAACTACCGCATCGTGAAGTAAACCACACAATACAACGCAAATTATGCCCGCATAACGCCCATATAGAGTAGATCAGTTTGCTAATGCAATAGGATTGAAAATAACTGCAGATAAAACTAGAATTATGAAGATAAATGACAAAAGTAGAAAAAAGTTACATTTCGAGGAGTGAGGCTAAAAGAAGTGGATCATTTTAAATATCTGGGAAGCTATACTTCATCAAATAACGACATTGAGAAAGCGATCTCTGCTAGAATAGGCATGATAGCCAAGGCATTCAAAAGACTTAGAAACATTGGTTTTCAACTAGTCTCCATCTCAGCACCAAGCTTAGAATTTACAAGTCAAATGTGCGAATCATACTCTTATGTGCAGCAGAAACGTGGAGAATGAGCCATAAGATAGTAAGTCAACTAAGAGAATTTGAACGAGGCTGTCTAAAGAAGATTCTAAACATCCGTTGTGATCAACACATTACAAACAATGGATCGGGCAACCAATGGATAGGGCAAACAATGGATCGGGCAAACAATGGATCGGGCGGACATCATCAATGCCCTCCGAGATGTGGGAAGAGCACAGGATTTCGACAAACACAGATCCACGTCACTTCTTCGGATGATGGAAATGGGAGTTAAGATGGGTACAGCCAGAAATGAGAAACTTAGTGGCCGTGTAAGAAGACTTATCAACCAACATAGAACTGGAGTCGTCAGTCGCTGGACACTGAGGAGGGGATCTGAGCACCTATGGACGTGTTCGGAGTGCAATGATGATGACCCGCAAATAACTCAATAACAATACAAACAAAGAAGTCATCAGAAGACCAGGCTCTAACATCATGAATCAAAAAGTGAAAAGGAGATGCTGGAAGTGGCTAGGCCACGTTCGACGAATGGAACGAGCCAGGCATCGGCACCTGGCATTAACATTGAACAATACCTGGCAAACGAAGGAAAGGCAGACTATTGAGGACATGGACACCAGACCATGGAACACCAGACCCAAAGGCCGAACAAGAAAAAGATGGATTGACGGAATATTAGATACAATAGGAAACATAGCAGCAGAGGTAAATAGAAGAGCAACAGACCGCAAATTATATCTCCTCTCGACGCTGAAAGGTAAATATTGTAGGAAAGCAGAAGCAGAAGGTACTATGTAAATGAGAGAGAGAGAGAGAGAGAGAGAGAGAGAGAGAGAGGAAGACAAGAAAGAAGGTGGGTGCAAGATATCAGAGATAAGCGGTACATAATGTCATACATATCAGCAGAACAAAGAAAACATGAGAGTTGTAACCAGCAAAGTGCGGCAGTAGCTCTGCAGCATATATGTAAACTGATCTAATGAGAACGTAAATCAAGATTCGATCCTCATCAATGGCCTGACCTTCACCCTGTCTTAAATAGCAGCGCATTTTATGGGAGAGAGAATGACAGAACTGACGTAGTGTTGAACACATTGTTCAAAGACAATATATCTCGTAAAAAAGTAAATAAATATGGACCCAACAGGGAGTGTAAGAGAAGTATTTCTTTCTCATTATTTCTGTAATAACAAAATAGAATAATTTAAATTTTGTTTCTTTTTCACAAGTTCTTTAATAAAAATATAATCTTTTTGTGTGTCTCTACAGACAGTTAGAAGCAGCTGGTTGTCCATTTTAGATGTTACTATCTGCACTACCAGAGCAATATTTATGAAATTGTTGCTTTTATTTTTTGTTGTTGCCCTAACATCTTAATTTTTCTTCGATTCATTTTGAAATAATAAAAAAAAGTAAGTACATCTGATAACAAGATCGACTCTTTTGAAATGTTGTTTTGTAGAAAAATTCAGAGAATAGAGGGGAAGGAAAAGAAGACAAAACAGTGAACATTTTGAATAAGTGAATAGGTTGAAACACACACACGCACACACAAACACGCACATGCACACACAACTACATAAACACAATTCGATGAAGATAATTGTCTGGTTTAGGATGTTTTGAAGAGAAACATTAGTACTAGAAGTCATCTTGGACGGGACGTGACAAGAAAGACAAGACAGAGGCAGACCAAGACTAAAGTACGCTGATAATATCAAAAGATGGACGGATGAACAGAGACATAGTAAAGCCGCGTGCTATGGTAGCCACCATTCGGTGCGGAGACGGCACTAAATGAATGGATTTGAAACGGAAGCTTAGTTACAGAGGAAATCAGAAGACGGTTAGGATACAGCTCGCTACCAAGTCATTGACACAATATTCATGGTTATTGTAAAAACGACAACAATAACACAACAATTTACTGACAAAACTGGCTCAATGACAATATCAAATGAACGGTGCAACTTTGAAATACAATCCAGAATATCGCGGGAGGAAAGAGGGGGGGGGGGGTAGATTGCAGTCTACAAACTGAAAAGCTTCATCTGCAACTGATATCTATCAAATGAAGTGAGAGAAATGTATGTCACATCTTGTTATACGGTAGAGAATCATGGACAGTTAATGAACAAACACAAGAAGATCACTCGAGATAACATAAATGTATTTCTACAAAAGAATGTTGAGAATAAGATGGACGGCAAAAAGAAGTAATGAATATGCCTTGGAAGAAACAAGTTATCAAATAGCTTCTGTTGCACATTAGCACACCAACATCATTGATCCTTTTGTCATGTCTTAGGATAATAAATTAATAGTATTTTTTTTTTTTTGCCGCAGAGAAAACAGAAGACAGACTAAGGACAAAGTAGAAAATACTCGAGACAGCTTAATATTTTGTCATACAAAATAGTACAGTATTGGAATTGTTAAGGAGCACTGGTGTTATAAATGTTGGGAGGGAAAAGATCGCCCATTAGACACTTCCGATTTGTAAAAATCTCTATTCTCGCGCTTCGAAGTTAATTGTTACATGAATTAAAAGTAACCTGAACACATTTGATGTGATACTAAGGTATGATGTGATACTATGGTATGATGTGATACTATGGTGTGATGATATGATGTGATGCTATAATAGCTCAACTGATGACTCAAACGGTTAAGTTACCAACGGCATTGTATTCGGTGTGGTTATGCTAAAGACAAAAGTGAAGGAAAGCAAAAATAGAGGGATGAGCCCTCGAAACAAAAAGTCAGAAGTAATGGAAGCAACAAAGAAAAAGACATCACCGCAGTGCACAATAAAGACAATTTGAACAATATTAAAACAGGTAAATAAATTTAAATATCTAGGAGCAATATTAACCTCAGATGGTAGGTGTACAACAGAGGTGAGATGCAGAATGGCTCAGGCAAAAGCAGCTTTCCAAAAAAATGATGAAGATAATATGCTATCCATTTTTGACAACAGAAACAAGAAAAAGAGTTCATAAATGTTATGTAGAGCCGTCTTAACATATGAATGTGAATCATGGACAATAGGACAACAGACAAGAAAATCACTGGAGTCTGTAGAAATGTGGTTTTACAGAAGAATGTTGAGAATACCATGGACAGCTAAGCAGAGTAATGAACATGTGTTTAAAGAGAACAGAGCAAAGAGAGAGATAATTTCCAATATTAGGAAGAAACAATCATGATCCTTTGGCCATGTAATGCGAAGGGAACAGCTGGAATATATTGTGACAACTGGGAAAATTAAGAGACGAGGAGATAGATGGAAGCAAAGAGAAAAGATACCAAACAGCTTAAAAGAATGGCTTGACAGAAGTACAACAACATTAATGAAAAATAACTGTCGAGATCGAAAGTTGTGGAGAGACATGATCGCCTCTGCCTTCAGGCATGGTACTTGATGATGATGATAGACAATACTTGGCTTACGGTTTGGGCGAGGGAGGCGGAATAACATTCACTTACACACAGGAGTGTACAATTCAATTGTAATTTTCTTAATGTAAACAGCATTTCTGCAGCTTTCTACTCCTCTCCCTCGTCTTTTTCATGCTCTTTTGCAACTTTGAGACAAGTCTAGGACCATAAGCTGGTTTGAGATCTTCTCAGATTTAGCACCAAAACTTTTTCAGACGTGGCCAGGTAAACTCATGTAACTGACACGCCAGGATTTTCTGCATTATTTCGAAAATGCATATTTAAATTAAAGAAAATGAAATAAATCCGTAATTTAAAGTTATTACAGCCACACCCACACACAAACCTCCTCCCATAATCCCACAGCTTTTATCGTATACTTTTTATGCACGTGAGATTTTCAATCTAAATATTGATCAATTAACAACAACTTGTGTGTAAAAAATTCAGCAAACTGAACATATTCTGTGCAGTGTGTTCGGTTGTCTGAGTTCGGCTGCATTGAATTTTATTAAAACTTCAATATTAATAGAAGATTATAAATTTAATTTTAAATATAATTATACTAATATTATAATAAGAAAAAAGTTGGTGTCCAAGGTTGGAAATAAGATAAACAACGACAGACTGTACATAAGAATAAACATAACATTATGTATGAGGGGATAAATTGTAAACAAATATTAAATAATTGATTCTCTATTCACAGCTGGTGGCGTGGATTTGGAGTCTTGTCTAAGACTATCACCGTCAAACTCAGTGCTAGCGACACTGTCGCTCTGGCAGATGTGCATTTCAAGTTCTGTAAGTCGGGACTCAACGTCCCATTGCTGTTGGTTGAGCTTAACTGTCAATGCAGAATTCTCGCCTTCCAATTGGGCAAGCCGTTCACGAAGGCGTGTTATCTCCTTGAGCAGCATTTCTGAATGGACGTTGTCTCTGGATGGGAGGGGCGAGTGCGAAGAATGAATTTGACTGACGGAGGGATAGTGAGGTTGTGTTTGTTGTACCTGGGAGTTTGTTGACGTTATTATATATGGTGGGTGGTGAATTAATGCTGGAGAAGGGATGAAACTTGGTATAGGTGATTGGTTCGGATGAGGCGGTATGAGCCCTGATCCAAGAGACGACGGAGAAGGAGGAGCCTGAGATAATAATAAACTTGGCGTTGGAGAAGGCTGAAATGTAGATGGCGAGCTTGGGAAATGAGATGGCGATGCTGGATAGTTAGTGGGCGTGGCACAAAATGGAGATAAGAAGCTCATTGGCTGTCCTGTATTTATGTACGTTAAGTTCTGGTATGCGTATTGTGCCGCTGCTGGGGGTATAGCTGGGGGTCCGTGATGCGGTGTTAAATGCCCTAAAGATGAATGACTATTGACAAGAGGGGCGGAGTTAACTACGGTTGTAGTGTCATTTATATGGTAGCCGGGAATTTTGGGACTGGGCGGAGCACTGAAAGGATTACGACCGCCCTCATTGCAGTTTGGTGACTTCTGAAGGGGGGTCCCGCAATAAGAAGTCATACTTGATATAGTCATTGAGATGGTCATGTTTCCTACCGGATGTTGCGAGTCGGATGACAGTCTCCGGTGTTGCTCAGTGACACAGCGGGATATGAGGTTGTCTTCACTTTGCGTGTTTGTGAGAGCAGCCATTGAATGATCGTCTCGACCAATCACATTCCTATCTATCCCTGACCCATCCTTGTGAATGAGCCCCACAGGAAGTGTGTGGTGGCGCTGGATCATCATCGCATCCAGCGGTGTTTTACCAGTGCTCTCGACTAATCCAGGAGTGCTTCTACTTCGCGCCAGTGCAACTGTAAAACAAATAGTAAATTTTATGTAAAACCATAAGAAATTGTAAAGCAAGTAATTGTAAAATTATAGTTAATTGTAATACTATAACAAGAAACTGAAATATCATAGTTAACTGTAAAGTTATAGCAAACTGTAAAATAACAAAATAAAATGATACATAGCTGCGAGATATTAGACAAATGTATTAACTAGTTAACTGCAAATTCGAAGAAAACTGTATAATGATAACTAATTATAAAATCATAGCTGTAAAAGTTATAGTCAGTTGTAAAATGAAAGTTAATATTAAAATTACTGAAATCATTCAAACGTTAACTAACTGTAAAATGTTACACGATAAGTGTAAAATTACAGTGATCTGATAAAAAAAAACCCCGATATTATGATGTAAAATGCAATTAAACTATTCAAAGCTGTTTGTTTTAATCTAAAATTAGACTTTTATTTATAATCTTGGAAATATGGCAAAACTTCTGTGCCTAGTACATTCCACTCAATCTTAAAATCGAAACATTGTAGAAGTGGTTCCAATTTATGACACCACATACAAAACGCAAAATTATTTAGCTAAAGTAAATTTTTACATATGGGTGACATTTTAGTATAATCTCAATCTCTCTCTCTCTCTCTCTCTCTCTCTCTCTCTCTCTCTCTCTCTTTCTCTCTCTCTCTCTCCTCACTTCCTCTTGTAATCGTTTGGGTATGGAGAAAGTTACAAAGTTCTGGTTCTCGCCCCCCCCCCACCCCCCCCCCACCCCACCCCCTCCCCGCCTGGCGGCTTCAATCATTGGCAATTGATATTCTTGTAGCGCTTCTTTGATGTTATCTGCCCATCTTACTCTGGGTCTGCCTCCTACTTTTCTCCCGTTTCGTCTTTTAATGTATGTTGTGTATGGTAAGGAAGCCTATGGTGTTCTATCTAGATGGACAAACACGTTTATATGTTATTTTTGGATGCTGCTTAGGCTCTTTCTCTCATAATGATTTATGATTCTGTCTTTTCTGGTCACTCCAAGCACTTTTCTCAGAAATCTAATTTCTGTGGTGACAAGCTTTCTTTTATTCTTAGTTGAAAGTGACCACGTCTGGCATTTATATCACAATGTGTGAACGAATATACTCTGTATATGATGTCTTTTGGTGATAACATATATTGCTTTGTGTTGAAGTATAGGAGATTTTAGTAGAACAACGCCCGCCAAAGAGAGCCAAACTGGCAAATCTGAGAAAATCGTCGGATACAATATCCATTTTTAACCAGAAACATTGTTTACTTTTCAGATACAACTTCTTCTACCCGATATTAATGTATAATAGAAGACGTATACACGTTTTATATTCCTGGAAATACACAAACACATCAACTAAATTATCAATGATAAACAGCTGTGTAGAAATTGATTACAAAATGTAAAACGAAGAAACTCTCTTAATGAATTATTATAATCCCTGTTTCCCAAAGGCTAGTTTTATCCGATTAAGATTATTCCTCAGTTTGGAGTTTCTCGAACATTTTCTTTAGCTCTGTAACTATAGATTAGGTCTTGTTATGTTCTCCAATTAAGAATAATTCCCGCTTTCTTGAAAGGTCGCACGTTTCCAGGAATGATTATTGCTTTTCTTCACTTGAAGAATATCTGGAAAGTCAAGGGACTGACCGTAGCCATCTATAGAGAAAGGTAGTACAGAGGAAAATCCCAGAAAGCCTCCACTACCGTGACTTTTTCAGCTTGGCGAGTAGGGATAGTTGTGGTTAGAATTATGTCAGTCGTCTATAGGTGGCTTAACTAAAAGATCACTTTATTGGGGGTTTTCTGTGGTTCCCTCTGCAGCGTTCTGGCCATCTTCATAGTTAGCTGTGGACTGAATTTAAAAAAATGTTAAATATAAATGTCAAATCAGTCATACTGTATGGATCCGAAGCATGGACATTAACCAGGAATATAGGACAAGTAACCATTTATTACGTGCGGTTTAGGGAAGATACATTAGATCATACAAGGATACGCATTTAGAATGATGAAGTGTGGTGCAACATCAAACAGAGGAAGAAATGATAAGGAGAATATCTGAGAATACACACGCTTCATAAGCCTCCCACCAGCATTACCAGACAAGGTCTCGCCTGGAACCCCCCCAGGGGAAAGACAATAAGGAAGACCCATAAAGACATGGATACGAAACTAGACAGATCACGAAGATAAATTACAGCTGATTAAATTAGAGAGACATCAATGGACAGAAATGATTAGATATCTATCTCTCTTGTTGATGGCTTGCACTCAAATTACGGGAGGAGGAGGAGGGTGGGGGGGGGGCGGGGTTGGGCACTAGCTGATGACATAGCCCTCCTATCACATCAACGGATGCAAGATAAAAATGGGCATACTTGATGAGAGATTACAACAGCTGGGGCTGAAAATAGAGGTAAGACCAAATTGTGAGAATAAATGCAATTTGCAATATCCTAATAATAATAGGAGAAATACCTCTACTAGACGTACAATCTTACATACATCTGGGCAGTAATATAGAGAAGAGGGAGGAACAGAGAATGATACCAAAATAATGATATCAAAAGCAAGAGGTGCTTTCGTTGCACTGGGAAACATATGGAAATCCAAAGAAATTAGGTTAAACACACAAATTACAATTTTCAAATCCAATGTTAAGTCTGTATTATTATATGGCTGTGAAACATCGAGAACAACAAAAATGACAATCATGAAGGTACAGACTTTCAATAATGGATGCTTATGCAGAATTAAAGGATGGAAATAACTGGACAAAATCACTAACATAGAATTATGGAAATGTACCAGTCAAATTTCAGTGGATAAAGAGATACAGCGAAAACGATGGCCCTGGACAGGATACACACTGCAGAATCCAAATGAGAGTATTATACAACAGGCCCTTTTTTGGAACCACAAAGGAAAAAGAGAAAGCGGAAGAGCAAGATATTCTTGGATAAGACAAATGGAAGCAGAGATGATGATGATGCTGGGGAAGAAATGGAATGATCTTAAAAGAATGGCAGGAAACAGAACGGCTTGGAATGTGTTTGTTGAAGACCTATACTCCAGAGGGAGCTGAAAAGGTAGAAGAAATTAGAGAGGCATGAATGTACAGAAAGAATTAGACATTTGTTTCTCTTGTTCTTAAAAAAAAAAGTAAAGTACCCCCGTCAAGTGGCGTATAGGGAATATGGTTTTAGTGACCATAAATTTGACAGACCTTCGGCACATGATTTTTGGGGTAATGTGGTCGGTATTTCGCCCGTGCCGCTTCACTTTCCCAGAAAAAAATCCGGCACCCATTAAAGGCTGGGTGAACCCGGAGGCCGTCGGTTGGGATCGAACCCTACCACTAGTCCTTTGTAGTCCAGTTCACTAACCACTGAGCTATCGCGGCTCTCTTGTTCATGGCTTGCACTCAAATTAAGGTGGGCTCTGGGTACGACGTTGGTCTCACTACAGGAAAGACCCGGCTTCAAGGAAGGTGATATTTTAAAAAAATAGGAAAAATTCATTCGTGGTTACTTTATCCTGTTACCCTCCATTGATCTCCTGGATAATGAAATCCGATGCCTAACACTCTCGGATAACGGCAAGAAGCATGATGTTCTGTGTGTATTCTGCACACGTTAAACCCCTTGGCAGCTGAAATTGAAAAGTATAAGCCATAATCTGGTCGCCTCCCGGGCAAAGTTGTCAGCAGAAACCTACCCATCCCGTGGATCCCAGGCCGTGCTATGGAGTTCGTGCACGTGGGCCAGGATTCTCTTCGGATATTCACAAAATTCTCGAGGGTGATATCGGAGCACCCATGGAGTCGTCCGGAATGCCGTGATGATGATCCTAACAACTCCAATTAAGAATTAACAAAGGCGCGTATAGAGTATAGTAGTTTATTCGTTTCTCCGATTGGTTGGGTTTTTAATGCGTTAGATAATGGAGACCTGCTCTTCTGCTTGACTACTTTCTTGACAATAGACAGCTAAGAAGAGTAATGAAAACGTTCTGAAAGAGGCCAAAGCAAAAAGAGATCTTCTTCTTCTTCTTCTATCCTTCCTCTGCTGCCGTTGGCGTCGAGGGGAGAAACAATCTGCGATTCTTTGCTCTTCTGTTGGCCTCTTCTGATGTTATTCCTCCTAGTGACTCTGGTATTCCCTTTATCCATCTCTTTCTCGGTCTTCCTCTTAATCTGGCGTTTTCGTAGCGTTTGTTTATGGCTCTTTGAGTCATTATTGTTAGTTCTTTTTGTCTTGTTATGTGGCCGTACCAATTTATCTATTGTTTCTTTATGTATTCGATGGCTGGTTCAATTTCGAGTTTCTTCCTCAGGTCGGTGTTTCTTACTCTGTCCCTTAAGCTGTTTCCTGTCATTCTTCTGACACATTTCATTTCGGTGGTCGTTATCTTTCTTATTGTTCTATAGAGTCCAGCAACCAATTATGGCACTGATAGCACAGAGTTGGTAGAAAAATTGATTTGTATATTGCCCTTTTTGCTTCCGTAGTTATTGCTTTGTTTTTCAATAGTGTTGATACTTGGCCTATAACTTAGCTTGCTTTGTTACACCTTTATTTCTATCTCGGTCTCTTGGTTATAAAAAAGAGAGCTGATATCCAATATTAGGAAGAAACAATCATCATTTTTTGACCATGTAATGAGAAGAGAACAGCTGGAAAATATTGTGACACCTGGGAAAATTGAGGGACGAAAAGATAGAGGGAAGCAAAGAGAAAAGGTTAGAAAGAAGAGATAAGACAGCTTAAGAGAATGTCTTGGCATTAGGGCAACAACAGAAATGATAAATAGCTGTCGAGATAGAAAGTTGTGGAGTGACATGATCACCAGATTGGTACTTGATGATGACTATGTTGACGGTATCGTCGCTTGGATGTATGGAGCCAAAGAAAGTGATGTAGCGTGGGAGAACTGTGGGGCAGTTGCTGTCTTGGGTGCAAAATTTTTAAACGTACACATTTTAAAGGTACACATTTTTAAACGTACACATTTTTAAAGGTACACATTTTTAAAGGTACACATTTTAAAGGTACACATTTTTAAAGGTACACATTTTAAAGGTACACATTTTTAAAGGTACACATTTTAAAGGTACACATTTTTAAAGGTACACATTTTAAAGGTACACATTTTTAAAGGTACACGTTTTAAAGGTACACATTTTTAAAGGTACACATTTTAAAGGTACACATTTTTAAAGGTACACATTTTTAAAGGTACACATTTTTAAACGTACACATCTTTAAACGTACACATCTTTAAACGTACACATTTTTAAACGTACACATTTTTAAAAGGAGAAAACAAAAATAAAGAACCAATTAAAAAACAATTAAAAAATTAAAGTAGGTTTGTGGCGTACACATATCTAAATGTCAATCCACGCGATGCCAAATCTGTCATGTCACACAAATGTCAAACATATGTTTTTGTCTCCTCCCTGCTGTAATCATCATCATCATCAAGTACCGGGCCTGCTGGCATAGGCGATCCTGTCTCTCCACAATTTTCGATCTCGGCAGCTAATTATCATTTCTGTTGTTGACTTTCTGCCAAGCCATTCTCTTAAGTAAGTAAGTAAAAGTAAAGTACCCCCGTCACGCCAAGTGGCGTATAGGGAAATATGGTGTTAGTGACCCTATATTTTACAGACCTTCAGCACAAGATTTTTGGGGTAATGTGGTCGGTATTACGCCGTGCTGCTTTACTTTCCCAGAAAAAAATCCGGTACCAATTAAAGGCTGGGTGAACCCGGAAGCCGTCGGTTGGGATCGAACCCTACCCCTTTTCCTTTGTAGTCCAGTTCACTAACCACTGAGCTATCGCGGCTCCCTATTCTCTTAAACTGTCTGTTATTTTTTCTCTTTGCTTCCCTCTATCTCTTCGTCCCTCAATTTTCCCAGTTGTTACAATATATTCCAGTTGTTCTCTTCTCATTACATGGCCAAAAAATGATGATTGTTTCTTCCTAATATTGGAAATTAGCCCTCTTTTTGCTTTGACCTCTTTCAGAACTTTTTCATTACTCTTCTTAGCTGTCCATGGTACTCTCAACATTCTTCTGTAAAACCACATTTCTACAGACTCCGTAATATAATGTAGTCAAAATATAGTTTACTGGGTTTATCCCCCACGACTAATTAATTATTCACATGTTTTGCGCCAAAATTCTATCGATTTCAGGCACGTAGCCATTAAGTATCAAGGGTATCATCATGTGCGTTCATGCACGTTAAATAACTGGTAGCAGTTAAAATAAAATACGAGGTGGCCAAAAATTGCCACTGCTCGGACAAAATTGTTGAGCAAATCTACCCATGCTGAAAATGAATGACTCAGGCCGGTGTGTGCAGATGTCGCGGCATTGATGTAAACTAGAGTCGTAATGCGTATACGCTGACGAGACGGGAGAACGATAAGAAGAAGGTGACTGTCATCACCGCAAACACCAACAGCATCATCATCACCATTATCACCATCATCATCATCTCATCGTTAACATCACCATCATCATCTTATTTCTATCATCATGATCATCCTCATCATCACCATCATCATCTCATTTCTATAATCATTATCACCACCATCATCATCATCACCATCACTATCATTATCATCATCATCTCATCTCTATCATCACCATCAACACACTCACCATCACCATCTCATTTCTATCATCATTATCATCACCAACACCATCTCTATCATCACCATCACCAACACCATCACCATCATCATCTAATTTCTATCATCATTATCATCACCATCAATACCATCACGGTCATCACCATCACCAACACCATCATCAGCATCATCTCATCTCTATCATCACCAACACCATCACTATCATCAGCATTATCTCATCTCTATCTCACCATAATCATCTAATTTCTATCATCATTATCATCAACATCAATACCATCACTGTCATCACCATCACCAACACCATCATCATCATCAACTCATCTCTATCATCACCATCACCAACACCATCACTATCATCAGCATCATCTCATCTCTATCATCACCAACACCATCACTATCATCATCTCATCTCTATCATCACCATCACCAACACCATCACCATCTAATTTCTATCATCATTATCATCACCATCAATACCATCACTATCATCACCATCACCATCACCATCACCATCATCATCATCTCATCTCTATCAACACCATCACTATCATCAGCATCATCGCATCTCCATCATCACCATCATCATCTCATCCCTATCATCACCATCACCATCATCATCATCATCTCATCTCTATCATCACCATCAACATCACCATTACCAACACCAACAATATCATCATCACCATCATCATCTCATCTATATCATCACCATCACCATGACCATCACCATGACCATGACCATCACCAACACCATCATCATCATCTCATCTATATCATCACCACCACCACCACCACCAGCATCATCATCATCATCACCACCATCATCATCATAAATCATCACCATCATTATCATCATCATCACCATCATCATCATCATCATCATCATCACCACCACCATCATCACCACCATCATCATGAATCATCATCATCATCATCATCATCATCATCATCATCATCATCATCATCATCATCATCATCAATAATAATAATCATCATCATCATCACCACATCATCATCATCATCATCATCATCATCATCATCAATCATCAATCATCATCACCACCATCATCATCAATCATCACCGTCATTATCATCATCATCAATAATCATCATCACCATCATCACCATCAACACCACCATCATCATCAATCATCATCATCATCACCATCATCATCATCAATAATCATCATCATCATCATCATCATCATCATCATCATCATCATCATCATCATCACCATCGTCATCAATAATCATCATCAATAATAATCATGATCATCACCACCATCATCATCATCATCTTCTTCATCATCATCATCAATCATCATCACCACCATCATCATCATCCATCATCATCATCATCAATAATCATCATCATCATCATCATCATCATCATCATCACCGCCACCACCATCATCATCAATAATCATCATCATCATCACCACCACCACCATCATCATCAATAATCATCATCATCATCACCACCATCATCATCATCATCATCACCACCACCACCATCATCATCAATAATCATCATCATCATCACCGCCACCACCATCATCATCAATAATCATCATCATCATCACCGCCACCACCATCATCATCATCAATCATCATCACCACCACCACCATCATCATCATCGTCATCACTACCACCAGCACCATTATTATCATCAATCGTCATCACTATCATTACTGAGTGCCGTCTCCGTAACGAAAGTTGGCTACCATGGAGCGCCATTCTGCCCTGTCTCTTGCTTTGATGGTGCAGGTTGTCATAGGCTGACTATTCATCTTCTGATGTTACTTGTCCATGTTAGTGTTGGTCTGCCTCTGCCTCTTTTACCGTGTATTTTCCCTTCAAAAATCACTTTTAGTACGCTGTTGTGTCTTTAGCATGACCCAAAAAGTTCATTTATCGTGTTTGAATTGTGTTTAGTAGTTCTCTTTTCATTTCTAATTGTATAAGACTTCATCATATGTTTTCTTTTCTTTATGTTCCCTTGAATAATGTCCATGTTTCTAAACCATATAGGAATATTGAGAAGATATAATATTTTGCTATTCTTAGTTTTAGCCCAGTTGTTATTTTTTTTTGATGATAGTATATTTTCCATGGCATTAAAATTAATTTTTGTCATTCCTATTCTTTTGTTTATTAAAAAAAAACTGTTAATTAAATAACTTAATTTATATATTTCATAGATCAATTCCAACTTATTAATTAAACAACTCAATTTATGTATTTGCCAGATAAATTCACAAACTATATGCTAAACTGAACTTGGAAAAAAACGTTATTAAAGAACACGATTCATTGCAGGATTAATTAATTTAACCACAAGCTTCGCTATTTGGTTGAAATGTAATATTCTTCGTACAGTGACTGTGGTTAACTTTGTCTGATGGAGAGTTGGGTGAGTCAATTGGGTTTGTCGTCTTCCATTCAGGTAGATGCAGCTTGAATTCTCGGGTGTCTTTTTAATTTGCTGGTGATGAAACACTCAGTCTGATTTACGCTCCATCATGACGTTTCCACTGGGAAATATGGTCTCTGACTCTGTGACTCCTGAATTATCGTCTTGGTTTGGATAGAATGACATGACTTCAAGTTGTGAAATACCTAAAGTTGTAGACTGGTAATTTATGTATAACTTCTGTTTATAATTACCGACGTGACATCGAATAAATGACATGTTGGAGAATGTGGAAAACAATTTTAAGAGAACAAAACAATTTGTTTGACGTATCATCATCATCATCATCTTCTTCTTCTTCATCATCATCATCATCATCATCATCATCATCATCATCATCATCATCATCATCATCATCATCATCATCATCATCATCATCATCATCATCATCATCATCATCATCATCATCATCATCATCATCATCATCATCATCATCATCATCATCATCATCATCATCATCATCATCATCATCTTCATCATCATCATCATCATCATCATCATCATCATCATCATCATCATCATCATCATCATCATCATCATCATCATCATCATCATCATCATCATCATCATCATCATCATCATCATCATCATCATCATCATCATCACTTTCCTCTTGTACCCGTTCGGGTTTCGAAGGAGATGCAAAGCTCTGGTTCTCTCTCATTATCAGCTGTTCCTTTTGAAGCCCTTCTTTGATGTCTATCCGTCCTTCTCTGGGTCTGCCTCTTGCTCTCCTCCTTTCTCCTCTTTTAATATATGTTTTATATGGTAAGGAATCGCATGGCATTCTTTCTGGATGGACACACCAATTTATTTGTTGTTTCTGTATGTAGCTTAGGATTGATCCAATGCCCACTCTTTATCTGATTACATCCATTCTGTTTCTGTCTCTACTGGTTACTCCCAGCGCTTTTCTCAGACATCTCATCTCTGTAGTAACAAGATTCCTTTTATGTTTAGTTGTAGGTGACCATGTTTGGCACTGGCAGCACAATGTGGGAATGAATAGATTCTGTATGAGGCGTTTCTTTGCTTCACATATATATGATATACAATGGACAGCTAAGAAGAGTAATGAAAACGTTCTGAAAGGGCCTAAAGTAAAAAAGAGAGCTGATATCCAATATTAGGAATAAATAATCATAATTGTTTGGCCATGTAATGAGAAGAGAACAACTGGAATATATTGTAACAACTGGGAAAATTGAGGGACGAAGAGATAGAGGGAAGCAGAGAGAAAAGATGCCAAGCAGCTTAGGAGAATGGCTTGACAAAAGGTCAACAACAAAAATAATAAATAAATGTCGAGATCGAAAGTTGTGGAGAGACATGATCACCTACGTCAGCAGGCACGATACATGATGATGATGATATATATCATACTTTAATTTTACAATTAATACAAATATGGCTAAGAGTTGTCAGTCATGCCAAACTTCGCATTGTTGTTTGTTTGCATTCGCCAACTTTATATCTCTAGCGCTGTTCCTGGGGAATTAATTGCGCGTGAATATAATTTTCTCCTATTTTTCACGCGCGAAATAGTTCTCTTCATTCCAACGTTGAGCTACCAATGCCAGTCCTGGATCCTAGACACAAAAACAATAAGAAAAATAACCTCTACTGAGATGAAATGTGTCAAACGAATGTCAGGAAACAGCCTGAGAGACAAGATCAGAAATGAAGAACTGAGAAAAAAAGCTATGAATAGCCCTCGCCATAGAATATATAAAGAAACAACAGATAAAATGGGTTGACCACGTGACAGGCAGAGTAATCAAAATACAACACAACAAGCCCTCAATAAACGTTGCGAGAATACCAGACCCAAGGGCCGAACCACGAAAAAGATGGATCGATGGAATATTAGAAGCACTAGAAAACATAACAGCAGCAGAAGCGAACAGAAGAGCAAAAGACCGCAAATTATATCTTCTTTCGACGATGAAAGGCAAATGAGGAAGGAAGAAGAAGTAATAGTTGTCGGAATGGATCTGTGTCTTTTGTCTTCAATTTGGAAATAAACATTTCTGTCTCATAACAAGCCTTGAATCTGTGTGGAAGCTGTCATGTCTTGACTCTACAATTATAACTACCATCTCACTTGATGAAAAAACAAATACCAGAATAGGAAAGGCAGCTTCAATATTTGATAAACTTAAACACACAAGGCAAGGCCCAACATAAGACTAAACACTCGGGATAAATATTCTACTTTATCAAAATTGTGTTCTCAGTTCATCTCTATACGGATCAGAAACTTAGACTACCTATGCAGGAGAGGAGAGAGGGTTAAACATGTATTAAGCATTCTCTGCCTCCGCAAGATAATGAACATCAAATGACAGGACAAAGTAACCAACTCTAATGTTTTGCAACGAGCCGAACTCCCATCCATCAAGGCAACAATTAGGAGTCGATGTTGACTAAGGTGGCTGGGTCATGTGAGAAGAATGGTCAACAATCGTACGCCTAATCAAATATTATATTTTTGAACTTAAGGACGGAAAGAGACAAAGGACAGACCAGTGCTGAAATTTTTTTTTTCGTTCGCCAGCTTTTACCTCTGACGAAGTCCCTAGAGACTATGAACTAAATTTTGCATGTTAATCCATTTTTTTCCCTGGCAGCCGTGTGCACAGGGGTCCCTCGCCGCACAGGCAGATAACTCCGAATTCGGAGGTACTAATATTTTTTCCATGGATAAGTAATTGACGTTTCAAGCCGGGCCTCGCTGCTGAGACCAGGGCTGGTTGCCGGGGAGAGAAATCATAAACAAAAATATAGACCGGTAAAGCCGGGATTTGAACCCACAACCTCTCTGTCGCGAGGAAGGCGTCTTGCCTCGAGACCAACCAGTCACCATGTTTGCAGGGCTTCCTTCTGGATAATTCTCTATCATCAAAAGAAAATGGGGGGGGGAGGCGTCAAATGGTAGCTAATGGCGATCAAAAAGTAAAAGAAAAACGACACAGCAACATGCAAGGACGAGATGATATTAAAATCATAAGAAAAATGCCGCAGGAGATATACGATGATGCCAGGCATCACAAATCTATCTTGTACATTCTACCGTCGAATCTGTCTATACAATAATTGCAGATTCAGTCACGAGAGAAGCTGCTCAGTAAAACAACATTCAGCATAAGACACTAATATACGACCAAACTACTGACAAATCTTGATTGCTTGCTGACAACCGTCTGTCCAGACTGCAAAGACCATGTATATACATAGCATATCAATTGATGTTTATTTCACTGATAAAGGCAGCGGGAGTGACCAAAACAGACAGATTTAGTGGATACAACAAGAGAAAGAATAAGTATATCAGTAGTCTTGAATTGCGCCCAAATAATAAGGCTGATAACCGGAGAGAATGGGAACCACTTGTACAAAAGTAAAAGTTCTCTTCCCACCTTACTAGGCGTATGGGGAATATGGTGTTAGTGACCATATTTTTCTATAACCACGGTACATTTTTGGGTGATTTGGTCGGTATTACGCCAGGCCGCCTTTACTTCTCAGAAAATCTCTGGTACCCATTTTTAGAGGGTGGACGAACCCCGGAGCCTTGTCAGTCTAAAAAAAAGCCGCCATTACTGGGGATAGAATCCGGACCTTTCTGGTCAATAAGCGAGCACACTAACCACTCAGCCACCGAGGCAATATCATCATCATCATCATCATCAAGTACCGGGCCTAGTGGCGTAGGTGATCATGTCTCTCCACAACTTTCGATCTCGGCAGCTATTTATCATTTCTGTTGTTGACCTTCTGCCAAGCCATTCTCTTTAAGCTGTCTGTTATTTTTTTTCTCATTGCTTCCCTTTATCTCTTCGTCTTTCAGTTTTTCCAGTTGTTACAATATATTCAAGTTGTTCTCTTCTCATTACATGGCCAAAAAATGGCGATTCATGATTATACAAAGAAATTACGACGGTGGTTTTCTGTTGCCTTCCGTCGGTTTGTTTACGGTTGACTCCGCTAGCCTTTGACTAAAAAGTCTCACCCACGAGGCAATATACAGGCAGTATATAAGAATATATAATCAGCACATGGTAGACAGTAGTAAGATGGACGACAACAAGGGAACAAGACAACATCGTGACATTCAAATATGTATGGCTGCCAAGAACAGAGAGAGAGAGAGAGAGAGAGAGAGAGAGAGAGAGAGAGAGAGAGAAAGAGACAGACATACAGACAGACAGACAGAGAAAGAAAGAATTAGAATAAAAAATGTAATTTCTGAAAACAGTGCTGAAAGAAGAAAATAAGATTCTCTTATTTATTGTTCATGTTATATCAAATATGGAGGCGAAGGCGCACCTCCCAGCACAAGAGCTGGAAGTTGTCAGCGACCCACAGCTGATGGCTTGCGTCAGGATCGGTGAAACAAAACCATCCAGACCCTGCACCACCTCTCCGTGGTGCCTCCAGTAACAGACTAACCTGTCTAGTCTGTCCAAGCGTGCAGGGATCGAAGAGAGAAGACAACCCGGTACTCAAAAATGTCGTGCTGAAATCGGATGTGTTGGGCCGAAAGGCGCAAATATAACAGTTATACTGCAAACCACAACACAACGCAGACACGTCCACTACGTCCTTGTAAGGACGGATGATGAAGAGGAATATTCTAGTCTACCACGATACTCTAGAATACTTTAGTCATCGGGCGAACGCAACCAACCAATCATATCAAGTATGAACATATAGAGGACAGGAGATCCCATGACAGCGTATACCATCAAGACATGAGACTGTGAAATGGCGCTACACGTTAGCAAATCTTCGATGCGGAAATGGGCACACGATGATGATATAACCATCATCATCAGGTGCAATACCGGTTGACGTAGGCGATCATCTCTCTCCACATCACTCGGTCCTTTATACATGTGATAATTTCCATCGGTGCTATTTTATTATGCCATTTGGATAAGCTGTTCAAAATATTTTTTTCTCTTGGTTTTCCTCTACTCTTCTTTCCATTCATTATGTCCCTTGTTATCATCATCATGTGCACACCGGTTGGCGTAGCCGATCATGTCCTTCCACAATCTTCTATCTACAGTGCATCGTATGAGTTCTGTTGTTGACTGTTTTCCATGCCATGACACCAAGCTATCCAGTAGTTTTTCTCTTTGTCGTCCGCGACATCTCTTTCCTTTTATTTTGCCAATTGTAACCAAATATTCCAACTTTCCTCTTCTCATGATGTGCCCGAAAAATGTTGATTGTTTCTTTCTCATGTTTTTTAGGAGCTGCCTTTTTTGTGTTGGCCTCTTTGAAAACTTCCTCACTGGTCTTTTTAGCTGCCCAGGGAACTTTCAACATTCTTCTGAGAAATCCCATCTCTGTAGCCTCTAATCGTCTTTTCATTTGTTTGTCTACTGTCCATGATTCGCTTCCATAGGTCAGAATTGGTTCTAAATAGAACAGAGTCCCTTGTTATAACATTCTCAAATACTTCTTTTCGCGTGACATTTCCAATAAATGTAGTTGCCTGTTCCTTGTGATTTAGTTAATATTTCTGGTTTCTCCATCTCGTTTTAAACATTCTTCATTTGTAATTTTTGCTATCCGTGCAATTCGTAGAATTCTTCTAATAAACCAAATGTCAACTGCCTCTAATGCTCTTTACATTACCCTACTTATCGTCCATGACTCACTTCCATGCAGTAGAACAGGTTTGATGTAGAACTTTAGGAAATATAACATATAATTTGAATAAAATAACAGAGACAACATTACAAACTTCAGAAAGCAGCCAAAAAGTATCAGTTCGGATTAATTGATATTTGGCCACAAGTGTTGGGATGTGTTTACATTGCCAGTGTGTATGTGCTTTGCCTGAGTCGTCTTGCGCCTTTTCGATCGGAGCGACGAGTATAACGACTGTTAATACAAACAAACTGTCGTTCCAGGCACCGCCTTCCCGTCGCTATAAACATTCCTGGCCAGTTTTATCACAGGAAGCTGTTACCATTTCCATCTCGGAGTTCAATGCCAGGAAGGCAAACTTCCTTGAAGGGAAACATTTCTCACACGAACTATCGGAAAAAAATATAACCGTCTCGTGATACTGGTAGTTTGCGAGGTGCCGTTACTGTGATCATTGTTTACAACCCATGGACTTCTTACATGAAGAATAAATCTTGTTTTTGTTACAAAGCGCAGCAAAAGTAATTTAACTGTTTCTTTAACACATTGCAAGAGAAATTTTCAAGTTTATTTACAACATGGCAGTAGTAATTTTAGTTGTTTTTTTAAAGACATATAAGAGTGAATTCCAAGTTTCTCTAAAACACTGCAAGAATAATTTTCAAGTTTCTTTAGAACACTGCAAGAATAATTTTCAAGTTTCTTTAGAACACTGCAAGAATAATTTTCAAGTTTCTTTAGAACACTGCAAGAATAATTTTGAAGTTTCTTTAGAAAACTGCAAGAATAATTTTCAAGTTTCTCTAGAACACCGCAAGAATAATTTTCAAGTTTCTCTAGAACACTGCAAGAATAATTTTCAAGTTTCTCTAGAACACTGCAAGAATAATTTTCAACTTTCTTTAAAACACTGCAAGAGTAATTTCCAAGTTTCTCTAGAACACCGCAAGAATAATTTCCAAGTTTCTCTAGAACACTGCAAGAATAATTTCCAAGTTTCTCTAGAACACTGCAAGAATAATTTCCAAGTTTCTCTAGAACACTGCAAGAATAATTTAAGAGTAATTTCCAAGTTTCTCTAGAACACCGCAAGAATAATTTTCAAGTTTCTCCATGACACTGCAAGAATAATTTCCAAGTTTCTCTAGAACACTGCAAGAATAATTTCCAAGTTTCTCTATGACACTGCAAGAATAATTTAAGAGTAATTTTCAAGTTTCTTTGAGATATAGCAAGAGTAATTTTTAAGACTCTTTAAAACATACATGAGCAATTTTTAAGTTTCTCTAACACTGCAATAGTAATTTTCAAATGTCTCTGAAACAAATGTCTCTGAATCAAATGTCTCTGAAACAAATGTCTCTGAATCAAATGTCTCTGAAACAAATGTCTCTGAAACAAATGTCTCTGAATCAAATGTCTCTGAAACAAATGTCTCTGAATCAAATGTCTCTGAAACAAATGTCTCTGAAACAAATGTCTCTGAATCAAATTCTTGTCAAATGTCTCTGAAACACTACGTAAGTATTATTCACCGTTTCTCTTAAACATGGCAACATTAATTTTCACTGTTTCTCTAAAATATTATAGTAAAGTTCCGTCTTTCAAAGAATGACCAGAATATACCCATGTTTCTCTAGACAGACAACTACCATAAAAAATTTACAGTAATTTCTTTTTAAAAATACGGTAAAGTCTCCGTCTTTCAAAGAATCGACAAGAAAAATAATATGTTTTATAAAATAGACACTAATACATCTTAACCATTTCTCTAAAAAATCATACTAATAAATTTAACTATTTCTCTAAAATATTATACTAATAAATTTAACCATTTCTCTAAAATATTATACTAATAAATTTAACCATTTCTCTAAAATATTATACTAATAAATCTTAACCATTTCTCTAAAATATTATACTAATAAATTTTAACAATTTCTCTAAAATATTATACTAATAAATTTTACCATTTCTCTAAAATATTATACTAATAAATCTTAACCATTTCTCTAAAATATTATACTAATAAATTTTACCATTTCTCTAAAATATTTTACTAATAAATCTTAACCATTTCTCTAAAATATTATACTAATAAATTTTAACAATTTCTCTAAAATATTATACTAATAAATCTTAACCATTTCTCTAAAATATTATACTAATAAATCTTAACCATTTCTCTAAAATATTATACTAATAAATTTTACCATTTCTCTAAAATATTATACTAATAAATCTTAACCATTTCTCTAAAATATTATGGGGGATCAAAAGCAACTGCGAAATGCGGTCGCAATAGCAGGGTGACGCACCACCAGCTGACAACGAGCTAGCAGTGCCACCTCCTTGTGGTCTCCCCTGGTAACAGCCCGCGTCAAAACAGGCTGGCTAACAGAATATATTTCCGATCTGTGATCGCAGCCTTGTGCTATAGTCATGAGAACACCTGCGTGAAAGACATTGTCCACGATAGCTAATTTTTAAGTTAGCTGTGTGGCAGTGTTCCCTACCTAGCGTTTGGCTTTTCGTGACAAGCCGCTGTGCCACTGAGTACGGGTTCGAACCTGCTTCGGGCAGTTCTTTGTTTTTTTTCTGTTGTTGATTATTTGTCATTTTTTTCCGAGTGCTGTAAACATACCTCTTCCTCTGAATTGATTCGCTGATTATCGCCTCGGAAGTTTCCCTCTATAACAATATTAATTTATTATTATTTGTCTCCTGACTAACAGAAGCGAGGATCGCAATGTTCCCTGTAGTGGTGGCTGTTACTGATATAGAAGACCAGTATTGCAGTACCTCTGGGCTAGACTAGTAGTTTCCCAGAATAGCATGGTATAGACGAACTCCAACTTCTCCAGTAAGAGCCGGGAATGTCAAGAAAGCCATTACAAATGAGTCAAAGGACACCCAGCCGGCATCAACTCGTGGCTTTACGTCAGCTCAACTATAAATAACTAATAAATTTGACCATTTCTCTAAAATATTATACCAATAAATGTTACAATTTCTCTAAAGGTAAACATAAAGTAAGAAGAAATAAAGTAAAGAGCCCCCGTCACGCCAAGTGGCGGCGTATAGGGAATATGGTGTTAGTGACCATAATTTTTACAGACCTTTAGAACATGGTTTTGGGATAATGTGGTCGGTATTACGCCCGTGCCTCTTTACTTTCACAGAAAAAAATCAGGTACCCATTTAAGACTGGGCGAACCCGGAAGCCGTCGAACCCTACCTCTTGTCCTTTGTAGTCCAGTTAACTAACCACTGAGCTATCGCGGCTCCCTAAAGATAAAGTACAGACCTAAATCGGCGACTTAGCCTGTAGTTTTCACCTATTTGTGCTCGGCTGCTTACCCAGAAATGTTCGGTAACTTCTTTATAGTGTCACTTCAAGCATCGAAACTCACGATGCGAGGCGGAATTCATCACCTTCGCAGAGTACTACCCTGGTATCCATTTCACTAGTGGCTGGGTCGACCGCGGGCGTATTTTTATTCCAACCATGAGTACAACTCACACTACTTCTCGCGGGAATCGAACACGGGTTGTCCGAACGTCGGTAGCCCAATCGGGTGGTTTTCCAAACTAGGCTACCGAGGCCCCTATTTCTCTAAAACATTATATTAATAAATCGTGCCATTCTCTAAAATATACGAATAAATCTCACCGTATCTCTAAAACATTAAGCGAATAAATCTCACCATTAAAAAAAAAACAGAATAAAATCTTTCCATCTCATTAGTGGTTATTATTTTTGAAGGAACTTTCACTCTTAGTTAAAACCTGACATTCTTTAAAACGTGTCTTGTCCGTGAACTTTTTACTTTCCAGTTCTTGCAGTCTTCATTGTGACACTAATGAATTATATTTGACAAAATGATTAAATAATTTAGCAATTTTTAAAGTTGTTATTTTTCTCCCTTATACCTTCTCTTTAGTTTCTTTCTTCATCTTCTGTCTATACTTTTTCTTTCCTTTGTAATCATTTATTTAATTTCTCTTCTTTTTTTTTAACCACCTCAGTACTTTTTACATCTTTTTTTCACGTTGTTTCTTTCTTCTTTATTTTCCAACTTTTCTCCATCCTCTCTTCTTCTCTTATTATTAATTTACTCTTTCTTCTTCCTTTCTTTTCTTCCTCGTTACTTCTTAAACTTATCATGGGCCAGGGAGAGATAAAAACCAAATTCCGAAACTATTAATTTGGATCTTGTAGTACAATTAGGGAACAGACAAATAATTGCAGTGCTGCTTTAAAGCTAGTAGCAAGGAACAAGTGATGGGGTGTAACGTACACTCCTACAAGCTATGATGACAGCTTTACAAAAAAGGAACACAAGAAAATACTGACGTTTCGGCCTACATGCGACTTTCTTCAGAACACGAGAACAACACAAATTGATAACGAGAATGATCGGGGACAAGAAAATCAAAAGAAAAAAAAAGCCTATAATTATTTATGACAAACAAGGAAGTTCTGAATCAGCTGAACATTTAAAACAAAGAACTACTTAACACAATTCGAAAAAGACAACTTAAAATTTTGAGGGATGTGAAGAGGCTCAATGCCATACTAAAAGTCATCTTGAGAGGGAAGCTACAAGGTAAACGAGGCAGAGGCAGACCAAGCCTAAAGTGGACAGATAACGTCAAAAGGTGAGCAGGTGAAACAGTGGCAACCTGCACCACCAAGACAGGAGACGGGGAGACAATGCTGTTCCTTGGTAGCCAACCATCGATGTAGAGACGGAACCAAATGAATGAACGAAATATTAGTTGAATCGCTCTCTCTCTCTCCAGAAGACGATTTATTATAATTATTTAATTAACTTTATCTTTTAAATAAGGACAAGAAATTATAATTTCTATAATTTGATTAGTTCTTACCTTTCTCCTGAACTTTCTTATACTTCTCCAGACACTTCGCTACAATTACCTCCATCTCATTATATTCTCACGTAGAGACCACTTATAATTATTTTTATTAATATTATCATTCTCTTAAGAAGGTCATTTATAAATATTTCCTTAACTTTATCCCTCCCAAGAATACAAATTATAATTTCTAAAATTATGTTATTAAGATTAATTCCTACCTTTCTACTTCAGAGCCTATTTGTACTTCTCCAGACAAGTGACCGTAACTGCCTTGAACGTAACCATGGGAACTAGCATGACACTCTCATAAAGCGACCATTTGTTATAATTATTCTTTATCATCATTCTCCTAATGAGGTCAATAATAGGACAACAGATAAGGAAATCACTGGAGTCTGTAGAAATATAGTTTTACAGAAGAATGTTGAGAATACCATGGACAGCTAAGAAGAGTAATGAAAACGTTTTTTTTTTTTTTAAATCGTTCGCCAGCTTTTACCTCTGTCGAAGTCCCTAGAAACTAGGAACTGAATTCTGCGTGTTAATCCATTTTTCCCTGGCAGCCGTGTGCACTGGGGTAACTCGCCACACAGGCAGATAACTTCTACTTCGGAGGTACTCATGTTTTTTTAAAACGTTCTGAAAGAGGCTAAAGAAAAAAGAGAGTTAATTTCCAATATTAGGAAGAAACAATGATCATTTTTTGGCCATGTAGTGAGAAGAGAACAACTGGAATATATTGTAACAACTGGAACAATTTAGGGACGAACTGATAGAGTGAAGCAAAGAGAAAAGATAGACAGCTTAAGAGAATGGCTTGGCAGAAAGTCAACAACAGAAATGATAAATAATTGTCGAGATCGAAAGTTGTGGAGAGACATGATCACCTACGCTAGCAGGCCCGGTGCTTGATGATGATGAATTAGATCCATTATTATAATTAAATCTTAACCTTATCCTTCTCGAAAGATTAAAAATGATAATTTCTAAAATTATCTTAAGATTATTTCCTTACCTTTCTCCAACGGTGCCTTTTTATACTTCTCCAGCCGCTTGACTGCAATTGCCTCCAACTTAACCCTGGCGGCCGGATACTCCTTCAAGACATCCCATAAATCTTTCTTTGACAGGCAGAAAAGGTCAGAGTATCCTACAGATCGGACACTGGCTGTTCGCCTGTTTCCTGCTGTTCCCATATTTAAAATACTGATCTCACCAAAGTAGCTGCCTGCGGTGATAAAGAGATGTTCTCGTTGATATATCATAATTGTTAAATAATAAGATGCAATTAATACTCACTCTATTGCTTCTTTGTTGTCGTCTTTACCTAACCTATCTCCACCTCCTCGTCCTCCTATTTCTTCTTCACCTCCTCTTTCCCTTTCTTCTTCTCTTCCTCCTCCTCTTTCTCTTTAACCTCTTTCTTCTTCTCGTCTTCTTTTTCTTTGTATTCTTCTCTTTATCTTCTTCTTCTTTCTTTAACTTCGTTCTTCCACTTTTCTTTTCGTCTACTTTTTCTCTTTAGATTTCACTTCTTCTTGTTCTCATCCTTCTGCTTATTGTTTTTCATTTCCCGTGCTTCTTATCATTATCTTCTTCTACTAGCTTTCCTCCTTCACATTATTATGTTTCTTCTCCTTCTCCACCTTATTTTCCCTCGTCTACTTCTACTCCCCTTCATCATCTTCATCTCTTCCTTGTCTTGCTGCCCATTCTCATTATTCTTATCGTTCTCCATTTTCTTCTTCTCTTCAGTTCTCCTTCATATTCGCTTCTCTACCTTCTCCACGACGTCTACAACTACGTCGCTTGTATTCACACTCCGATAGGAATAAGTAACACATAACTTAAAACAGTGTACCAAAGGGGAACAACTGTAACTCATTGTCTAATTAACTTATTACTAAAGACAAAACATCAGGATAGTCCGCGATCGTCTCTAGGTTTAAACAGCCGTAAATTGTACTTGATTTTTCTGTGAAAGAAAAAACCGCTCTGGCGTATTACCGACAACATTGCTATAAAAATAATGTGCCGACGGACTATAACAATATGGGGAACTATATTCATCATACGCTACGAGGTGGTGCACGGGACTCTCTTTCTTTTTTTTTTTTTAAATGCACGAGTTAATCCTAATGTTCTGTGCTGTTCTATTTTCTGTTTAGGTTATTTGGTAGGCCGTGTATATATAACCAGTGATGGAACATGTAAAACTGAAATAAACAAAAGAATAGGAATGGCATAAAGTAATTTTAATGTCACGAACAACATACTAACATTAAAACAAATAACACCAGGGCTAAAACTAAGAATAGCTAAATGTTACATCTTCTCAACATTCCTGTATGGTGCAGAAACATGGACATTAGACAAGAAAACAGAACAGAACAGAACAGAAAATCGAAGCCTTTGGAATGTGGATATATAGAAGAATAGGAAGAATTGGATGGAAGGAAAAGAAAACAAACGATGAAGTTTTAAAGCAACTAAAAATAAAAAGAGAACTAATAAACATAATTCAAACAAGACATAAGCTTTCTGCACCATGCTAAAAGACACAGCAACCTGCCAAAATTAATCTTAGAAGGGAAAATATAAGGTAGAAGAGACAGAGGCAGACCAAGACTAATATGGACGAGTAACATCAAAAGATGGACAAATCAGCATATGACAGACAACCTGCACTAGCAAGGCAAGAGACAGAGCGGAATGACTCTCCATGGTGGTCAGCCTTCGATGCGGAGACATCACCCAATGATGATGATGATGATGAGGATGATGATGATAAGTTGGCCGTGTTCTTTAGCATGTGTTTCTAGTAGCAATGCGCCGTATAGATGAGTGCGGGCTCGATTCTGTCCCAGGCTGTCTATAGTTCTTTGTGTTCATTTTTTTATTATTCTGTTCTCCATTATCTGTGAATTTCTTCTTTTTTTTCCGAGTGTTGTAAACGTATATCTTTGCCTGAAATTATTCACTGTTTTCTGATTCGAAAAGTTGTAAATTACGCTTTTGTGTTAATTTGTAATTTCATACTACGTTACACGTAGATAACTGGGATACAGTATAAAAAAAAAAAAAAAAAAAAAAAAGTAAAGTACCCCCGTCACGCCAAGTGGCGTATAGAGAATATGGTGTTAGTGACCATGAATTTTACAGACCTTCAGCACATGATTTTTGGGGTAATGTGGTCGGTATTACGCCCGTGCCGCTTTACTTTCCCAGAAAAAAAATCCGGTACTCATTAAAGGCTGGGTGAACCGGGCAGCCGTCGGTTGGATCGTCCCTAGCCTTCGAACCCGAATCCTTTGTCGTCCAGTTCACTAACCACTGAGCTATCGACTGGGCGCAGTGATACCACCCAAATACTACTCGAAGCATCCCACATAAAACAGGGTACACCAGTGATTCCCAAACCTTTAATACCCTCGGCCCTTTTTACTACTGATCCTACACCGTAGGTACCCCCGTGGTATTTACAATAGTATTCATTTATTCATTCTTTTTAATATCGGGCCGAAGACGGCTCTCCGAGAGGAAGTTAAAGGTCACCACAAATAATAAAGACGGTGACGTCTTTCATCATTTATTCTCAGCACATGACCGTTGTATTTCCAACGCCACCTTCTTATAAATCTCGACACGTTTTCTCATTTCGATTCGTCTTTTACCTGTTCATTTGATGTGTATTCTAACGATAGAACAAGCCAGATAAACTCTAATTGCCTAATAGGATATAAAAAGTATAGACGAAGAGGGAGCAACAGAAAATGATACCAAAATAAGGATATCAAATGCAAGAGGACCATTCGTTGCACTGGGAATCATATGGAAGTTCAAAGAAATTAGGTTAAATACAACAATAACAATTTTCAGCTCCAATGTTAAGTCAGTTTTATTATATGGCTGTGAAACATGGAGAACAACTGAAATGACAATCATGAAGATACATACTTTCATTAATAGATGCTTACGCAGAATAAAAGGATGGAAATGGCAGGACAAAATCACTAACATAGAATTATGGAAATGTACCAGTCAAATACCAGTGGATAAAGAGATACAGCGAAGACGATGGCGCTGGATAGGACACACAGTGCGGAAGCCAACTGAGAGTATTACACAACAGGCCCTTTTAGGAATCCCCAAGGAAAAAGACAAAGAGGGAAACCAAGGGGTTCTTGGAGAAGTCAGATGGAAGCAGAGATGAAAATGATGCGGAAGGCATGACATGATTCAAAAAGAATGGCAAGAAACAGAACGACTTGGAAAGTGTTTGTTGAAGACTTATGCTCCACAGGGAGCTGAAAGGTAGAAGAAGAAAAAGAATATAAAAATTAAAGTAAAGATCTCCGTCACGCTAAATGGTATATAGGGAATGTGGTGTTAGTGACCATGATTTTTGGGGTAATGTGGTCGGTATTACGCCCGTGCCGCTTTACTTTCCCAGAAAAAAATTCGGTACCGATTTAAGGCTGGGCGAACCCGGAATTCCTTCGATCAGGATCAAACCCGCTCTTGTTCTTTGTAGTCCAGTTCACTAACCACTGGACTATCGCGGCTCCCCTCATTAATAAATGATGACATAATTAACTCTATTATGTAGAAACGTGTTCACGTACTAAAAAATCGGAAGCCTGTGCTGATCTTGTCATACATGTATTATGATCTCTACATATTTCGCTTGCCAAAATTTGGCGGCACCCCTGGCAGTCGTAACACACACTTTGAGAACCATTGGACTTTGTGGGTTCAATATCAGCATTGTCATCAAGTGCCGTGACATCCCTGCTGGCATAAATGTCAAGTTTCTCCAAAACGATCAGTTTCTGTAATTGTTTATTCATTGTTCTGCTGACAGTCACGGTATTTCAACCAACTATTTGGCTCGTATTCCGTTGTCAATGACTCACGCTTGGATACGTATTGTGATGTACTGTCTGTGGGGGCGATCAACACACTTAACCTGACAGCTGACTTCATGTGAGAGTCTGGAATCCTACTCTGATTGAGTCCTGATCGCAGAGAGAGAGGGATACGTATAAATCGTGAACGCACGGCTGTTTGTTTGTTGTTAGGATCATCATTGCTGCACACAGAAGGAACCTATAGGTGCTCCGAGATCTCTCGTGATAATCTCGAGAACATCCGACCTGGCCCTTGTGCATGAACTCCGTAGCAGGACCTGGGGTAAACAGTGTGGGTGGGTTTCTGCTGTATGCTGACAATTTTGCCCTAGCACCGGCAATATATATGTATATATATATATATATATATATATTGACAATATATATATATATGGAGAGCCGCGATAGCTCAGTGGGTAGTTAACTGGACTACAAAGGACAAGGGGTAGGGTTCGATCCCAACCGACGGCTTCTGGATTCACCCAGCCTTAAATGGGTGCCGGATTTTTTTCTGGGAAAGTAAATCGGCACGGGCGTAACACCGACCATATTACCCCAAAAATCATGTGCCGAAGGTCTGTAAAATTTATGGTCACTAACACCATATTCCCTATACGCCACTTGGCGTGACGGGGGTACTTTACTTTTTTTACTATATATATATGGCCTATCCTTTTCGATTTTAACAACCTAGTTATCTTTAACGTGCGCAAGTGCACACGGTAAACCCTATTTATTGCCGCTATCAAAGAGGGCTAGATACCGGATATCATTACCAACGTGGTCAGGGGCGGGCAGCGTCATAAAGAAACCACCGATTAATTTTTCCTATTAAAAAAAAAAATTACCACCGCTTGTGGTGGTCTTTGAACTCGGGCCCTTCCTGTCCTGAGACCGACGTCATAGTTCTAGACCACCCAGTGTTTGTTTTAAGCAAAAAGTTACATTTAGCCCTGTCCCCTAAAAACGTTGCAAAATTCATGAATGAGGTTTTTTTCTGAATCTACATGCCCCTCATCTTAAATTTGATATTTCGTGAAAGCGGTTTCAATTTGCAACACCTCAAAATGTTCTAATCAACTTGAATGTACCATAGAACAATCGAATATATATTATGATCCTGAAATGAACAAGTGAGCGTGAGAACTAAATTATCAGTGATAAATTGCAGTGAAAGAAGAATTCACAAAATACAAGTATTTTAATATGAGAAATAAGAAATGATTAAATGTTTAAGGTGATTAAAATAAGATGAAATCAATGAACTACTAAAAAGTACTTTATCGCGTGGAAGAAACTTGAGAAATCCTTAATAAAGAAAACAATATAAAGAATAATGAACAACTCAACTCTACTGACAACGGATATAGAACAAAATGAGTTTCTAGAAGAGCAGTTGAAGTTTCTTTACAGTGAAAATATAACAATTTAAATGTCCGTTTTACTATCTGCGTAGAGTATGGAAGATTATTAACAATGAAAGAAAAACATCTGAAATTTCATAATTATCGGTTAGAAAATATTACCGTTTCGTGAATATTGACACGAAAGTATTACAGTTTCTTTACGTTGAATTAAAATTATTGAGTACATGAATTACTTTAAAAATGAGAAACAGATATACTTGACTCACATTTTGAACAGAATCCCAAGTCTCTAAGCTTCAACATAATCCGGATTAAAATAGTCGGTGTGGTCTGGATTTATGACTGGCTATGTCATCGCCAGATTGTGTTTTTTTCTTTGAGTTCTTCATGTGAGTTGACAGATCTGACATTACGTATTGGTAGTACACAAAGAGCAAGCTGTTTCAGTTTTGGGTTTGCCTTTACGCGATCATATAATGTTTCCCAAATATTATTGTGGAGTGATAGATAAGGAAAACACTAGAGGATATAACAGTAATTAACACATGAAATAGCAGTATTTGTAGTTGTATATTAGTAAATGAAATTGTAATTAAAGTAGAAGTAATAGTACGTGTCATCATCATTAGGTCACATGTGCTTTACAGAACTTTGCATTTCACCACAGCCCGTCTGAAAGAATCTCTTTCTCTGGCCAAATCTCCCACAGAACGTTACATTCACCACAACCGTCTGAGAGAATCTCTATCTCTAGCCAGATCTCCCACAGAACGTTACATTCACCACAACCGTCTGAGAGAATCTCTGTCTCTAGCCAGATCTCACCCAGAACGTTGCATTCACCACAACCGTCTGAAAGAATCTTTGTCTCTAGCCAGATCTACCACAGAAAGTTACATTCACAACAGCCCGTCTGAAAGAATCTCTGTCTCTAGCCAGATCCCACAGAACGTTACATTCACTACAGCCCGTCTGTAAGAATCTCTGTCCCTAGCCAGATCTACCATAGAACGTTGCATTCACCACAACCGTCTGAAAGAATCCCTGTCCCTAGCCAGATCTACCATAGAACGTTGCATTCACCACAACCGTCTGAAAGAATCTTTGTCTCTAGCCAGATCTGCCACAAAACGTTGCATTCACCACAACCGTCTGAAAGAATCTCCGTCTCTAGCCAGATCTACCACAGAACGTTGCATTCACAACAGCCCATCTGAAAGAATCTCTGTCTCTTGCCAAATCTCCCACAGGACTTGCATTGATCACATCCCGTATGAAAGAATCTCTGTCTCTAGCCAGATCTACCACAGAACGTTGCATTCACCACATCCCGTTTGAAAGAATCTCTGCCTCTAGCCAGATCTCCCACAGAACGTTGCATTCACCACAACCGTCTGAAAGAATCTTTGTCTCTAGCCAGATCTGCCACAAAACGTTGCATTCACCACAACCGTCTGAAAGAATCTCCGTCTCTAGCCAGATCTACCACAGAACGTTGCATTCACAACAGCCCATCTGAAAGAATCTCTGTCTCTAGCCAAATCTCCCACAGGACTTGCATTGATCACATCCCGTATGAAAGAATCTCTGTCTCTAGCCAGATCTACCACAGAACGTTGCATTGACCACATCCCGTATGAAAGAATCTCTGTCCCTAGCCATATCTCCCACAGAGCGTTGCATTGACCACATCCCGTTTGAAAGAATCTCTGTCTCTAGCCAGATCTCCCACAGGACTTGCAGTGACCACATCCCGTATGCAAGAATCTCTGTCTCTAGCCAGATCTCCCACAGAAAGTTGCATTCACCACAGATCGTTTGAAAGCTTGTTTCTAGCTAGAGATACTAATTTTGTTGTCATGTTCAAGGTCTCCTTAATGTCTTGAAATCACTTTCTTCTTGGTCTGCCCCTGACGCGACACCCAGGAACCATGCCTTCCATTATTGTTCTTTCCAACCTGCCATGTCTTTTGACGTAGCCATAGTATTTTAATTTCCTCCGTGGAATAGAATTTATAAGCCAATTATTTTAAATTTTTAAATCTGTTAATATGTCTTCATTGCTCTGTTCCATTATCGTAAGGATTCTTAATTAGCATTTTGTTTCGAATGAATCGATTTTCTTTCTTACTGTTTGTGATTTTGTCCATGATTCGCAACCGTATGTTGCTATGATGACGATACATGCTCTCAGTAATTTTAATTTTACTGTCTTGCTGGTATTCTGCCGCATGTTCTTTATGACGTTTAATCTTTGTGTTGCTATTGCTAATCTTCTTTTGATCTCTTTCTGGGAGTCTACATTCTTAGTTACTACAGATCACAGACACTCATAGTTTTTATTTTGTAATAAAACCACATTCTTCACTGTTGATGATTATTTTAGGTCGGCTTATTGTTTAACAATAATAATATAATGTAATATTTTAGTTTCCTGTTTGTTTAGACTAAGTTTTTGCTTTTCAATGTGTTACAGTAGATGTAGTAAAAAAACAGTACAGTGCCTCGTTACGCCAAGTCGCGAATAGGGAATATGGTGTTAGTGACTATAAATTTTATGGTTTGGCCACCTGGTCAAAATGAATCCTTACCAATCACCATCAAGGGCGTTCTTCTCGAGAATGCATGGAAAAAGACCAAGAGGAAGACCCAGAAGAAGATGGATAGATGCAGTGACAGAGACATGTAACAACAAAGGAAAATCACTAATTCAGACAGTTCGAGCAGCTCAAGAACGACAAATGATATAAACCACGACACCTTTTAGGTATCAGTGAGAAAGAGAAAAGAAGAAGAAGAAAGACTATAAATTTTACAGACCTTCGGTACACGATTTTTGGGGTAATGTGGTCGGTATTACGCCCGTACCGCTTTACTTTCCCATTTAAAAAATCCGTAACTCATTTAAGGCTGGGTGAACCAGGAAACCGTTGGATCAGGATCGAACCCGACTTCCGGCCTCCTGTAGTCCAGTTCACTAACCGCAGCGCTACCGCCGCTCCCAATCTAGACATAAGCCGAGTAAAATGAAATGGGAAGAAAAAGACAATACTATAACAACATCTTATGACATTCTAAAGTAAAGGTTCCCTTCACGTCTTAATACGCATTTTGGGAATATGGTGTGTTAGTGACCATATTTTTCTATAACCACGGCACATTTTTAGTTCATGTGGTCGGTATCACGCCAGGCTGCCTTTACTTCCAAAAAAATATCTGGTACCCATTTTTAGAGACTAGACATTGTACATGGCTGCTAAAAGAACGGGATATATAACATTTTGGTATCTCCCTCATGGTGGACTGGGTGGTCAAGGGTCTAGATTAGAGATAACGCATTAACCTTGGGTGGTCAAGGGTCTAGATTAGAGATAACGCATCAACCTTGGGTGGTCAAGGGTCTAGATTAGAGATAACGCATTAACCTTGGGTGGTCAAGGGTCTAGATTAGAGATAACGCATCAACCTTGGGTGGTCAAGGGTCTAGATTAGAGATAACGAGTCAACCTCCAGTTAAGAAGGTGAGTTTCGAATTCAGTTATAGGTGGTAGGAGTTTTTCTCCTCGATCATGTAGTATTTTCGTACTTTGTACCTCCCCCTAATCTCTGAGTAGTGAGATCTGATGTCTAGCCCACTCGGATAACGGCAAAGAACAGGAAATCTAGCGTGCAATATACACACGTTAAATAAACATTGGCAGTTAAAAGTCGAAAAGACTAGGCCAAAATAGTCGTTGCAAAAAAAAAAAATTGTTTACAAATTACAAATCTACCAATATCAAAGACGGATATGTCGGGCCGAAATGAGCAGACTCCCGGCTTAGGATAAACTAACGACACAAAATACTCAAGTCCACTTAACGAGGAAGCGCTGAAGAAGATGAGTCTCCCTCGACTGTCTTCTTCTCTATCTTTCAGCTCCCTGTGGAGCATAGGTCTTCAACAAACACTTTCAACTCCCTGTGGAGCATAGGTCTTCAGCAAACACTTTCAGCTCCATGTGGAGCATAGTTCTTCAACAAACACTTTCAGCTTCCTGTGGAGCATACGTCTTCAACAAACACTTTCAGCTCCCTGTGGAGCATAGGTCTTCAACAAACACTTTCAGCTCCCTGTGAAGCATAGGTCTTCAACAAACACTTTCAGCTCCCTGTGGAGCTTAGGTCTTCAACAAACACTTTCAGCTCCCCGTGGAGCATAGGTCTTCAACAAAAACTTTCAGCTCCCTGTAAAGCATAGGTCTTCAACAAACACTTTCAGCTCCCTGTGGAGCAAAGGTCTTCAACTAATACTTTCAGCTCCCTGTGGATGCTTTGGTCTTCAACAAACACTTTCCAACACGTTCTGTTTCTTGCCATTCTTTTAAGATCATTCCATGTCTTCCCCATCATCTTCATCTCTGCTACTATCTGTCTTCTCCAAGAATGTTTTGTTCTTCCTCTTTGTCATTTCACCCGGGGATTCCAAAAAAGGGCCTTTTGTATAATACTCTTAGTTGGCTTCGTCTAAAAGCCTCCCTCGACTTTGGTAGAGATATAAGAAGTGAGAAAGAGTAGAAGAATGTGAAAACAAATTTCATGGTTTAGGAAAATGCATTTCATTTGTTTAGAACTTATTTTCATGTTTCAAAGATCAAAATTTTTTTTTAAATTACAAAATAAAAATGTTAAATTACGAATAATCTTTCCGTAATCGTAAGCGACATTAACTGCCATGTCAGTTTTTCCTTTCTTCTTATTCATCTGCTGTTGCCTCGAATACGTGCTGGAGAAAGGTAAAATGTATAATATAATCTGATGGCTGTTGATGCTGTGTTGATTCTCTTGCCGTTATTAAGGATTAGGGGCTGTTTTCGTGGTTTTTACATTCGATATGTAACGGATTAGGGCAAAGAGGTTAGACATTACCACAACTCTTGGGATAAGGAGTTTACTTAACTTAAGTACGAAGGTCAGAGCGATTTATTTTTTTATTTATTTATACAAGAAGCATATGTAGAGTAGAATCTTGATCATCTCTGGTTTACAAATTCAGAGGCAGCTGTCATTAACAGTCAGCTTTGAGTTGGTAATTAACTTTCAACATAGGCGTTGGCCGAACTATATAACCCGCTAAAACACATTCACACATAATTTTACAATTATTAACAACTTTGTTAAGCCAAAAATATATCATCTTGACATTCACATAATTAATACAATTGTTTAACAGTTTAAATATACAACGAAGAACAACCAAAATTCTCATGAGTGATCAACAATTCCAGCGAATAACCAACACTCACAGGAAACAATAAACACTATCGGAAAAACAGCCAACACTTCCAGCGAACATTCAACACACTCAACAATCAACAAACACTCTCGTCAAATATTCAAGGCTTCCAGCTAACAACCACAACTCTCACGAGTAATCCACACTTCCAGAGAGCAACCAACATTTTCAACAAATAAACAGCACTCTCGAAGAACAACCAACATTATCAAAAGGCAAACAACACTCACGATGAACAAACAACCAACACTTTCAACAAACAATCAACACTTTCAACAAACAACCAACACTTTCAAACAAAAAACCAACACTTTCAACAAACAACCAACACTCTGATCAAACAACAAACACTCTCAACAAACAACCAAGACTCTCAACAAACAACCGCACTCCCAAGAAACAACCAACAATCTTAACTAACAACCAACACTTTCAACAAACAACCAACACTTTCAACAAACAACCAACACTTTCAACAAACAACCAACACTCTGAACAAACAACAAACACTCACAAACAAAAACACTTTCACCTTATTCATCATCATCACCAAAATCTCGCTTACCAGGCTTAAGAGTTGCCAAGACAGTCTTGCCGTTGTCCGCCACAACGTGCAGCCGCCCTCGGTTCACAATATACATCTCCTTGCCCACCTCACCTGAGATGATAGAAACCATTTATGACAAAACATCGAAATATTTAAGTAAAGTAAAGTACCCCCGTCACGCCAAGTGGCGTATATGGAATATGGTGTTAGTGACAATAAATTTTACATACCTTCAGCACATGATTTTTGGGGTAATGTGGTCGGTATTACGCCCGTACCGCTTTACTTTCCCAGAAAAAAAAATCCGGTACCCATTAAAGACTGGGGGAACCCGGAAGTCGTCTGTTATGATAGAACCCTATCCCTTGTCTATTGTAGTCCAGTTCACTAACCACTGAGCTATCGTGGCTCCAATCTAGATATTTAGCTGAATTTTAATTAGCGGGCTCTGAAAAAAAAAACAAAAAAAAACTAAAATGTAAGGTAAATGAGGCAGGTCAAGACGTGAACAAGTAACATTAAAAAAAATGGACATGTCAACCCATGGCAGCCTGCACCATCAGAGCTATAGGCAGAGCGGAATGGAGCTCCATGATAACTAACATATGATGCGGAGACGACACTTAATAGTGATGATGATGATGATTCATCATCAAGTACCGGGCCTAGTGGCGTAGGTGATCATGTCTCTCCACAACTTTCGATCTCGGCAGCTATTTATCATTTCTGTTGTTGACCTTCTGCCAAGCCATTCTCTTAAGTTGTCTGTTATTTTTTCTCTTTGCTTCCCTCTATCTCTTCGTCCCTCAATTTTTCCAGTTGTTACAATATATTCCAGTTGTTCTCTTCTCATTATATGGCCAAAAAATGATGATTATCTCTTCCTAACATTGGAAATTAGCTCTCTTTTTGCTTTGACCTCTCTCAGAACCTCTTCATTACTCTTCTTAGCTGTCTATGGTATTCTCAACATTCTTCTGTAAAACCACATTTCTACAGACTCCAGTGATTTTCTTGTCTGTTGTCCTATTGTCAATGATTCGCATCCATACATTAAGACTGGTTCTACATAACATTCAAGAACTCTTTTTCTTGTTTCTATTGTCAAAAATGGATTGCATAGTATCTTCCTCATTTTTTGGAAAGCTGCTTTTGCCTGAGCCATTATGCATCTCACCTCTTTTGTACATCTTCCGTCTGAGTTTAACAAAGTTCCCAAATATTTAAATTCATTTACCTGTTTTAATATTGTTACACTTGTCTTTATTTTGCACTGAGGTGATGTCTTTTTCTTTGTTGGGGATGATTATTAATTATCATGATGATGATTAACTAACCGTGAAAAAAATGTAGATAGTTAGCAGTTTTTTTTTCATTAGCGGATTCTAAAGTAACTGTGAAAAAAAGTACATACTTAGCAGTTTTATTTAAAGCGCTCAGAACTAACTGTGAAAAAAATGTAGATATTTAGCAGATTTTTATTTTTTTAATTAGCGGATTCTGAACTAACTGTAAAAAAATGTAGAAATTGTAATAAAAAAAAAATAATAAAAAAAATAAATTGACTGAATAATGATATTAATAATTTAACTGCTTGATTAGTGATACTGATAAATCGATTGATTAATGAAAAGTTAAAAATAAATTTATTCTTCTCCTGCTTTTTCCTTCTTCTTCTCCTTTCTTTCCTCATTTGCCTTTCAGCGTCGACGGGAAATATAATTTGAGGTATTTTACTTTTCGGTTGGCTTCTACGTATGTTTCTTAGTGTTTCTATTATTCCATCAATCCATCTTTCTTATGGTAGGTCTCTCATTCCTCAGAAGTGCTCACACACAGTTTATTAAAGGCTCGTTATGTTGTATTTTGGTGTTTTTCTCCTATCACGTGGCCAAACCATTTTATCTGCTGTTTCTTTATGTATTTTGTAGCAGGAATTATTTCAAGCTTTATTTTTCCTGAGTTTTTAATTTTGAATTGATATCTCAGACTGTTTTCTTCATGCCTCTAACAGATATCGGTAATTTAGAAAAATAAGTTCTGAATTAATAATTTAATATATAGCCAATTTCGTCTTGTCAGACGGTCTAGTGGAGGCTATTGTGTATATTTTTGAGGTTTTGTTTTTGTCGAACAGCTTCTCTCGTGGCTAATTCTACCAATGTTTGACAAACACACATGGCCACAGAATGAGCAAGTCAGGCCCACCGATCCACAGTGTTTTCCTTCATTTTTCATGAGTCTTTTCTCTTCTAAGTTTTGCCTTAGCACAGCCTCAAATAATGTTATATCATTCCTTATACATGATTTCCATGATGTGCGATCACTTGCCAGATGTTCCCAGTCATTTTCACAGGTGGAGAATTCATTCAGAGATGATTTACAGATATCTCTATATCGTAGTTTAGATCTGCCGATTTGTCTTTTTCCGTGTATTAGTTCACCATATAATATTTGCTTGGGGATGCATTTTTCTTCCATTCGCTGGACATGTCCCCGCCATCTTAGTCTTCGACATCTGAGCATCGACATGATTGTTGGGGTTTTAGCACGTTGCAGGACAGTTAAGTTGGTTATTTTGTCCTGCCATTTGATGTGCATTATTCTGCTGTAATTTAACAGTTATGGAGATAACACAGCGAAGTTGTGTCATTATAATTCTGATCCCATACGTTTTTTTGAATCTGCTGATGTTGAGGGGCCCGATGTTTTGCTTGGTATCTCGCCTGCTGGAGACTTTGGAGTTTGTTCTTGCGGAAAGTGCGTTTCTACATAGGGAGAACTCACTACGATGGAGAGAAAGAAGATTGATAAAGAAATGGAGAGATTATGCGGAGGAGGAAAAGACGAAAAAAGGATGGTATGTAAGGGAAGAATAATTAAAAAAGAGAATAGCAGAATAGAGTGATAAGACTCTTAAATTATGGAGTGATTTGAAAATAAAAGCACGTCATAGAAAAGGGGAAAACGAATAAGAGGATGATGGATTTAAAAAATGAAGAAAAATAAGAAAGAATAGGAAAAAAATACAAAAATAAGAACTACGAAATAAGAACTACTAAAATGGTAAATGGAATAAAAGAAAAAAAAAGCGCGCACACACACACACACACACACAATGAAAATAAGAAAAAAAAACAAAATAAAAGATACATTAGATGATTTCACACAAAAATATTTTTTAAAATGTTAATAAGGAAGAAAAAAGTTAACAAAAGAAGAAAAATACAACTCTAACATAATAAAACGAAGCAGAAAAGGAATAGAGGGGATTAGGAGGGGGAAATGAAGAACTAGTAGAATCTAAGAGATATTTAAACTTATAGAGGTGTACAAAAAAATAACATACCAAAAATGTAATGGCAAAATGGAGCAGTAAAAGTGGAACCAGCACATTCATTCATTCATTCATTCATTCATTCATTCATTCATTCATTCATTCATTCATTCATTCATTTATTCATTCATTCATTAATTCATTCATTTATTCATTCATTCATTCATTCATTTATCCATTTATTCAGTCATCCATCCATCGATCCATCCATCCACCTATTCAGTCATTCATGCATTCATCCGTACATCCTTACATCCATTTTATTCAATCATTCACCCATCCATATATTAATTAATTCAATCAATCATTCATCCATCTATTTATGCATTAATTCATACACACATCCATTATTTTAATCATCCTTTCATTCATTCGTGCATTCGTCTATCTATACACCAATTTATTCAATCATTTACCCATCCATCAATCCACAAATCTATTCATTCATTCATCCATGCATTCTTTCATCCATGCATTCTTTCATCCATGCATTCTTTCATCCATGCATTCTTTTATCCATTCATTGATCGATTCATTCATGCGTTCATTTATTCATTCACCCATCCATCTATTCATTCATTCATTCATTCATTTATCTATAGTGCATTCATTCACCCATCCATCCATCCATACCATCCATCCATCGATCCATCCATCCATCCATCCATCCATCCATCCATCCATCCATCCATCCACCCATTCATATATTCACCCATCATCCATCCATCCATCCATCCATCCATCCATCCATCCATACCATCCATCCATCCATCCATCCATCCATCCATCCATCCATCCATCCATCCATCCATCCATCCATCCATCCATACCATCCATCCATCCATCCATCCATCTATCCACCCATTCATATATTCACCCATCAATCCATCCATCCATCCATCCATCCATCCATCCATCCATACCATCCATCCATCCATCCATCCATCCATCCATCCATCCATCCATCCATCCATCTATCCACCCATTCATACATTCATCCATTTATTCAAACATTTACCCATCCATCCATCCATCCATTCATGTCTCCATCCATCCAACCATCCATTCATCCATCCCTCCCTCCCTCCCTCCCTCCCTCCATCCATCCATCCATCCATCCATCCATCCATCCATCCACCCACCCACCCACCCACCCATCCATCCATCCATCCATCCATCCATCCATCCATCCATCCATCCATCCATCCATCCATCCATCCATCCATCCATCCATCCATCCATCCATCCATTCATCTATTTATACATTCATCCATTCATTCAAACATTCACCCATTCATCATTCACTCATTTATTCATTCACCCATGTATTCTTTTATTCATTCACTGATCCATTAATTCATGCATTCATCCATACGTCTATTCACCCATTCACCCATCTGTGCTCTGGTCAACCACGTGACCGATCAGCCAAGAGGACCTTCCTCTGGCAATCGGTAGCCATCTTTCACTGTGAACGGACGAATCCTGCCTAAAGATAAGTCTCACGTTAATTTATTACCATATTTATATATATATACTTATACTTTCATATTTCCACATTTCACCTATCCTCCAACATGTAGCATATCATCTCTCTCTCTCTCTCTCTCTCTCTCTCATTTCTTATCCCTCCCTCCGTCCACTTCTCCTTTAACCTACCTGTCCCAGTCATCCTAGATGTAATTATTATTATCTGTGTCTCGTCTTGTGTTCTTGTTGAAGAAGGTGACATGCATTTTGCTGTGTTGCCTTATGGTAAAACGGTACCTTATATCTTATAGGAGTCTTATACTCCACTACTGGTTCCCATCCATCCTTCATTCATTCATTTATTCATTGCTCACGTCAATGTTGTTGGATATCATATCCGTCTATAACCTTCGATTTTGATCATCATCATCATTGTGTGCCTTCTCCGCAACGAAGGTTGGCTACCATGGATCGCCATTCTACTCTGTTCCTTGCTTTGATGGTGCAGGCTGACATAGATTGACTTGTCCATCTTTTGATGTTACTCGTCCATGTTAGTCTCGGTCTGCCTCTTTTGCCTTGTATTTTCCCTTCCAATATTACTTTTAGTAGGCTGTTGTGTCTTTTAACATGCCCCAAAAATTTCATTTGTCTTGTCTTAATTGTATTTAGTAGTTCTCTTTTTATTTTCAGCTGTTTTAAAACTTCATTGTTTGTTACCTTTTGTTTCCATCCAATTCTACATATTCTTCTATAAATCTACATTTCAAAGGCTTCAATTTTCTGTTGTGTTTTCTTGTCTAATGTCCATGTTTCTGTACCATACAGGAATATTGAGAAGACGTAACATTTTGCCATTCTTAGTTTCAGCCCTGCTGATATTTGTTTTGTTGTTAGTTTATTTTTCATGGCATTAAACAAATCGATATTGAACGCTACACAAAAGCTGAACTGTTGATCACTTCCCATGCCACGCCTTTAAACCGTTCAATAAAATGTCCCCTTGTTTACCTTTATCTCTCCTACTTTCTATTCTTCCTGTTAAGTAAAAAAAGTAAAGGACCCCCGTCACGCCAAGTGGCGTATAGGGAAATATGGTGTTAGTGACCCTATATTTTACAGACCTTCAGCACAAGATTTTTGGGGTAATGTGGTCGGTACTACGCCCGTGCTGCTTTACTTTCCCAGAAAAAAAATTCGGTACCCATTTAAGGCTGGGTGAACCCGGAAGCCGTCAGTTGGGATCGAACCCTACCCCTTGTCCTTTGTAGTCCAGTTCACTAACCACTGAGCTATCATTATTCCCGTTGCTGTTAAGAATTCAAACTCGTCTCTCCTCTACAAGTGCAAACTATAAATCAGGACAAACTTTTCCCAATAAGTGTTCTCATCTTTCTGTTATTGAGTTATTTAACTCATAAATATAAATAAATATACAAGTTGTAATATTTCTGTTTCCATATCTATCTGTTTTTGTTAGAACTTCATTTGATTTTTTTCCCTGTCAGTGGTATCTTTAGCATCTCACTCAAGAATTACATATCAATTGATTTTATCAACCGTCGTATTATACTGTTTACCGTCCATGATTGACAGTTATAAGGCAAACAATGGCACAATGTAGCACTTTAGCCATTTTAGAAGTAACGTCTTCTCTGCGCATACCATTTTATATGTTCAATGTAGCACTACAATAAGACAAATAACCTCTACAGAGATGAAATGTGTTAGACGAATGACAGGAAACAGTCTGAGAGAAAAGATCAGAAATGAAGAACTGAGGAAAAAAACTAGGAATAGCCCCCGCCATATAATATATAAGGAAACAACAGATACAATGGTTTGGCCATGTGACAAGGCAGAAAGAACAAAACACAACGCAACGAGCCTTCAGCAAACGCTGTGAGAACACCAGACCCAAGGGTCGACCACGAAAAAATGGATCGATTGAATATTAGAAGCACTAGGAAACATAACAGCAGCAGAGGCGAACAGAAGAGCAAAAGACCGCAAATTATATCTCCCCTCGACGATGAAAGGCAGATGAGGAAGGAAAGAAGTAGAAGAATGCAGCAGTTTAATATTTTTTATCTCTCTTTCATTTTTTTTTTTTTCACCGGTTGAGAGGGAATGCGCGCGTTGTGCCGCGAAATTACGGCAAATTTGAGATATCTGCAACTTTCGACCCGAGATTTCCGTCTTCGGCATGCTAACTTTTAATAAGGACGAGTTGTTGTATAGAAAGATAACGTTCATAGTGGATCAGCTGACTGAAGTCGTCTGTCTGCACATTCTCAGTTTGCGGTTCTGTAAGATGGTTGTAAGGTTATCGCACCAGTCTATGTGAAAATGACATCAAAAGAATGAAGCTACCAAAATGTAATTTTATCATAAAGTTACCCGTGACCAACAATTAAATGTAACGTAAAATTGTAAGGAGAAACTCCGTATAAATAGGTTTCGGATCACTTGCAGCAGGTGACTATGTCTAAGTGAAAAGTAGGAGACTTGAATCGGCGCACAAACACGCCATTTTCACCCATAGGTCAGAATTGGTTCTATATAGCACCGATGAACTCTCTTTCTCACTGTTAAAGAAGAAACATGACAAAGGACAAACTTGAAAAAGAATAAACATGACGAAGAACGAAACACGACAAAGAACAAGCTTGACAAAGAAGAAACACGACAAAGAACAAGCTTGACAAAGAAGAAACACGACAAAGAACAAGCTTGACAAAGAAGAAACACGACAAAGAACAAGCTTGATAAAGAAGAAACACGACAAAGAACAAGCTTGACAAAGAAGAAACACGACAAAGAACAAGCTTGACAAAGAAGAAACACGACAAAGAACAAGCTTGACAAAGAATAAACACGACAAAGAACAAGCTTGACAAAGAAGAAACACGACAAAGAACAAGCTTGACAAAGAAGAAACACGACAAAGAACAAGTTTGACAAAGAAGAAACACGACAAAGAACAAACTTGACAAAGAATAAACACGACAAAGAACAAGCTTTACAAAGAAGAAACATTGCAAAGAGAAAACTTGACAAAGAAAAAACATGACGAAGAACAAACTTGACAAAGAACAAACTTGCGTATGTTCACCAACCCAATGGCATATCTGAAACGAGCAATTGTTTGCCATCAATTCCCACGTGATCTAGAAAGTACATAAACATACGAATTTGGATTAATTTAGTTTAGATGGATCATCCTCATTGCACATCAAACACGCCCATAGGTGCCCAGACCTCCTCCCCAGTATGTCCATCAGTGTTTGGAAACTGACGACTGCAGTCGTGTGTTGATTTGTTCCCCTTCTGTGTGTTCACTGGCGCGCCTGGCATCCCCAGTTTTGACCTGATGTTCGTGCAGTCCGGACATGGTTGTAGATTCCTGATTATTGACTGAATCATCAACACGAGTTGCCTCCCTGAGGGTAGCCTCTCCGTTCCATCCCATGTCCAACATCCACGGCAGCGGTTCCAGCCAGAATATCTGCTCGTTCATTTCCTCTCACGGGGGCCTGTTTGATCTTGAGGCAAGACGCCTGCCTCGAGACAGAGAAGTTGTGGGTTCAAATCCCGGCTACGGGGGTTGGGATTCTTATTTTATGATTTCTCTCTGCGGCAACCACCTCTGGTCTCAGCAGCGAGGCCCGGCTTGAAACGTCAATTATCCATCGAGAGAAAAAATGTGAGTACCTCCGAAGTCGGAGTCATATGCCTGTGCGGCGAGGGACCCCTGTGCACACGGCTGCCAGGGAAAAATGGATTAATACGCAAAATTCAGTTCCTAGTCACTAGGGACTTCGTCAGAGGTAAAAGCTGGCTAACGCCAAAAAAAAAAAAAAAAAAAAAAAAATTCCTCTCACCTGGAGTGACCAGGAACGAAGATGATGAAACCGTTCCCATTCAGTTCTAAGTTCTAGTGACACCAGTGGCTTATACCACTGCTCCGCTGACTGAAAAGCCCGTGTATGGTGTTCGAAACCCGCGGTAGACAGAAAGGATTTGTTCTATCAGGGGTGAAATAAAAATCCTGAGTCTCGTCTCACACGTCGTGGCGACTGCTGACCAAGAGGCCTTTATCCCCCAGGTTCTACCGTGTGCACACGACATACACCAACAATGGTAATATATGGCGTAAAGATAGAAAACACACATGAGTAAAATACTGTTTCTAGCTAAACCTTCGCTTTAGTTACTGCCATGATCTCCATGTTTACAGTTCTGGGTCCAAAAAAATTGGATATAACAAAATATTTTTTTAAATGCGAGGTTAAAAATAAATTTATAAGGAAACGTTTGGGCTTGTGTGGTCTACAGATAAGACGTCCGCCTCTTGACAAGAAGGTCACGGGTTTGATTCCCACAAACCTTCGCTTCAGTTTCTGCCATGATCTCCATGGACAAAGCATTGGTAGTTATCGCGTAAGCACCGCTCGCCTCCATGGCCACTCTTCCCTATACAGTGAAAGCACCGCTCGCCTCCATGACCACTCTTCCCTATACAGTGAAAGCACCGCTCGCCTCCATGACCACTCTTCCCTGTACCGTGAAAGCCCCGCTCGCCTCGCGAAAGCCCGTGAGCTCCGACTGTGCCAAAAAATGGACCCGTCTGTGTAAATGACTGCCTCACCCTCAAGACAATTTTACATAACCGTAGGATTTTTATTCAAGTTTTCAAAATAAATATACATGCCTTTCAAGGTCGGATACGGGACAAGGATAAATGAGTGACAGTTTAGGGCCTCACAGTTTTAGGGAGCCTTAATTTATTTGCATTTTAATCTATGTTTGAGACCTTCTGTGTTAATTTCTTCACAGGGGTCTAAAAGTTTTATACAGCTTTGCCACCTTAGGGCCGCAAGAAGTCTAAATCAGGCAGTGATGACATCCAGTCGTGCCGAAAATATTGTTTCTGAACCTTTCAAAGCTTTGACTGAGAATCTGTGAAGGTAATTACTCGTTCAATTGTGTCGCTGAAACGAACTTAAAGGCTACAGTAACTGCTTCAATCTCGATTCTCATACAAGGGGGTAATGGAGAGTAAGCTCCACTTTGCTCTGAAACGATTTTGTCCCTGACCCTAGCCAAAAATAACATAAAAAATAAAACATTATGGCTTCTAATCTTGGAAGACGGAATTGTCATGTTTATAACTAGTGCTTTTTTTTTTAATTTGAAAAGGCTTATCTGAGCTGTAGCATTCTATCTCATAATAAAGGAAAAGAAAAGAACCCCCGACCCACTATGTTGTGTACAGGGAATATAGTGTTAGCGCCCATATTTATTATCGATCTTCGACAGATGATTTTTGAGGGTGTCCGGTGTCACGCCCATGCCGCTTTGCTTTCCCAGAAAAACACAAAAAAATCTGTACCCATTTAAGGCTGGATGATCCTGGAAGCCGCCCATCAGGATCGAACTCGCCCACTTGGAGTTGGTAGTCAAATTCACAAAATACTGACGTCAGAAGCCATCACATAAAATGATCAAATCGTCTCTAAATCTTTGGTTTACATTCGTTTGTTTTATCGTTGTTAACTATAATAACAGAAGAATTTAAACTAGAGCAATTATATCTCTTAATTACTTATAGGGGGACCTGCGATAGCTCAATGATTAGTGATCTGGACTATAAAGGACAAAGTGGTCGGGTTCGATCCTGATCGATGGCTTCCGGGTTCACCCAGCCTTAAATGGGTACCGTGTTTTTTTCTGGGAAAGTAAAAGGGCACGGGCGTAATACCGACCATATTAACCCAAAAATCATTTGCTGAAGGTCTGTACAAATTATGGTCACTAACACCATATTTCCTATACGCCACTTGGTGTGACAGGGCTCTTTAATTTTAGCAAATCAATTCAGAGGAAGATTCGTTGATTATCGCCTCGGTAGCTTCCCTCTATAATAATACTAATTTATTATTATTTGTCTCCTCTCCTCTTTAATTGTACCTTTTTTTCTTTTTTACTGCGAAGTACCACATAACACATCCACACCGATTTAGCATTCTCTTAAGAACCGTTTTTAATGCTTATTTTACTCTTTTTTTTTTTTTGCTGCTTGTAATTATTCTCCAAGCTTCCCCACAACTGGTACATGATCACTATTGCAATCTGCCCCTGGTCTGGTTTTCACACACACCGACTGTTTCTAAATCTGTTGTTTATCATTATGTAATTAATTTCATTACGTAAATTGTGTCCTGAGCTTTTCCAAGTACGCAGACGTCTTGGATGTTGCTTAAACCAGGTGTTTCTTAACATCATTATGTGTATTCTTGCCCAGTCAATAAGTTTGTCACCTCTTTCATTTCTCTTACCTAAACCATAATAAACAACTCAACTCTTTCCGTTCCAACCTTCGCGTTGAGATCCCCTAGAATTGTGGTTTATTTCATGTTGTTTGCGTTGAGATCCCCTAGAACTGTGGTTTATTTCATGTTGTTTGCGTTGAGATCCCCTAGAACTGTGGTTTATTTCATGTTTGCATTGAGATCCCCTAGAACTGTGGTTTATTTCATGTTGTTTGCGTTGAGATCCCCTAGAACTATGGTTTATTTCATGTTGTTTGCGTTGAGATGCCCTAGAACTGTGGTTTATTTCATGTTGTTTGCGTTGGGATCCCCTAGAACTGTGGTTTATTTCATGTTGTTTGCGTTGAAATCCCCTAGAACTATGGTTTATTTCATGTTGTTTGCATTGAGATCCCTAGAACTGTGGTTTATTTCATGTTGTTTGCGTTGAGATCCCCTAGAACTATGGTTTATTTCATGTTGTTTGCCTTGAGATCCCCTAGAAATGTGGTATATTTCATGTTGTTTGCGTTGAGATCCCCTAGAACTATGGTTTATTTCATGTGTTTTGCGTTGAGATCCCCTAGAACTGTGGTTTATTTCATGTGGTTTGCGTTGAGATCCCCTAGAACTGTGGTTTATTTCATGTGGTTTGCGTTGAGATCCCCTAGAATTGAGGTGCTTTCATGTGGTTTGCGTTGAGATCCCCTAGAACTGTGGTTTATTTCATGTTGTTTGCGTTGAGATCCCCTAGAACTGTGGTTTATTTCATGTTGTTTGCGTTGAGATCCCCTAGAACTATGGTTTATTTCATGTTGTTTGCGTTGAGATGCCCTAGAACTGTGGTTTATTTCATGTTGTTTGCGTTGGGATCCCCTAGAACTGTGGTTTATTTCATGTTGTTTGCGTTGAAATCCCCTAGAACTATGGTTTATTTCATGTTGTTTGCATTGAGATCCCCTAGAACTATGGTTTATTTCATGTTGTTTGCGTTGAGATCCCCTAGAACTATGGTTTATTTCATGTTGTTTGCCTTGAGATCCCCTAGAAATGTGGTATATTTCATGTTGTTTGCGTTGAGATCCCCTAGAACTATGGTTTATTTCATGTGTTTTGCGTTGAGATCCCCTAAAACTGTGGTTTATTTCATGTTGTTTGCGTTGAGATCCCCTAGAACTGTGGTTTATTTCATGTGGTTTGCGTTGAGATCCCCTAGAATTGTGGTGTTTTCATGTGGTTTGCGTTGAGATCCCCTAGAACTGTGGTTTATTTCATGTTGTTTGCGTTGAGATCCCCTAGAACTGTGGTTTATTTCATGTTGTTTGCGTTGAGATCCCTAGAACTGTGGTTTATTTCATGTTGTTTGCGTTGAGATTCCCTGGAACTATGGTTTATTTCATGTTGTTTGCGTTGAGATCCCCTAGAACTATGGTTTATTTCATGTTGTTTGCGTTGAGATCCCCTAGAACTATGGTTTATTTCATGTTGTTTGCGTTGAGATCCCCTAGAACTATGGTTTATTTCATGTTGTTTGCGTTGAGATCCCCTAGAACTATGGTTTATTTCATGTTGTTTGCGTTGAGATCCCCTAGATCTGTGGTTTATTTCATGTTGTTTGCGTTGAGATCCCCTAGAACTGTGGTTTTTTTCATGTTGTTTGCGTTGAGATCCCATAGAACTATGGTTTATTTCATGTGGTTTGCGTTGAGATCCCCTAGAACTGTGGTTTATTTCATGTTGTTTGCGTTGAGATCCCCTAGAACTGTGGTTTATTTCATGTTGTTTGCGTTGAGATCCCCTAGAACTGTGGTTTATTTCATGTTTTTTGCTTTGAGATCCCCTAGAACTATGGTTTATTTCATGTGGTTTGCGTTGTGATCCCCTAGAACTGTGGTTTATTTCATGTGGTTTGCGTTGAGATCCCCTAGAACTGTGGTTTATTTCATGTTGTTTGCGTTGAGATCCCCTAGAACTGTGGTTTGTTTCATGTTGTTTGCGTTGAAATCCCCTAAAACTATGGTTTATTTCATGTTGTTTGCGTTGAGATCCCCTAGAACTGTGGTTTATTTCATGTTGTTTGCGTTGAGATCCCCTAGAACTGTGGTTTGTTTCATGTTGTTTGCGTTGAAATCCCCTAGAACTATGGTTTATTTCATGTTGTTTGCGTTGAGATCCCCTAGAACTGTGGTTTATTTCATGTTGTTTGCGTTGAGATCCCCTAGAACTGTGGTTTGTTTCATGTTGTTTGCGTTGAGATCCCCTAGAACTATGGTTTATTTCATGTGGTTTGCGTTGAGATCCCCTAGAACTGTGGTGTTTTCATGTGGTCTGCGTTGAGATCCCCTAAAACTATGGTGTTTTCATGTTGTTTGCGTTGAGATCCCCTAGAACTATGGTGTTTTCATGTTGTTTGCGTTGAGATCCCTAGAACTGTGGTGTTTTCATGTGGTTTGCGTTGAGATCCCCTAGAACTATGGTGTTTTCATGTTGTTTGCGTTGAAATCCCCTAGAACTATGGTGTTTTCATGTGGTTTGCGTTGACGAAGTGCCATATTAAGCTTGTGGGAAAATTTATCAATTGTTTCCTCTAGACTGTCTGCTGTTGGTGCACAGACTTGTATGAAATTAATATCATTCGGCCTTCCATTCAATCTAACTAAAATGACTCTGTCAGATATTGCTCAAAAGCCTTTCACTGTTCTTGTACTTTCTGCATCCAAGATGATACCTACTCCTCTTTGGTGTTCAGTACCTCCAGAATAGATTATTTTATGTTTATCAGAATACATCTCCCCTGACCTAGTGTATCTCATTTCACACAGCCCCAATAAATGTAAACCCATCCTTTTCATTTTCTGTTTAATGTTTTCCAGTTTGCCCTTCTGCATGAGTGTTCTTATGTTACAAGTTCCTATTTTCAGCGTTTGTTTTATCTTTATCTTGCTTACAGTAGCTTGATGACGATTGGATATTACCTGTAGCACAAGATGTCCCCTACCGAACGAGTGTTTTCCAATGGAATCACTAAACGTGGAAAAAGATGAAAAAGGAATAGTATGATAAAGAAATTTATTTTTAAAAAAGGAAGATTCGAGAAGAGGAAATGCAAATGAGGGAAAGAAAAAAATAGAAAGAAAGAAAAGGAATATCATCATCGCGTGCTATGCCGGTTGGCCTAGGCAGTCATGTCCTTCAACGTATACAACGTATCATTTCTATTGTTGGCTGCTTACCGTGCCAAAGCTAGCCAGTATCTTCTCTCCTGTCGTCCACGATGTCTCTTTCCCTGTATTTTGCCAGTTATAACCAAACATTTAAATACTCTTTTACTTATGATGTGCTTATATTTTTTTTTACATTGTCCATGATTCGCTTCCATAGATCAGAATGAAAGGAATATAACGAAATACAACATGACAAAATATTAGATGAAAGACAGAGAATGAAAGTGGAAGGAAAAAAAAATGCAGTCTGAAATGAAAACATGAACGATAGTGACGGGGGGGGGGGGGGGGGGGGGGGGAGAGAAAATAAAAGAAATTCTGATAAATAAAAAAAAAAGTATAAAAGGTGGAAATTTAGGAAAATAGAGAACGGGGGGGGGGGAATGGAAAGACAAAGACGAATTAAGATGAGGAAAAGGGTCAATAGGAGTGTCGTTCAGTGTTGGGGGAAACTCAAAGCAAAAACTAACATCAAGACACGACCGCTTAATAGTACAAGGGCCCATGTTTACCAAGCCGACTCTAAGCATTTCAAGTCACAGCAGTACCATCCTACAACCGACACACAAACCATCGATTTGTGCAAATTCTGTCATTCCTTACCCCCCGCCACAAGCCACGTAGTCAATTGGCTATAGTAAATGGGGGAAGGGGGTGGTGGATACCGACACGTAACTTAACGCTATTATTACTTTGTTCCATTTATACAGCTTTGATCGATTTGTACCGAAACGTCCAAAATAGCTTGGCAATTCTACCAGTAAAACCGTTTGGTACTTGAAAATTTATCTGATTGTGTTACTTGAAAGAAAAAAACAATGCTCGTGAAATACAATCACGAACATCTCCAATCATTGCCAACGCGAAATGAAACAATCATTTGCAATACATTAAATTTAGCTTAAGAGCTTAGTACATAAATGTCATTTTAATAATTCTTCTGCTTATCGTGTTGTCTGTCTACTGTTCTTTTACTAGTACTACTATTAGTACTTCTACTACTATAACCATTACTACTACTATTACTACTACTACTATTATTGCTGAAATTATTACCACTATTACTACTGCAAGTAGTACGATCTACTATAACTGTTACTACTACTACTACTACTACTACCACCACTACTACTACTACTACTACTACTACTACTACTACTACTACTACTACTATTACTACTACTACAACTACTTATACTACTACTACTACTATTACAACTATGGTCCGTTCATAAATTCTTGAACACGTTTGCTTTCGATCTGCATGAAAGCTACTTGTTAGATCGCAGTGATTTTTTGCATCCAATCTTATAATATCCTTGACGCAAATATATTGCTAATCTTTATTCCACAGATATAGCAGATTTTGCAAATCGGCGTATTTCTTTGATCTTTTAGGACCACTGCAAATAAGTTGATTCAAATTTGAGATTTTACAGTAAACATGTTAGTTTCCAGTTCAATTCTTTTCAGTGTCGTATTTACGCAACACTTTTATAGATCAAGTAATTGTGTGTGTTGCCCGTTATGTGTAATCTCAAACAGGACTCCAACTTGCTACAGTTAGTCTTGCCCTTCGATCACCATTAGACCCCTGGTTGTCCTAACTGCACTCCAAATTGAATGACGGCAGACGCATTTTGAAATGGAAATTATTTGCTCAACATTGTACATACACTTAACAATTTGTTCAACATTGTACATACACTTAACCATTTGTTCAACATTGTACATACACTTAACAATTTGTTCAACATTGTACATACACTTAACCATTTGTTCAACATTGTACATACACTTAACCATTTGCTCAACATTGTACACACACTAAACCATTTGCTCAGCATTGTACATACACTTAACCATTTGCTCAACATTGTACATACACTTAACCATTTGTTCAACATTGTACATACACTTAACCATTTTCTCAACATTGTACATACACTTAACCATTTGTTCAACATTGTACATACACTTAACCATTTGCTCAACACTGTACATACACTTAACCATTTGCTCAACATTGTACATACACTTAACCATTTGCTCAACATTGTACATACACTTAACCATTTGCTCAACATTGTACATACACTTAACCATTTGCTCAACACTGTACATACACTTAACCATTTGCTCAACATTGTACATACACTTAACCATTTGTTCAACATTGTACATACACTTAACCATTTGCTCAACATTGTACATACACTTAACCATTTGTTCAACACTGTACATACACTTAACCATTTGCTCAACACTGTACATACACTTAACCATTTGTTCAACACTGTACATACACTTAACCATTTGCTCAACATTGTACATACACTTAACCATTTGCTCAACACTGTACATACACTTAACCATTTGCTCAACACTGTACATACACTTAACCATTTGTTCAACACTGTACATACACTTAACCATTTGCTCAACATTGTACATACACTTAACCATTTGTTCAACATACTCTTAATCACCCCGGACTGTTCTTCATTCTGTCACCAAAATATGGTCTTAATATAACATCTCGCATATAATATAACATCTCGCATATAATATAACATCTCGCATATAATATAACATTTCGCATCTATGTCAAAGTCATCAACTTTTCTTTTCCTTCCGTGCTTGACATGAGTGCACTCTGAATCGTATTTAATCCAACGGGAAAAGGATGGTTTATCAAGACCAAGCCCCAATTGCTGTTGTCTCTCTGGGTCATGAATATCGCAATTGAAATGATTAATCTTCGATTCCCCGCGGAAGTGCCGGTATAGTAAAATGGTAACATTCTGCGTAGTTATAAATTTGCATTTCAAACTCATTATGATGTTGTTGTAACTTTTTAGAAGCCGACATTATACCATAATAACTTCACAATAATAACTGGATAAACTTTTAATAAGAATAGATACGTCACATTATATCGTTACTTGTATACCGGTTTCAACTGAAAGTTGAATTGTGTATGTTAAAATTAATAATTTGTATTTCTTCGGCCCATTTCACATGTGAAAACAAAACTATTTATAGAATAGCACTGAGCACCCTAGATACGTTAAAATTATGTCAAATTCCATGAGGTTAATTTTTAATATAGTCTGAAAAAACAATCTGGCACAATAAGATCAAATGTCTAAAAGCAAAAAATATTATATATTCTATTACTTATTCCAAAATATATTATATTCTATAACGTCATGGATTAAGAAGATTATTATAGATAAGGCTGCATGCAAAATTTGTGACTTTTTTTTAGAATGTCTGTTAATTGTTTTATCAGATGCTTTGTTGGTAACATGGGAGCCACGATAGCTCAGTGGTTATTGAACTGGACTACAAAGGACAAGAGGTAGGGATCCCAACTGACGGCTTCTGGGTTCACCCAGCCTTTAATGGGTACCGGATTTTTTTCTCTGAAAGTGAAGCGGCACGGGCGTAATACCGACCACATTACCCCAAAAATCATGTGCCGAAGGTCTGTAAAATTTATGGTCACTAACACCATATTCCCTATACGCCACTTGGCGTGACGGGGGTACTTTACTTTTTTTTTTAACTTACTACCACCACTATTCTGTGTTCTTTTTTATGCCCGCGAACTGACACGACCTGTGCCTTCTTTTTCTTCTCTCTTTCAACTCTCCTTGGCGCACATGTCTTAAATAAACACTTTAATGCTGTTCTCTTTCTTGTCTTTGTTGTAAAATGATTCCAAGTCTTCGCCATCAACTCCACGTCTCTGCTTCCTCTGTCTTCTCCAAGAATATTTTTGTCTTCCTCTTTGTCTCTTCCCCTGGGGATTTCAAAAAAAGGGCCTGTTGCGTAATATCTCAGTTGGTTTCCGCAGTGTGTGTTCTATCCAGCGTAATCGTCTTTTATATCTCTTTGTCCACTGGTATTTGACTGGTACTTTTAAATAATTCTACGTTAGTGATTTTTTCCTGCCATTTCATTCATTTTATTCTGCGTAAACATCCATTAATGAAGCTCTGTATCTTCTGTGTTACCTTGGACAGCTTTAAACCATCCAATCTTTACTGAGTACTTGGCCATACTTTTCAGAGTGCCTCACATCTAGCCAACACTGTTAATCGCAAACTTCCTTACTCCGAAACACCATGACTAGTCTGTTTAAACTGCAAACCAGGTCTTGTGTGATGGTTCCTGGACAGATGGTGAGAGCACTTTACAGTTTCCAACCACTCCACCATCATCACCGAATTCTTCTCTCAACAAGGCATTATATTATGTCCATGTAACCAGCTTTATTTCTATAGCAGCTAAACAACAAATGATAAGTAGCATTTTCATACCAACTTTGTGCTATGGAAGTCAAACATGGACCCTTTCTAAATCACATTTAAGAAAGATCAATACATGTGAGATGCGTTGCTTGAGAAAAGTAACAAACAACACAAGAAGAGATAGAATACCTAATGAAACCATAACAAAAATGGTAGGAACAAAACCCTGCCAAGAATATATAGAACAACAACAACTTAAATGGTTCGGCCACCTGGTCAGAATGAATCCTCACCAATCACCATCAAGGGCGTTCTTCTCGAGAATGCATGGAAAAAGACCAAGAGGAAGATCCAGAAGAAGATGGATAGATGCAGTGATAGAGACATGTAACAACAAAGGAAAGTCACTAATTCAGACAATACGAGCAGCTCAAGAACAACAAATGATATAAACCACGACACATTTTAGGTATCAGTGAAAAGAGAAAAGAGGAAGAAGAGAAGAACCAGTTTCATTGAAGTAAGGAATCATCCATATCCGCTCCGTCACTCGTCACAGCATTTCCCAAAATACATTGGTAAAATGTTCTAGACAAGGTAATTCAAGTATAGTAATGATGCATCAACATAAAAGGCATACAATTATCAATTATTTGCGTCTATAAAGCAACATTGTCTCTATAGATCACTCTTAGATCATCGTAGCACTTACATTATAATTTTCAAATTCAGTAATTACTTTAACTTCACCGTCATCTTCATTCTGTATCAGCAAGTTTTATCTAATTGACCATTATTTGTGAACAAACTTGCCGTCCTAAATCTTCTATCTAAAAACGTCATCAATCGCACGTCATTTATTTTCCCAATTCTCCCATTCAAATTCTCATCTGTTGAGAGGAAGAGAAAATCAGACTGATAAATCCAAATAAGAAAATTCTTAATTGACAGTCGAGTTAATTCTATTCTATTTTTTTCTTTTCTTAGAGAAAGCAAACATGATTGGGGCCACACGGTGATGCAAGCTAGGCGATATTCCGGGATTTTTGTATGGGCTATTTACACAACTCATCGAGAAGAGTGTCATTTCTGGAGAGCTCTTTAATGGAGACGCAAATGGTGTCATTTCGAATAGTCAGGAGATCTGTGATTGTATACAACTGGACGAGGATGAAGCGAGGTTTGAGTCATAAATGAGTGCTCGATCAAGTAACGTGACCTGTCAATATTCATGTGAAAATATGGTTTCAGTGCTGCCACAAAAGTGTGTTAAGTTTTAATTATCCGAATATAAAAAAAATACAGTCTCTTATTCAACCAGAGAGAAAATTGACAAAAATGGAAATTAGCGGAGGGGGTGGCGTCTCAAGGCACCAACCACACAAATATCTTACGTTTATCGATCAAACCCAGACTAGGAGTTTTTATTTCGTTTACTCTAGTCCATCTGTTAAGAAGTCTCAGGGGATATACTACTGAATAGGTGGGAATGGTTGGGGTACAAAGACGAAAGTACTGCCAGAAGATGTCAATGTCGTAAATTTGGAAAAAAACCAAAAGTGGTCTAATAGAAAGGAACGGGAAAATAACTATGACTTAGATGCTGCTGATTTGTAGATAAGACTGCAGGAGTAATGTCCCATGACATGCTTATGTAGTAAAAATAAACAGTAAAAATTCCCTCCCCTGCCTTGCTAAACGTAAGGGGAATATGGTGTTGATCATCATCAAGCACCACATCTGCTTGGGTAGGTGATTATGTTTCTCCACAAATTTCGATTTCGACAGTTATTTTTCATTTCTGGTGTTCACCTTCTGCCAAGCCATTCTCTTAAGCTGTCTGGTATCTTTTCTCTTTGCTTCCCTCTATCTCTTCGTACTTCAACTTTCCCAGTTGTCACAAAAATTCCAAGCTGTTCTCTTCTCATTACATGGCCAAAAAATGATGATTGTTTCTTCCTAATTTAGGAAATTAGCTCTATTTTTGCTTTGGTCTTTTTCAGAACGTTTTCATTACTCTTACTTAACTATTTACGGTATTCTTAACATTTTCTGTAAAACCACATTTCTAAAGCATCCAGTGATTTTCATGTCAGTTGTCCTATCGTCCATGATTCACATCCATATGTTAAGACTGGCTCTACACAACATAACATAATATTATGTAAAAAATGGTGTTAGTATTTTTTTCAAGAAGCACAATTGGGGGTGATGTGGTCGGCATCATGTCAGACCGCCTTTACTTCCAAGAAAACTTATGTTGTATGGGATTGAAATAATATTTCAACCAAATAGATCATGTGCATTAGAGTGAAATAATATTTCAACCAAATAGATCATGTGCATTAGAGTGAAATAATATTTCAACCAAATAGATCATGTGCATTAGAGTGAAATAATATTTCAACCAAATAGATCATGTACATTAGAGTGAAATAATATTTCAACCAAATAGATCATGTGCATTAGAGTGAAATAATATTTCAACCAAATAGATCATGTGCATTAGAGTGAAATAATATTTCAACCAAATAGATCATGTGCATTAGAGTGAAATAATATTTCAACCAAATAGATCATGTGCATTAGAGTGAAATAATATTTCAACCAAATAGATCATGTGCATTAGAGTGAAATAATATTTCAACCAAATAGATCATGTGCATTAGAGTGAAATAATATTTCAACCAAATAGATCATGTGCATTAGAGTGAAATAATATTTCAACCAAATAGATCATGTGCATTAGAGTGAAATAATATTTCAACCAAATAGATCATGTACATTAGAGTGAAATAATATTTCAACCAAATAGATCATGTGCATTAGAGTGAAATAATATTTCAACCAAATAGATCATGTGCATTAGAGTGAAATAATATTTCAACCAAATAGATCATGTGCATTAGAGTGAAATAATATTTCAACCAAATAGATCATGTGCATTAGAGTGAAATAATATTTCAACCAAATAGATTATGTGCATTAGAGTGAAATAATATTTCAACCAAATAGATCATGTGCATTAGAGTGAAATAATATTTCAACCAAATAGATCATGTGCATTAGAGTGAAATAATATTTCAACCAAATAGATCATGTGCATTAGAGTGAAATAATATTTCAACCAAATAGATCATGTGCATTAGAGTGAAATAATATTTCAACCAAATAGATCATGTGCATTAGAGTGAAATAATATTTCAACCAAATAGATCATGTGCATTAGCAGGTGTGGGGATGCTCGGTAGTTACTGGACTACTAAGGGCATGAGGAGATTTCGATGCTGATGGACGGCTAGCTTTCAAGTTCATTATACGCCATCACGGTTGTCGTAGGCGATCATGTTCTTCCACAATCTTCTATCCACTATCTGTCTATCTATTAACCTTTCGAGCCGTAGCCGGCCCATAGGGCGTAGACCAATATACTCCCCTTCTTATCTGAATTTTTGTTGTAGCAGTTTTCAATTCTTTTAAAGATATTTTATCAAATCTCGCCATGTGTCTCTGTTCTGAGCAAGCAGCTCTATCTCATTGAGTGAGCCGATTTCTGTTGCTCTTGCCTCTCTCATCAATGTTCTTCTCAGTGTCTCTCTGGGTCTTCCTATTTTCCACTTGCCTGTTGTTTCCCACATGAGGGCTTGCTTTGCTATTCGGTTATTATCTCTTCTCATCACATGTCCAACATATGACCATTGTCTTTTCTTTATTACTGAAGATATTAGTGGTTGATTGGCGATTTCTCTAATTTCCTCGTTTGTATTCCACTATGCATCGTATCAATTCTTTTGATGACTGTTTTCCAAGCCATGGCACGAAGCTATCTAGTATCTTCTTTCTTTGTTGTCCGCGATCTCTCTTTCCCTGAATTTTGCTAGTTGTAACCAAGTATTCCAACTTTCCTCTTCTCACGATGTGCTCGAAAAAAATTTGATTGTTTCTTTCTGATGTATTTTTAAGAGTTCCATTTTTGTGTTGGCCACTTTGAGAATGTCCTCATGGTCTTTTTAGCTGTCAAGGGAACTTTCAACATTTTTCTGTGAAATTCCATCTCTGTTACAATACATAAAGGAAAAGGTAAACTACGAAGCTTGAATCGGAATCTTAGCACACAAGTTTTCACCCAAATATGCTCTGCCGCCTGGGAGCCCGATAGCTCAGTAGTTAGTGAACTTGACTACAAAGGACAAGAGGTAGGGTTCGATCCCAACCGACGACTTCCAGGTTCACCCAGCCTTTAATGGGTAATGGATTTATTTCTAGGAAAATAAAGCGGCACGGGCGTAATACCGACCACATTAACCCAAAAATCATGTCCCGAAAGTCTGTAAAATTTATAGTCACTAACAACATATTAACCATAGATTTTAGTAAGCAGTGATCTCTGCAATATGTGCCCCTTTGTCACGCAAGGTTTCTGTTTTTGAGATTGTGGTTCTGCCCTATGTGCCGTCTTCGGCTCGAAAGGAAAATAGATAGAACAACATATTATCTATACGTCACTTGGCGTGACGGGGGTACTTTACTTTTGTTTAATGCTCTGCCGATTATCCAGAAGTGTTCGGAGACTTCAGGACAGTGTAGTGTCGCTTCAAGCATCGAAACTCACGAGGCGAGGTGACATTACTCACCTTCCCAGAGTACCTACACTGGTACCCTTTTCTGCCATCGGCTGGGTAGACTGGGTGTGGAGGGGGTATTTTTTTTCCAACCCTGAGTACAACTCACACTGCTTCCAGCGGTTGTGCGATCGTCGGTAGCTCAGTCGGGTGGTTTTCCCAACTAGACTACCGAGACCCCCTATGTTTATTTGGTATTGAAGTCTGTTTCACATCAGGCATCCATCATTCCCAGAAAGCATCTCTGGTACATATTTTCATTAAAAAAGAAAACATCTTTGCGGTGTCTTGGCGGGAAAAGGAGTGATTTTTTTTTTTTTTTTTTTTGGGGGGGGGGGATAATAAACGGTCTTTACCATCCTTTACCCTCGGAGGGTAAAGACCGTTTGTCCACTGCAATTGCGGCGAGGTGTTCACGTATACCTTTTTTATTACACAACCGATATAAAAAAATATTTAAAAATCTTTCAACCCTACCGAGATTTTGAACTCGCGTTCTCTTGGTACGGAACCCGACAAGTAGTCGACTCGGCAAAACGTTCATTGTCTGGCAGAAATCTGAATTGGAGCTGAAAAAAATAAACAAATAAGCAAAAAAACTATTCGCCACACCGGAGAATTAATTAAACCTAAACCAGGAGGGTGAGACAAGAATAGGTGCTCCAGAGTTAAGGCATCAGCGTCTGAGCAAGAAGGTTCAGAGTTAAGACGACGGCGTCTGAGCAAGAAGGTTCAGAGTTAAGACGACGGCGTCTGAGCAAGAAGGTTCAGAGTTAAGACATCAGCGTCTGGACAAGAAGGTTTAGAGTTAAGACGTCGGCGTCTGGACAAGAAGGTTCAGAGTTAAGACGTCGGCATCTGAGTAAGAAGGTTCAGAGTTAAGACATCAGCGTCTGGACAAGGAGGTTCAGAGTTAAGACGGCGTCTGGACAAGAAAGTTCAGAGTTAAGACATCAGCGTCTGGACAAGAACGTTCAGAGTTAAGACATCAGCGTCTGGACAAGAAAGTTTAGAGATCAAATCCCACCACAGCCAGTGGGAATTTTTGAAAAAAATATAGAATCCATGGTTTCGTCATGGCATTACCCTCCCCTTCTTTTGGACAGTCACATCTGGTGTTTAGCCCGCTCGGTGTAAAACAGGAGGCTCCGTGTGCATTTGCGCACGTTAAAGAACCATTGGCAGTTAACAGTCGAAGCGAATAGGCTAAAATAATATAAGCAATTTAAAAAAAAAAAAGAAGAAATAAGTGGTATGGTGACAGCTTTACGTGGTAATGGACAAAACAAAAGTCGACGTTTTGGCCAAGTAGGCCTTCTGCTGGAACAACAAACGACAACACACAAAAATTTATCATTATCATCAGCTTCGCATCTCTACGCATCTTGGTGCATCTTGGTGCATCTTGGTGCACCTTGGTGCATCTTGGTGCATCTTGATGCCTTTACTTCTTTAAAAAATATCGCTTTTGTCTTGGGAAAGAATTGGGGGATCTGTCTTTGCCGAAGACGAACGTCTAATATCGTTCACTCTGACGTAAATTAGCGACTAACGTATCAACGCCCACTTAACGGGTGAATATTAAGAAGAAAAAAATAACCCAGACTCTTCGTGTAGTAGTGAGCGCGTTATCCACGGAACCATCTCGTTTTTATGAATCCTTACAGAATTTATGATACAAAATTATTACATTAAATTATAATACATGAAGAATCGCTGTGTCTCCAAAGGTGGAGGATTGCTGTAGTCAAAAAAGAGGAGGATCGCTGCAGCCTCAAAAACTGAAGATCGATGTGACCCCACAAGTGAAGGGAAGCTGTAACATCAAAAGTTGAGGACCGCTGCAAATGCAAAAGTGTAGGATCGTTGAACAGCAAAAGTTGAGGATCGCTGTAACAGCAAAAGCTGATGATCGCTGTAACTACTAAAGTGGAGGGTCGCTGTAACCTCAAAACTGAAGATCGCTGTAACCCCAAAAGTGGAGGATCGCTGTAACCTCAAAAGCTGAAGATCGCTGTGACCTCAAAAGCTGAAGATCGCTGTAACCACAAAAGTGGAGGATCGCTGTAACCTCAAAAGCTGAAGATCGCTGTGACCTCAAAAGCTGAAGATCGCTGTAACCACAAAAGCTGAAGATCACTGTAACCACAAAAGCTGAAGATCGCTGTAACCTCAAAAGCTGAAGATCGCTGTAACCCCAAAAGCTGAAGATCGCTGTAACCACAAAAGCTGAAGATCGCTGTAAACTCAAAAGTGGAGGATCACTGTAACCTCAAAAGCTGAAGATCGCTGTAACCACAAAAGCTGAAGATCGCTGTAACCCCAAAAGTGGAGGATCACTGTAACCTCAAAAGCTGAAGATCGCTGTAACCTCAAAAGCTGAAGATCGCTGTAACCTCAAAAGCTGAAGATCGCTGTAACCTCTAAAGCTGAAGATCGCTGTAACCTCAAAAGTTGAAGATCGCTGTAACTACAAAAGTGGAGGATCGCTGTAACCTCAAAAGCTGAAGATCGCTGTAACCTCAAAAGTTGAAGATCGCTGTAACTACAAAAGTGGAGGATCGCTGTAACCTCAAAAGCTGAAGATCGCTGTGACCACAAAAGTGGAGGATCGCTGTAACCACAAAAATGGAGGATCGCTATAACCACAAAAGTGGAGGATCGCTGTAACCTCAAAAGTTGAAGATTGATGTAACCTCAAAAGTTGAAGATTGATGTAACCTCAAAAGTTGAGGTTCGTTGCAAGTCACATAGTTGAGTATCGTTGTAATCCCATAAGTGGAGATAGCTAAGATCCCAGATGTGGACCTTTCACTGTGACCATAAAAGAGGAAGATCTGCACGATTACTAAAGCTCTGGCGTCTGTTGATTAGTGGCTTGCCAGCAGAGTAGAACAGGCTCCAACTTCTTCACTAGAACTCGGGAAACCAAGAAGACAATTCCAACCCGCTACATTACGATGATGGGTCAATGAACTAACTGCTCGAGTCGACCCCGCGCCATTAAATCAACATAAACAAACAGCTCAACCAACAACAAAAATCCCCTTTAATCTTGAGGTGAAAAGCTATTGCGAAATGGGAGTTTGATTTCAGACAGATATTAATAATAAATAAATATTTCTTTATTAGAGGGATGGGGAATTCAGTTTTATAAATTATACAGGGACATGCTTTTAATCAGCACTTTGAAGATCAGCAAACAGACAGATAAAACAGAAAAATAGGAGGCCCGAAGCACTAATCGAACCTCTACAGTTCTACCGGATAGTTTACTGATTTGTTTGTTGAGAGTATCGGCACACGGTGGTGTTACGTATCTTGAACATAGTACAGGGACACCTCTGGAGAGCTTAAGATTACAAGAGAGCTTCCTAAAATAACATAGTCCCACTGCAGCGGTGAACAGTGCGTTCGAAACTTGAGGAGTCCAGGACGTGAGATTGAACTTTTAGGTTAACCTTTGACCTGGTAATTTGCGACTTAAATATTACTGTAGTTTAGGCTGTGTAATATAATTCATAAAATTATTACCTTAAATTAACATAATTATAAATATGCCATACTATTTTAGTTATGTACATTATAAGTTATGAGAAGAACGCGGTTTTGTTGTTAATTAACATCTCTTATTGTTTTGTTCATGTTTTTTTTTAATATAATGACGTAGGGCAGTGATTCTTACAGGATCCTTATATAGTACCGCCGTCTATTGGCTCTACTTCTTTATATTTCAATAAAAATATAGAACGCCATCGTATTAGTCATCCATCTGTTGTCATGGCAACGGGGAGCTGTGTGCTGAAGTGACCTACCCAGTTCTTATAGTCAGTGCAAGGTCTATAGATGACGTTGTACGGCTGTTGTAAGTGTGACTGTCCAGAGACGTTGAAGACTATTTCTTAGTAGCGGTTTGGGTAATTTGAACTATATCACGGCTATACTAGGGAATACGGTGGCTGGTTGTACGGTGTCGTTTAACTCATTGAGCTGGAATGTGATTGTGTTATGTATTCTGGTCAAATATTAGAGGAGTCGTAGCCTCCGCTGATTATTCGCCGCTGCTGCACTGTTTTGTTAGTGAGACTTTTCAGCGAAATTCTAGCAGAGTGAACCATACACTTTTTATATAGTCATGTCTCATGAGTCTTAGCTCAGGAGTCAGGCAGAGCACATGTTAAAATGCTGACTCCAACAACAACGAAAATTTGGAATGAAATGTGACAAACATCAGAACCTTTCAAGAGAAATTGTAATTAGGAAGTGACATTGTGACGCAAACAACAGAATGAGGAAACATTCATCATTATGTGCCATATTTTTAATATAGAAAATGTCGTCACTAATATTAAGCTCAATTACTATTGTTCACCATCATCGTGTGCCATACCGATTGGCGCAGGAAATCATATCCTTCCACAATCTTATATCTACAGTGCATCGTATCAGTTCTGTTGTTGACTGTTTTGCATGCCATGAAACCAAGCTATCTAGTATCTTCTCTTTTTGTCGTCCGCGATCCCTCTTTCCCTGTATTTTGCCAGATGTAACCAAGTATTCCAACTTTCCTCTTCTCATGTTGCGCCCAAAAAATGTTGATTGTTTCTTTCAAGTGTTTCAAAGTAACTCACTTTTTGTGTTGACCTCTTTGAGAATTTCCTCGTTGGTCCTGGGAACTTTCAGCATTCTTCTGAGAAATCCCATCTCTGTAGCCTCTAATCGTCTTTTCATTTATTTGTTATTGGACATCCATGATTAGCTTCCATAGATCACAACTGGCTCTATATACCACCGATTAATTCGTTTTTCTATTGACATAGATGACATAGAGGAAACATTAGTATAATAATAAAGGTTTTTACTTCTTGAGAGATACGGGAATCTATGCCTCCCAGCCAATCATTTAAAGAGCGAGGAAGTAAAGATATGACCATGCCTCAAATCCCGTTATAGGTGTATGAAGATCCTGTGTTGCTCTGAACGCCTCTTTTGATCTCGACTGTTTAATTCAAAGAAACACAGTGGTTTTACATTTGATATAAGTCTAAGTGTAAGGTATGCCTTAAAAGCTTGGTAAAGGATCTTTAACCCAATTAAGATTTTCGCTACTGATTTTCTGTTTTGGGATTACTCCCTTAGCCTTCGCCTCTCCCGAGAACCCCAATACCTTCTTTGTACACACACACACACACACATATATATATATATATATATATATATATATATATATATATATATTAGTATTTTAATGTCTATAAAATACATCTAGGCCAAAAAAGTACGTATAATTTTCAACTCAAATGTTAAGGCGGTCCTATTATATGGCTGTGAAACATGGAGAACAACAAAATTGACAATCACGAAGATACAGACTTTCATTAATGGATGCTTACGCAGGATAAAAGGATGGAAATGGCAGGACAAAATCACTAACATAGAATTATGGAAATGTACCAGTCAAACACCAGTGGATAAAGAGATACAGCGAAGACGATGGCACTGGATAGGTCACACACTACGGAAGACAACTGAGAGTATTACACAACAGGCCCTTTTTTGGAATCCCCAGAGGAAAAGACAAAGAGAAAGGCCAACGAATTCTTGGAGAAGACAGATAGCAGCAGAGATGAAGATGATGGGGAAGACATGGAGTGATCTTAAAAGAATAGCAAAAAAACAGAACGACTTGGAAAGTGTTTGTTGAAGACCTATGCTCCACTGGGAGCTAAAAAGGTAGAAGAAGAAGAAAAAGTACGTATATAATTTCACAATTTGTATTGTTATTCTCTATAGTTTATATTATATATCCATTCTCTATAGTTTATATTATATATCCATTCTCTATAGTTTATATTATATATCCATTCTCTATAGTTTATATTATATATCTATTCTCTATGATTTATATTATATATCTATTCTCTGTAGTTTATAATATATTTCTATTCTCTATATTTTAAATAATATATCTATTCGCTATAGTTTATATTATATAATCTATTCTATATAGTTTGTATTATATAGCTAAACTGCGAGTATTAGTCTGAATGAGTGATAAATGTAGGAGACGAAATCCCGTTTCGTTACGTTCAGCATCTTGCCACTAGAATGAAGCGTGCTGAATAAACCTGTCACCAGCTTGCAACGCTCATTCCTACCACCCACACCACAAAAAGTAATCTCCCTGGCAGGTCGCTCATGCACGCGGCTTACGTGACTAAAAAATAAGCTGAACACACACAGACACACACAATAAAAATAAAAACAGTAATGGTAACAGTTAATGTTAGAAACAATCGGAAAGAAACAATCAACATTTTCCAGGAAAATCACGAGAAGAGGAAAGTTGGAATACTTGGTTACAACTGGCAAAGTACAGGGAAAGATAGATCACGGACGATAAAGAGAGAAAATACTGGATAGCTTGGTGTCATGGCACGGAAGGCAGTCAACAACAGAACTGATACGATGCACGGTAGATAGAAGATTGTGGAAGGACATGATCGCATATGGACATCGGTTAGACACTTGGTACGGATGAACAGTTAAAGTAGTTGGAGACAGCGCGAAATCAAAACGAAGTAGCGTTGAAGAAGGGCAGGAGTGGAGAGAATAGAGGAATAAAGAAAGACGAGAGAACAAGGTCAAGGAGAAAAAAGAAAAAAGGTAGTAAGAAGAAATCACGAGAAAAATAAGGAGACGATGGATAGAAATTCACGTGGAAAACGTGAAGGCCATGTCCAGAAGTGAGTGGGCAGATAGACGCGTAGGAAGTCAATTTTGATTGGCTGATAAGACCCAAATATAAGAGGTAAAAACGATAGATCGAGAGCACTTTATACTGAACACTTGGAGAAATGTAGTCGGCAGGAGCACACACGCCAGTTAGGAGACGGGCGACCATGTGGGTCAGCCCATAGAGAGGCTAACCTTGGCCTAGTAGAAGTAGACGCGATGTAGATGAGTTCGAATAATGACACTAAGCAAGTGTAATAGACATTTAGCCGGCAGAAGAAAACGTGACAGTTAGGAGGCGCAGAGGCTAGTGAAGAATAGTTAGGCGGACAGATTAGCAAGTGGCACTATGACGAGACAGTTAGTAGCAGTGTCAAGAGACCGCAGGGCCGGTAGAAGTTAGATAGTATAGGGGGGCCGTTCGATGGCGAACGGTCCACAAGTAGTTAAGATGCGAGTATGAATGCGTTTAGAGCTCAGAGATAAGTATGAGGGCGATAGACTAAAGAATTGTAAGAATGCGCTTTAAGTGTGTGACCTGCCATATCCATTGTGTAACAAGAGTCCGATGTGACAGTATTAAAAGTCGGAACAAATTCAGATAACCAATGTGTTGTTATGTGTTACACAGTTATATTTATCTGGCCTTAACGTCAACCCTCGGGGACGAATCTTAACAGCAATAAAGTTGTCGCGGAATCACAACCTGAAACAGTTATCCTAACAACAAACCAGAGGTACTACAGTGAACAGACAAGGACAGGGCTGAGACGAACGCCCAGTGGGCACGAAGACGTGTTGTCCCGAGCAAATCATGCGCAGCGCATTTCAACTGAGGTCAATGGACCAGAGAACTGACAGGTCGGTGAAGGCCGTCAGGAAAGAACAATCGATATATATATATATATATATATATATATATATATATATATATATATATATATATATATATATAATATCGAATAACAAATAAACCCGTCCCCGTTACAGCGTCTCACAATCTCATTAAAAACAGTCATAACATCATCAAGCGCTATACATAAAAAAAAAATATGACGATCAACATTTTCAGGAGGACGTGAACTTCTGGTCAATATGGTGGATAGGCGACAGGGACAATTGGAAGTGTTCCTTGTTGCAATTTCCTCATATTCCAAGTCCGGCTTGTTGCGGGAGCTACTGAGTTAAGTGCTCTGTGCACACTGTGAGCTGTGTGTTTCATCAGGTTTTGATTGTGTTTCGATATTCCGATTGTTTACGATGATATCGTATGACAAGGAACAGGTGGCTGTGTTAACTTTCTGTGCGTTTTTGCCTTATATCTTTTGGCGTGTGCTGAGACCGCTATGATGGGGTCTGCAGCTACTTTTCTTTGTTTGGTAGATGAGTTAGTAATTCGGATAATTTCACTGGCACAGGCGGTTGAGCAATTATGGATTTTAATTCGTTTGCAGTGATATCGGGGCCTTCCATAACAATAACAATATCACTTTGCTGGAACAATGGATAATATTTATTAAATACAAATAAAGATATATAAGTTAAATTATGAAATTACATAATGAACAGTTTATAAAATTTATCAAAAAGAATAGAATGACAAAGGAATATAGACCTGATCTTCGAATGATACATTAATGTACATGCACACAATTATATTATTTTGAACTTCCAATTAACTAACAGACGCACACTAAGCACATGGGAATAGTGTAACTTAATGAATAGCGGCTTCCTGTGGCTTACACTGAAATAAATAATAAATAGACAATGAAAAGGTTTTATTTCCGTAGATTATAACGACATTCTCTCTCTCTTCTCTCTTTCCACTCTCTCTCCCCTCTTTCTTATTTCTCTCTATTCTCTCTTTCTTCTCTCTCTCTTCTCTCTCACTGTTCTCTCTTTCCTCTCTTTCCTCTCCCTCCCTCTCTCCCCTTCTTCCCCCTTTCTCTCCTCCCTCTCTTTTCTCTCTTTTTTTCTATCCTTTTCTCTCTTCTCTCTCATATCTCTCTTAATCTCTCCCCCCTCCCTCTCTCTCTTCGCTCTCTCTCTACTTTCTCTGTCTTAACTCTCTCCCACTCTCTTTCCTCTCTCCCTTCACTATCTCTCTCTTCTTTCTCCTCTCTCTTTATCTCTCTCTGTCTTATCTCTCTCTTCTCGATCTCTCTCCTCTATATCTCTTCTCTATCTCTCTTCTTTCTCTCTTCTCCTTCCTGTCTCTCTCCTCTCTCCCTTCTTGCTCTTCTCTACCTCTATCTCTTCTCTATCTCTATCCTCTCTTTCTTTTCTGTCTCTCACATCTATCTCTTCTCTCCTCTCTCTCTCTCTTCTCCATCTCTCTCCTCTCTCTCCTCTATCTCTCTCCTCTCTCTCCTCTCTCTCTACTCCATCTTCCTCCTTTCTCCTTTCTCTATCTCTATCCTCTATCTCTTCTCTCTCCTCTCTCTTTGATCTCTTATCTCTCTCTTCTGTCTCTCTCCTCTATCTCTCCTCTCTCTCTTCACTCTCCTCTCTTTCTTTTCTATCTCTCTCCTCTCTCTTTTTACTCTCTCTGCTCTATCTCTTCTCTCTCCTCAATCTCTTCTCCTCTATCTCTACTCTCCTCTCTCTCCTCTCCTCTGTCTCTCTCCTCTATCTATATCTTCTCTCTCGTCTCTATCTTTCTCCTCTATCTCTTCTCTCTCTCTCTCTTTTCCCTCTCATTCTTCTCTCTCTGTCTTATCTCTCTCTGTCTTATCTCTCTCTCTCTTCTCCATATCTCTTCTTTCTCTTTCTTTGTCTCTCCTCTCTCTCAATCTTCTCTCTCTCTTTCTCTCTCTCTTTTTTCCCTCTCATTCTTCTCTCTCTGTCTTATCTCTCTCTGTCTTATCTCTCTCTCTCTCTCTTCTCCATATCTCTTCTTTCTCTTTCTTTGTCTCTCCTCTCTCTCAATCTTCTCTCTCTCTTTCTCTCTCTCTTTTTTCCCTCTCATTCTTCTCTCTCTGTCTTATCTCTCTCTGTCTTATCTCTCTCTCTTCTCCATATCTCTTCTTTCTCTCTCTTTGTCTCTCCTCTCTCTCAATCTTCTCTCTCTCTTTCTCTCTCTCTCCTCTCTCGGTGTTAATCTATCAAAACCCATTCAAGTCAGGATCAGGTTTTCATAACAAAGAACTTTGGTCGCGAGTGTACTGAAATAGTTAAAATGTTGAAGCGGATTACGTGCATGTGATCTGAAATCCTCTACAGTGAGCGCAGCAGTGTGTTCTGTGTTGATTGCAATATACGTCCTCATTGGAATGCCGGTCAATATGGTGGATAGGCCGCAAGAACCACTGAGACATAGTCTGAAAAGTGTTCCTTGTTGTAGTTTCCTCATATTTCAAGTCCGGCTTTGCTGCCAGAGCTATTAAGTTTAGTGCTCTGTGCACACCGTGAGCTGTGTGTTTCATCTGGATTGTGTTTCGATATTCCGTTTGCTTACGATGAATAATGATATCGTATGAAGAAAGACAATTCAGTTGCGTTCACTTTCGGTGCCGCTTGGCCTTATGTCCATTGGCGTGTGCTGTAGCTGCTATGATGGGGATTGCAACTGCCTTTCTTTGTTTGGATCCTTCAATGAGATGAGATGTTAATTCTGATGATCCCACTGGCACGGGCAGTTGATTAATTATAGATTTTAATTCGTTTAGAGGAATACCGGAACCTTCGAGCTAATCATAACCATAATTAAAATGTGCATTGTACGCTTATATATGTAAGGGTGGCCAGAGTGGCGCAGTCGTTAGGAGGATAGCTTACAAAGTTAAATGTATGGGTTCTAAATATACGTTCCTTATTCAGTCAAGCTGAAATTTAAAAAAAAATGGTGAAACTTATTTTCAAGGAGGTAAGAATACCTGGAGAGAGAAAAAGAGAAAGATATATATATATATATATATATATATATATATATATATATATATATAGAGAGAGAGAGAGAGAGAGAGAGACGACCTTTAGTCAAAGCACCTGAGAGAAATCTTAGGGTAAAAACCTATAATCATGGAAGAAAGAATATATGGGGATCGAGTGTATAAACATACGTTCTTTAGTCAAACCAAATGAAATAAAAATCACCGTTCAGATCTACGATAAAGGAAGTAAAGTCATTCAGAGAAACAGAGAGAGAGAGAGAGAGAGAGAGAGAGAAAGAGAGAGAAAGCGAGAGAGAAAGAGAGAGAGAGAGAGAGAGAGAGAGAGATCAACTGGCAGTGCTGAAAAGAAAAGTTGTGTCTTTACAGAACTGGCGGTTTCTCAACCACGATAAAACTATAGAGCAGACGAACTAATATTAATCTTTGATCTACTAATGTTATCTACCTATTGTGTTGTCGTGTGTGTTTTGTGCTGCCATTAAAGTAATGCTCACTTACGATCATTATTTATGCTTGCTTTAGTCGACTGTGCCGTTCTCTCATTATATTTGACACATTATCCATTCTGTTTGATCAATTTTGAGCGACTTTATATGCCGATCCCTTGAGTGCGAGTCAAAGGTTTACAAGGAATAATGAATGAAGAACGCACAAACAGAAATTCACAAAATGACACAATGCTAAAGATAGAAAATAGTCCAGCTGTGTTCTTGTATGTAATGGCGTTTGCAAGGTACAGCCGGATTCACAACATACAAATCCTCGTTCGCTCACGCATTCACTCACTCACTCACTCACTCACTAATCACACACGCACACTCACTCACTCACATTGCTCGTTTTCCTCCGTTAACTCACGCACTTTACTCGCCCTTTCACTAACTCACACACTCACTCACGCAAAAGCTTGCTCGATTTCCGTTAGCTCACTCACCGTACTACTCGTCCTATCACTCACTCGCTCAATCGCTCACGCACTCACCCACTCACTAAGCTTGTTCACTTTCTGTTAACTCACTCACCTTATCCGCACGTTCACTCAGTTACTCACTCACTCACTCACTCACTCACTCACTCATTAAATAACTCACTCAACCATCTCACTTGCTCGATCGCTGACTCACTCACCTCTCTCGTTTATTCATTTACTCACATGAAATCACCGCCTCCAGCCCTCCTCACTCATTCACCTCACACAAACTCATTCACTCACGTCAATCACATACTCACTCTCTTCACTCACTGGCTCCTTCACTCCCTCACTCACTCTGTCACTCACTCACTCATTAAATAACTCACTCAACCATCTCACTTGCACGATCGCTGACTCACTCACCTCTCTCGTTTATTCATTTACTCACGTGAAATCACCGCCTCCAGCCCTCCTCACTCATTCACCTCACACAAACTCATTCACTCACGTCAATCACATACTCACTCTCCTCACTCACTGGCTCCTTCACTCACTCACTCACTCACTCACTCACACACTCACTCACTCACATTGCTCGTTCTCCGTTAACTCACGAACTTTACTCGTCCTTTCACTAACTCACACACTCACTCTCGCAAAAGCTTGCTTGCTTTCCGTTAGCTCACTCACCGTACTACTCGTCCTATCACTCACTCGCTCAATCGCTCACGCACTCACCCACTCACTAAGCTTGTTCACTTTCTGTTAACTCGCTCACCTTATTCGCACGTTCACTCACTCACTCACTCACTCAGTCACTCACTCATTAAATAACTCACTCAACCATCTCACTTGCTCGATCGCTGACTCACTCACCTCTCTCGTTTATTCATTTACTCACGTGAAATCACCGCCTCTAGCCCTCCTCACTCATTCACCTCACACAAACTCATTCATTCACGTCAATCACATACTCACTCTCCTCACTCACTGGCTCCTTCACTCACTCACTCACTGGCTCCTTGACTCACTCACTCACACACTCATTCACTCACTCACTCACTCACTTAAATAATCATTCACTAACATACTTACACACATACACATTCACATACTCACACACCTCACACACTCGCTCAATGATTCACATACTCACTCACTCACTCACTCACTCACCCACTTAAATAATCACTCACTAACTTACTTACACAATACATATTCACATACTCACACACCTCACACACTCGCTCAATGATTCACATAATCACTCACTCACTTACTCACACACTCACATTCACTATGCCCCTCTACATCATCTTCCTCCTCATCCACAGATGAAAGATTGCCAGGTAAACTGTGGCACTCCCGACCTGCTCTATCAATCTTCAGCACGTACTTGTGAGTTTCTCATTTAGCCCCAATCAGTACCAAATCTACCGATCTAGCACGAGGGAAAACATCTCCGGGCTACCCACCCCCCCCCCTACCCGTGTGTTTTTAAATTAAGCTCTTAACATACGACTGACTCAGCAGGTCGGTAAAGGATAAACGTTTCATGTTCAAAGAAATCACAGAAAATGGAGAAAGACGGAAACCCTAGATGCAAGAACAAAAAGAAAAAATAACCTCCGCTGAGATGAAGTGTGTTAGACGAATGACAGGAAACAGAATGAGAGACAAGATCAGAAATAAAGAACTGCTGAGAGAAAAGCTAGGAATAACCCCCGCCATAGAATATATAAAGAAACAACAAATAAAATGGTTTGGCCACGTGATAAGGCAGGAAGATCAAAACACAACACAATGGGATTTAAATAAACGTTGCAAGAACACCAGACCCAAGGACCGACCACGAAAAAGATGGATTGACGGAATAATAGAAGCACTAGGAAACATAACAGTAGCAGAGGCAAACAGAAGAGCAAAAGACCTCAAATTATATCTCCCATGGACGCTGATGAGGAAGGAAAGAAGAAGCAGAAAAGTACAAAATTATTAAACCTCATATATTATTTTTATCCTAAAGATCTACAACAATTACTTAATGAAATAAACACAACAAGCAAAATATATGGATTAGGTAAATATAAAAAAATACTAAAACTATGATCATAAGAAAAGAAAATTCTCAAGACCTACAAATAAATATCAAAGTTGAAGGAATACACCTGGAGACAGTTCAGAGCTACAACTACCTGGGACATACTATAACCAGAGGTGGAATTGGTAACACTGAAATAAACAAAAGAATTGGTATGGTTAAATATAATTTTAATGCCATGAAAAGTATATTAACATCAAAACAAATAACCCCAGGGTTAAAACTAAGAATTGCAAAATCTTCTTAATATTCCCGTATGGTGCAGAAACATGGACATTAGACTATAAAACAGAACAGAAAATCGAATCCTTTGAAATGGTGGATTTATAGAAGAATAAGTAGAATTGGATGGAAAGAAAAGAAAACAAATGATAGAGTATTAACACAACTAAAAATGAAAAGAGAACTACAAAACACAATTCAAACAAGACAAATGAAATTTTGTGGGCGTGTTGAAAGACATAACAGCCTACTAAAATTAATATTGGAAGGGAAAATAGAAGGTATTATGTGTGTATGGCAGAGGCAGACGAAAACTAACATGGACTAGTAACATCAAAAGATGGACATATCAGCCTATGACAACCTGCACCATATAAGCAAGAGACAGAATTGAATAGCGCCCCATGGTAGTCAACCTTCGATGCGGAGACGGCACTCAATGATGATGATTATTTTAGACTCAACCCCTCTGACTGTTTCATCAATATGAAATCAAAATAACGCGCCCTTGTCCTAGCTCGTTTACCTACTCGTCGTCAAACATAGTTGCCTCCGTCAGTCATAGTGGCTTCCGTCAGTCGTAGTGGCTTCCGTCAGTCATAGTTGCTTTTGTCAGTCACTGTGGCCTCCGTCAGTCATAGTGGCATCCGTCAGTCACAGTGGTCTCTGTCAGTCAGAGTGGCATCCGTCAGTCATAGTGGCATCCGTCTGTCATAGTGGCATCCATCAGTCATAGTGGCATCCGTCAGTCATAGTGGCATCCGTCTGTCATAGTGGCATCCATCAGTCATAGTTGAATCCGTCAATGTTGATGATTATATTTGACTCAACCCCTCTGACTGTTTCCTCAATATGAAATCAAAATAACGCGCCCTTGTCCTAGCTCGCTCACCTACTCGTCTCCTGACTTATAAATTCACTCACCCCTCAATCATTCATCATTCACTGACTCACTCTTTCAACATCCATTAACGCACTCACGCCCTACTCACTCAACGCCCACGCTCTCAATTCCTCAATTAGTATACCCCCTCTTTTCACTCAATTACTCACACACTCATACCTTCGACTCAATCATTCTACCAGTCGCGCGGTATCTCTGTCACTAACTCAACTCCCACCCACTCAATCTCCCTACACTCACTAATCTCAACCCCACTCCGACTCACTCACTACTTATCCCACTCACGGATACTTTACAAAAGACTTTTGACAAAAAATTTCCCACTTTCTAACTTTTCCTTTGACGAGCACAAATCGAGTGCTCGAGTCAATGCTCTATATGAGTGTGTCTATGGTACTCCACGTGACGTCTGCTGATTCATTAACCCATCGTCCTTTAGGTTCACTGTTACCCATTACTTCTGAGTATTATATGGCCTTTGGCGTCTTGACAGACGGCTGGTAGAAATCAATCATGATTGGTCAGTAGTTTGGTAATACACTCGCCACCAAACCCGGAATTTCCTCATTAATTTTAACAACCGCGATGACGTTGCAACGACATTTGGACATGAGTGCGTTCATTGTGTGTGTGTAAAATGAAAAGACGTGTTTCTGTAGTGTGTGTATACAAATCTATGTGTGTATACAAATCAATGTGTGTATACAAATCTATGTCAACAGAAGTGATAAGTGTTCACCGGTGCTATAAAGAGTCAATTGTGACCTATGGAAGCGAATCATAAATAATAGACAAATAAATGAAAAGACGATTAGAGGCCACAGAGATGTGATTTGTCAGAAGAATGCTGATAGTTCTCTGGACAGCTATAAGGACCACCGAGGACATTCTCAAAGAGGCCAACACAAAAAGGGAGCTCCTAAGAAACATCACAAAGAAATAATCGACATTTTTCGAGCACATCACGAGATGAGGAAAGTTGGAATACTTGGTTACAACTGGCAAAATACATGGAAAGAGAGTTCGTGGGTAAAGAAGAGAGAAGTTACTGGATGGCTTGGTGTCATGGCACGGAAAACAGTCAACAACAGAATTGATACAATGCACTATGGACAGATAATTTTGGAAGAACATGCTCGTCTGCGCCAACCGGAATGGCACATGATGATGTTGGCGATTGTGTATGTGTGTGACATGTTAATTGTGGCGACAGTGAGTGGCGCAGCACGGGCGTAATACCGACCACATTGTCCTAAAAATCATGTGCCAATCACAATCATGTGAAGGTCTGTAAAATGTATGGTCACTAACACCATATTCCCTATACGCCACTTGGCGTGACGGGGCTCTTTACTTTTTACTTTCTCTCGTAGCTGAATCTACCAATATTTGAACAGACAGATCCGACCACATAACGAACAAGATGCATTTTTGGCATATGACCATATCTTCTTTCTCATACACCGTTTGTTTCCTTATTTTAACCTAGTCTCTTCCTTGAATGTTGATGCGCGTTGTTCCATTTTGTATTTTTGTTCTCCGTGTGTTACGACTCGACAAATGTTTCCAGTTACCGATAGTAAACTCACCCAAGAAAGCACTGCGAACAGACTAAATATCTCAGTACAGGTTTCTCCTTGGCTTTCTTTCCTTCCCTAAACTTCTCTATCTACACAATAAATGTTCGGGAATACGACTAATGTCCATTCTTCTCACGTGACTTCCATTCTTTTCACGTGACTTCCATTCTTCTCACGTGACTTCCATTCTTCTCACGTGACTTCCATTCTTCTCACGTGACTCAACCACCTCTAATCTCCAATTCCTAAGTGCTGCTATGATGAATGGGAGTCTGACTCGTTGGAAGCCGTTAGAGTTACTTACCTTGCCCTTCCATTTGATGCTCTTTATCTTGCGATGACATCACACTTCTGAGTATTAACTCATTCCGTACCATCAGCTGTGAAATGCGGCTCTAGTCTTCAACGCGGGAAACCCGGGAGACATTTTTTTCGGCTTTAAATTAACTCTTTCCGCACGGAAGCTTTTTATCATTGCAACGAAGAAGATTTCAGAGACACAATTTGTCATCATTTTAAGAATCAAACTGCATATTTATATGTATCTAATATATAACATATTCCTATCGACGGCTTCCGGGTTCACCTAGCCTTGAATGGGTACTGGATTGTTTTCTGGAAAAGTAAAGCGTCACTGGCGCAATACCGACCACATTATCAAATGCCGAAGGTCTGTACAAATTATGGTCACTATCACCATATTCCCTTTACGCAACTTGGCGTGATGGGGCTCTTTACTTTTTTTTTAAAAACTATATAACATATTATATATGAATGTTTAGATAATTGAACAAAGTATTAGATTTCACCAATACCAAGATGATACAAGACATGTAAAAAGAATATAGTTTGATGATGGTTCACATTAATCAAGTTGAGAGTGACGCACTGTGCGGTGAAACGTACCGAAAGAGTTTAAGTGGCGTTTCCCCAATGATTTGCACTAAAACCTTGTATTTCTCTTATTTAATCTCTTTTCTTACTTCCTATGCAAATTGTTATACCATCCGTCTGTTTTAGATAAATTTTCACTTATTTTCTTGCTGTTATTTCAATGTTTTTTTCTTTTAATTATAAAAAAAGGGGAAAGGACGCAACGTGCTAAATCTCTTGGAAGCGATTGTGTTAATGAGTCGCATTAGAACAGAATTCAATAAACTGGCCTTATGAGGACAAAAGGTCGCATATGTTGCTATATAAGTTCCGTGCCACATGTTCCTATATCAGTTTCTTGCCATATGTTGCTATATATGTTCCTTGCCATATTTTGCTATATCAGTTCATCACCATATGTTGCTATATCAGTTCTGTGCCACATATTGCTATATAAGTTCCCTGCCACATGTTGCTATATCAGTTTCTTGCCATATGTTGCTATATCAGTTCCTTGCCATATGCCGCTATATATGTTCCTTGCCATATGTTGCTATATCAGTTCCATGCCACATGTTGCTATATAAGTTCCATGCCACATGTTGCTATATCAGTTCCGTGCCATATGTTGCTATATCAGCTCCTTGCCGTATATTGCTATATCAGTTCCTTGCCATATGTTGCTATATCAGTTCCATGCCACATGTTGCTATATAAGTTCCATGCCATATGTTGCTATATCAGTTCCGTGCCACATATTGGTATATAAGTTCCCTGCCAGATATTGCTATATCAATTTCTTGCCATATGTTGCTATATCAGTCCCTTGCCATATGTTGCTATATCAGTTCCATGCCACATGTTGCTATATAAGTTCCATGCCACATGTTGCTATATCAGTTCCGTGCCACATGTTGCTATATCAGTTCCATGCCATATGTTGCTATATCAGTTCCGTGCCACATGCTGCTATATCATCTCCTTGCCATATGTTGCTCAATCAGCTCCGTGTCACATGTTGCTATATCACTTCCTTGCTAAATGTTGCTATATCAGTTCCTTAAACATGAAACATATATTTTCTTGCTAATAATAACGGATATACAGCGCTGGCGTAATGCTGCCAATGTTACTGAAAAAAATGTGTGAATGGTAAAAAAGAAATGGGCACTAACATCATTTTTGCCAAAGCCAGTTATTTATGAGTATTAACATCTTAAAATAAATAAAACTGAAGTAGAATACAGCAAAAACAATATAACTAGGAAAGTAGAGAAATCGCTAATCAACTACTATTATCAGTAATCAAGAAATGACGATAGTCATATGTTGGACATGTGATGAGAAGAGATAATAACCGAATAGTAAAGCAAGTCTTCAAGTGGGGGACAACAGGTAGGAGGAAAAGAGGCCGACCCAGAAAAACAATGAGAAGAACATTGATCAGGGAGGCAAAGGCAGCATGCATCGACTCCCTCAATGAGATCGAGATGCTTGTACAGAACAGAGATAAATGACGAGTTTTGATAACAGATCTTTGTAAGGATTGAGAATGCTAGAAAGAACATTTCGAAACAGGGAAAGTGTATCTGGGTCTATGCTCTATGGGACGACTACGACTCAAAAGGTCGAAAGACAGACGGGACAGGACGGGACGGACGGACAGACAGACAGGACAAAACAGGACGGGGCGGACGGACAGACAGACAGGACAAAACAGGACGGGACGGACGGACAGACAGACAGGACAAAACAGGACGGGGCGGACGGACAGACAGACAGGTCAAAACAGGACGGGACGGACGGACAGACAGACAGGACAAAACAGGACGGGGCGGACGGACAGACAGACAGGACAAAACAGGGCAGGACGGACGGACAGACAGGGCAGGACGGACGGACAGACAGGGCAGGACGGACGGACAGACAGGATAGAACAGAACAGGACGGGGCGGACGGACAGACAGAGTACAGTATAAATGCAACCCTCACCTTTCCTACAAATGTAATCTCCAGGTGAGAAGAGCACAGGACGAAGCCGCAGCACGAGCTCGCAGAGAAAGCCTGCCTCAGTCGCCTGGAAGATTTCCACTCTCTTAAGGGTGTCCAGGTGTACGTGGATGGCTATTTCTGCCTGTGGTGAGAATCAAAGTGAATTAATAATCGATAGATTTACTGATCAGAAACGTAACAAACGTACCTATCTAGAAAACTGTCAGCGAGTCATCACCGAGAAGTTAATAGGAGTCTCCGTTTGTCATAGTTACAAGATGTAACATAGTCAGTCATAGTTGACTCCGTCAGTCATAGTGGTCTTCCTCAGTCACAGTTACCTCTGTCAGTTTAACAGCGGATGTGAAAGTATGTAACAGCAAAGGTGAGCTGATAAATATAAAACGGGGAGAGATCACGAGGAGATGGTGAAGAGATTAGTTCAGACAAATTAACGAAATTATCGGGACTGGTGAGAATGTAAACTTGGAGGTGAGAAGTTGACGTTGGGGAGTTTTGATTGGTCAGGGGGACAGAGCAGGAGACGACGTAGTGTAATTTGATTGGTTGAGAGACGAGATACTTAAGCGGTGTACGAGGCTGGTAGGAAGGAGATTCATACAGAGGAGTCAGACGCATGAGGTATAGTTTTACATGGGGCGGTTGAGAACCAGTGCGGTAGACCCCAGTAGATTAGGCCTAAGCCAATGGCTCGTAGAGTCCAATTGTAACTAAGTGTTAGGCCATTGCAGAGTAATGTCTGGAGTGAAAGGCGAGACAGTTTCATTGTGTTGTGACTAAGTGTTAGGCCTTTGCAGAGCTATGTCTCGAGTGAAGGACGAGACAGTTTCAGTGTGTTGTGACTAAGTATTAGGCCATTGCAGAGTTATGTCTCGAGTGAAAGACGAGACAGTTTCAGGTGTTTAATATAAAGAGGATAGATAAGGTTCAGACTAGCGGGTTTTCAGTGTTTGGACCGATTAAGTATGAGGGTTGACTTGATGCATGACTGCAGTCCAGAGGTGCCAACAGTACAGTCGTGTGTGTGTGAACAGCCGAGTACAGTGCAAACGCTGGCTTTTCATCATCATCATCATCATCGTGTGCCTTCTCCGCAACGAAGGTTGGCTACCATGGATCGCCATTCTACTCTGTTTCTTGCTTTAATGGTGCAGGCTGACACAGATTGACTTGTCCATCTTTTGATGTTACTCGTCCATGTTAGTCTTGGTCTGCTTCTGCCTCTTTTACCTTGTATTTTTCCTTCCAATATTACTTTTAGTAGGCTGTTGTGTCTTTTAACATGCCCCAAAAATTTCATTTGTCTTTTCTTAATTGTGTTTAGTAGTTCTCTTTTTATTTTCAGTTGTTTTAAAATTGTATCGTTTGTTATCTTTTGTTTCCATCCAATTCTACCTATTCTTCTATAAATCCACATTTCAAAGGTTTCAATTTTCTGTTCTGTTTTCTCAGATGCGAGGCGACATTCCTCACCTTCCCAGGGTGATACCCTGGTACCCATATCTGCCAACGGCTGGGTCGACCGTGGGGGTATTTTTATTTTGTCCAACCACGAGTACAATTCACACTGCTCCCAGCGGGAATCGAACACGGGTTGTCCGAACGTCGGTAGTCCAGTCGGGTGGTTTTCCCAACTAGGCTACCGAGGCCCCCAAACGAACGATAGTGTACCGGAGAAAGACTTTGTTATCAGATTCTGCAGTCAAGGTACAACCAAACAACAGCGCGAAGTACACCACATGAAGAGATCACGAGGGAAGCAGATCAAGTTTCCTGTTCAGTCATAGTCGTAGAATCGATGAACGTTCGCAGAACAGAATCAGAACGTTCACAGTTGGCAAGAACGTTTCTTTACATTTCATCGGAACGTAAATGTGTTTCACTAAAGGTGTTACATCGGTAAGTTGACTCCGTCAGTCATAGATGCCTCCGTCAGTCATAGTGCCCCCCGTCAGTCATAGTTGCATCCGTTAGTCATAGATGCCTACGTCAGTCTTAGTTGCCTCCGTCAGTCATAGTTGCCTCCGTCAGTCTTAGTTGACTCCGTCAGTCATAGATGCCTCCGTCAGTCATAGTTGACTCAGTTAGCATAGATACCTCCGTCAGTCATAGTGGCCTCCGTCAGTCATAGTTGACTCCGTCAGTTATGGATGCCTCCGTCAGTCATAGTGGCCTCCGTCAGTCATAGTTGACTCAGTTAGCATAGATACCTCCGTCAGTCATAGTGGCCTCCGTCAGTCATAGTTGACTCCGTCAGTTATGGATGCCTCCGTCAGTCATAGTGGCCTCCGTCAGTCATAGTTGACTCTGTCAGTCATAGATGCCTCCGTCAGTCATAGATGCCTCCGTCAGTCATAGATGCCTCCGTCAGTCATAGTTGACTCCGTCAGTCATAGATGCCTCCGTCAGTCATAGATGCCTCCGTCAGTCATAGATGCCTGAGGAGAAATGTAAAAAAGAAGAAAAAAACGGTATTGTTAAAGCGTTACGTAATAAGAAGATGGCACAAATTAGAACGACGTTTCGGCTCAATAGGCCTTCAGCAGGAAAAAAACATACAACACACACACACACAGATATGTATTTAAAATTTTAAAAAATAATGTGTAAACAATAATAAAATATGTGTAATAGTGTAAATACACAGGACGATATACAAACATTGAGTGGCAGCAGTATTGTACTAGTAGAGTCAAGACAAAGAAATGCATAAACATACCTTCTTCTTCTTCTTTCCTTTCTCATTTGCCTTTCAAAGTCGAGAGGAGATATAATAGTGCTTTTGATATTCCATCGATCCATCTTTTTCGTGGTCGACCCTTGGGTCTGGAATTCTCACGACGTTTGTTGAAGGCTCGTTGTGTTGTGTTTTGATCTTTCCACCTTATCACGTGGAAAACCATTTTATCTGTTGCTTATTTATATATTCAATAGCAGGGGCTATTCCCAGCTTTGTTCTCTGTTCTTCATTTCTGATCTTGTTATTCGTCTAACACATTTAATCTCATTAGAGGTTATTTTTCTTATTGTTCTTGCATCTAGGGTCAAGGTTAGGCATTGGTATCACAACGTTGGGATGAAGATTGTATTGTACTTGCCAGTTTCGCCTCTAGTCTTATTTCCTTCTTGGACAATAGTCATGATAGCTGTCCAATGATTTGACAAGCTTTGATGCATCTTGGTTCTATCTCTGCAGTTTGTGAATTATCGTTTGTCACTAAACTTCCTATGTATTTAAATTCCTCTACTTGTTTTAGTTGTCTGACGTCTATAGACGGATATACAAGTCTATCTTTTTCTTCATTATGTTATAACTCTAGAATACCGGAACAAGACTGACAGATTTCGCTAACATTGTCCATCTCTCTATGTCTTCAGTCATACTTTGGGACTTTGCTAAATCTAAACATGCCCATTGTTTTATTTTCTTCCCATCTCTTTATTTGCTAACTTCTTCTTCTCGTTCCTTTAATAGTTTCTTACAGGATGTTCTTTGCTAGGCTTCTTGTTAATAGCTCCTTATAATGGCGAGGAGAAAAGTAATTAATTTAGAGGAAGAGGTATGTTTACAGCACTCGTAAAAAATGATAAATAATCAACAACAGAAAAAAAAAACAAAGAATAATATATGGACCGAAGCAGGATCGAACCTGTACTCAGTGGCACAGCGCCTCGTCACGAAAAGTCAAACGCTAGGGAACACTGCCACTCAGCTAAAAGTTTCTTTCGTTCTTTCTTTCTTTCTTTGTTTCTTTCTTTCTTTGTTTCTTTGCTTCTTTGTTTCTTACTTTCTTTTTTTCTTCATTTCTTTGTTAGCTGAGTGGCAGTGTTCCCTTTTTTTGTTGATTAATTGTCATTTTTTCCGAGTGCTGTAAACATACCTCTTCCTCTGAATTGATTCGCTGATTATCGTCTCGTAAGTTTCCCTCTAAAATAATATTCATTTATTACTATTTGTCTCCAGAAATGTAATTATACTGGCATGGACTGGTACAATGGATAAGTCAACCTATGACAACCTGCACCATCAAAGCAAGAGACAGAGTGGAATGGCGCTCCATGGTAACCAACCTTCGATACGGAGACGGCACTCAATGATGATGATGATGATAATGACTGGCATAGACACGTCACGGGATCCATCGTGTTGTTTAGAACAGTGAAAGGCTAAACTTCTTTCGAAACTTAAACACAAATAAATATACATCTTACCATGAACTTAACTTATGCAAATGAAAATAGTCAAGAATCCAGCACAAGAGATTAAAGAAAATAAGACACTGGTTACTGAATACCATGAGTGAGGCAGTCAAAGAAGCGAGAACTAGAACTGTGTATCTCCCTCAACAACCAAAAGGGTACCAGTGAAGAAAGAAAGGAAGAAAGAAAGAAAGAGAGAAAGACAGAAAGAAAGAAAAGAGAAAGGAAGAAAGAAAACAGAAAAGAAGGAAGAACGAATGAAAGAAAAAGAGAGAAAGAAAGAAAGAAAGGAAAAAAAGAGAGTAAGAAAGAAAGAAAGAAAGGAAAGAATGAAAGAAACAAGAAAGAAAGAAAGAAAGAAAGAAAGAAACAAGAAAGAAAGAAAGAAAGAAAGGAAGAAATAAATAAAGAAAGAAATAAAGAAAGAAAGAAGCATTACTGAATTAAAGTGTGAAAGGGTTTCTGGGGAAAACAATAACATGGGGACTTCCGTTGCAAAGATGGTGCATCTAGGTCAGATTCTCTCGGTCGCTGCGGAAAGTGCAATCGGGATCTGATTAATTTCGGTTCTCCGTTGCACTTTTCTGCGTTAAAGTATAAATGATGAACTACTTATTACATCTGTGCGGCTAAAGCGAAGTTATACGCCGGCAACAGTTCATTTTTGACAAATCAAGTGTTGTGAATGCGACCTTCCAACGTTTAGACTTGATCAGCGCTTTACGTCACATTGGTGCTGTTCATGAACGTTGTTGGAATTCCTTGACGCAAGTTATTTCCATGTTACTTATTAATGTAAAGTACTTCGTCAGCCAGAGTTTTATCTCTTTAGGAAATTTGCACCGTGTTTTGTTCGTCGTAAGCTGCTTTCACTAGAGTTATTAGGAATCTAAAGGGAGCGAAATTGTGTGTACGACATGGTAATCATGGCTCATCATACATCCCTAGACCGGCCGTACGATAATCTTACGGCCTGTTGTTTGATGTGCGACGGTGATAATCTGAGGACTAACTGTGTTTCTAAATTTTCGGAATTGGAGTCAACAACGATTGCCAAACATCATCAAACGCTATACATTTTTTTTTTTTAAATATGACGATCGTCATTTTCAAGAGGACGTGAGCTTCCGGTATATTGTGGTTAGGCGGCAGGAACCATTGAAGGCTATGTCTGAAAAGTGTTCCTTGTTGCAGGAGCTACTGAGTTAAGTGCTCTGTGCACACCGTGAGCTGTGTCTCATCCGTTTTGATCATGTTTCGATATTCCAGTTGTTTACGATGAATGATGATATCGTTTGACAGGGAACAGTTGGCTGTGTTCACTTTCTACGCGGTTTCGCCTTATGTCTTTTGGCGCGTGTTAAGACTGCTACGATGGGGACTACAGTTACCTTTCTTTGTTTGGGAGATGAGATATTAATTCGGATGATTACGCTGGCACGGGCGGTTGAGCAATTATGGATTTTAATTCGTTTGCAGTGTTACCAAGGCCTTCCATAACCAAATAAATAACAATAACATGGAATACTGGAGAAAAGAAAACGGGTCACCCAGAGCACAAAAATATATTAATTAATTAATACAGTAAATATATCTCTCTCAAAACACACATGACACTGATCGAAAGTACAAATATACACAAATAATAATAAAGTACTGAAATAATATTGAACATCAAAACAAACAAAGAAAGCAACTGCAACAATACACAATTAGTCTATAGAAAGTACACCAAATAAATAGTTATTAATGTCCTAGTGGGAACCAAATTAAAAGTTAGCAGATGTGGCATAAGTTAATAAAACAACTGTGGTGTTGCAAAAAAATTGACACAAATGAATTCATGTTCGGTCTAAGTAAGTAATGAACATATGGGATGGAAGTAAGTAATGAGTATTTCAGATCTAAGTAAGTAATTACAACGGCGGAATATAACAAGTCACAGCTTTTAAAAAAAAATACATTTCTGTATGGGACACATTTAATATATGAACTTGTAGAGTTAAAGAAAGGGAAAAATAAAGAATGAAAGAATTAAAAAGTAAGATATGAAGAAAAAAAAAACAAAAGTGAAGGAGAGAAAGAAAGTATGATGAAAAGAAGGATGGAAAGAAAGAAAGAATGGAAGAGTGAAGAGAAAGAAAGTATGATAGCAAATGGAAAGAACGAAAGAAAAAAAGACAGAAAGTGTGATAGGAAAAAGGAAAATAAGAAAGCTTAATATAAAACAGGAGAAAAAGAGAGAGAGAGAAAAAAAAGAAAGAAAGCATAATGAAAAGACGGTAAGAAAGAAAGCTTGATACAAAGGAGAGAAAGAAGAGAAAATAAGAAAGCATGATAGAAAGAAGGAAAAAAATGCAAGAGAAAACAGAAGAAAAAAGTTAGAAATGAAAAAGAATGACAGAATGACAGAGAGAAGAGAACAAAAGAGTGAGAAAGAAAGGTAAAGAAATAAAGAAAGCATGACAGAAAGAAGGGGGAAAAAAGAAAGAGAATATGATAGAAAGAAGTAAGAAAAGAAAAAGAAAGACATAATGATAGAAAGAGGGAGCATAAGAAAGAGAAAGAAAATAGTGTGAAAGAGAGAAAAAAATAAAGAAAAAAGAAAGAAAGAAATAAAGAAAGAATGGATACAAATAATGCCGTGTAGCGCATGGAAGTCATATATCAACACTAATATTTGTTCAATATCCATCAGCACATTTAAGAATAGTATGGTCAGTATCACGTCAAGCCGCCATTCGTTGCAAGAAAATACTTATGTTCATCATCATCATTGAGTGCCGTCTCCGCAACGAAGGTTGGCTACCATGGAGCGCCATTTTGCTCTATCTCTTGCTTTGATGGTGCAGGTTGTCATCGGTTGATTTGTCCATCTTTTGATGTTACTCGTCCATGTTAATCTTGGTCTGCCTCTGCCTCTTTTACCTTGTATTTTCCCCTCCAGGATTACTTTCAGTAGGCTGTTGTGTCTTTTAACATGGCCTAAGAATCGCATTTGTCTTGTTCTAATTGTGTTCAGAAGTTCTCTTTTCATTTTTAGTTGTTTTAAGACTTTGTCATTTGTTTTCTTTTCCTTCCATCCAATTCTACCTATTCTTCTATATATCCACATTTCAATTTCACTTATGTTACCAACTTGTAAAAGGTTGGCAGTCAGACAAATATTTTCACCCACATTGGGAATAAACCAGAAAACATTTGACCATTAGACAAACGCACTAACCATTTCGCTACATCGATTTGTGTAAGGGCAAAAGGACGATAAATCCCAGCAGAAGCTGCACTAAAAAAGACTGTAATTTTCTTAATGAGTAGTCTGCCCATGCGCAAAGGTAAAATATTTACAATAACATTTAAAGATAAAATATTTACCAAAACGTCGAAAGGTAAAATATTTACCATAACATTTAAAGATAAAATATTTACCAAAACGTCGAAAGGTAAAATATTTACCATAACATTTAAAGATAAAATATTTACCAACACGTTCATAGGTAAAATAGTTACCATAACGTTCAATGATAAAATATTTACCATTAACGTTCAATGATAAAATATTTACCTTAACGTTGAAAGGTAAAATATTTACCATAACATTTAAAGATAAAATATTTACCAACACGTTCAAAGGTAAAATATTTACCATAACATTTAAAGATAAAATATTTACCAACACGTTCAAAGGTAAAATATTTACCATAACGTTCAATGATAAAATATTTACCAACACGTTCAAAGGTAAATATTTACCATAACGTTCAAAGGTAAATATTTAACCACTACAACCAAAGGTTTAATATTTACCACTAGGAGCAAAGGTAAGACAGGGGTGCGTACTACCACCCCTCCCCTTCCCACTATTTATTACTTACACGGACTATATATGCAAGTTAGCCAACTCATCAGAGACAATGGAGATCAATGAGCTTTCATTTGAAGCCGATCAAGTACAAATACATGGAAAAATAGAAGACCCACAAGAACACTTAAATAAACTCAACAGCATAGGCACAAAATACAACATAAAATCAACATCTACAAAACAGAAATCATGAATGTCGCAAAAGAAAAACAGAACATTAATATAACTGTAGAAGGCAGGCAACTAAAACAGATATAGGATTTCAAATACCTAGGAAGTTTAGTGACAAACGACAATTCTTAAACAGAAGAGATAGACTCAAGATGCATCAAGCTTGTCAAATCATTGCACAGCTATCACCACTATTGTCCAACAAGGAAATAGCACTAGAGGCAAAACGAGCACTATACAATACAATCTTCATCCCAACATAGCGCTACCAATGCCAGACCTGGACCCTAGATGCAAGAAAAATAACCTCTACAAAGATTAAATGTGTTAAGCGAATGACAGGAAACAGCCTGATAATAAATGAAGAACTGAGACAAAAGCAAGTAATAGATTCCGCCATAGAGTATATAAAGAACAAAAGATAAAATAGTTTAGCCACGTGACAAGGTAGAGTGATCAAAACACAACACAACGAGCCTGCAATAAGCGTTGAGAGAACACCAGACCCAAGGGTCGACCACGAAAAAGATGGATTATTGCAATATTAGAAACACTAGGAAACATAATAGCAGACGAAGCGAAGAGATGAGCAAAAGACCGCAAATTATATCTCCCATCGACTCTGAAAGGCAAATGAGGAAGGATAGAAGAGGAAGAAGAAGAAGCAAAGGCAAAATATTTACAATAACAAGCAAAGGTAAACGATATACCATAACGTTCAAAGGTAAAAGAATTTCCCATAAACATGGAAAGGTAAAATACTTACCACAACTTTCGATATCGACGGAAAATGACGCATTTTACCACAACTGGAAATTGCATCTGGATGTGATATACATGATATTTTGCTGGATGTGATATACATGAGATTTTGCTGGATGTGATATACATGAGATTTTGCTGGATGTGATATACATGAGATTTTGCTGGATGTGATATACATGAGATTTTGCTGGATGTGATATACATGAGATTTTGCTGGATGTGATATACATGAGATTTTGCTGGATGTGATATACATGAGATTTTGCTGGATGTGATATACATGAGATTTTGCTGGATGTGATATACATGAGATTTTGCTGGATGTGATATACATGAGATTTTGCTGGATGTGATATACATGAGATTTTGCTTGATGTGATATACATGAGATTTTGCTGGATGTGATATACATGAGATTTTGCTGGATGTCGTTAACTTCTTCAACTCAGCTAGCCAGGTATATATTCCTTCTTCAGCTCAGTAATGTATATATTTTCCTTCTTCAGTTCATTTAGTCAGGTATATATTCCTTCTTCAGCTCATTTAGTCAGGAATATGTTCCTTCTTCAGCTCAGTAATGTATATATATTCCTTCTTCAGTTCATTTAGTCAGGTATATATTCCTTCTTCAGCTCATTTAGTCAGGAATATGTTCCTTCTTCAGCTCATTTAGTCAGGTATATATTCCTTCTTCAGCTCATTTAGTCAGGTATATATTCCTTCTTCAGCTCATTTAGTCAGGAATATGTTATTTCTTCAGCTCATTTAGTCAGGAACATGTTCCTTCTTCAGCTCAGCCATGTATATATTCCTTCTTCAGCTCAGTCAGGTATATATTCCTTCTTCAGCTCAGTCAGGTATATGTTCCATCTTCAGCTCAGTCAGGTATATATTCCTTCTTCAGCTCAGTCAGGTATATATTCCATCTTCAGCTCAGTCAGGTATATATTCCATCTTCAGCTCAGTCAGGTATATATTCCTTCTTCAGCTCAGTCAGGTATATATTCCTTCTTCAGCTCATTTAGTCAGGTATATGTTCCTTCTTCAGCTCAGCCATGTATATGTTCCTTCTTCAGCACAGTCAGGTATATATTCCTTCTTTAGCTCAGTCAGGTATATATTCCATCTTCAGCTCAGTCAGGTATATATTCCTTCTTCAACTAAGTGGACTCAACAACGTTTTAACATTTAAACACCACACTACAACTAACCCAATAAATTAAATAAATACACAAATCACAGGACCGTATTTATAGCTTAGTGTATATGCAACTACCTGAAACATACTACAACCAGTGATGGAAAATGTAAAACTGAAATAAACAAAAGAATAGGAATGGCAAAATGTAATTTTAATGTCATGAAAAATATACTAACATAAAAACAAATAACACCAGGGCTAAAACTAAGAATAGCAAAATGTTGTACTTTCTCAACATTCCTATATGGTGCAGAAACATGGACATTAGACAAGAAAACAGAACAGAAAATTGAAGCCTTTGAAATGTGGTTGTATAGAAGAATGAGAACAATTGGATGGAAAGAAAAGACAACAAATGATGGAGTCTTAACACATTTAAAAATGGAAAGAGATTTACTAAACACAATTAAAACGAGACAAATACCATTTTTCTTCTTCTTATTCTTCTTCTACCTTTTTAACTCCCAGTGGAGCATAGGTCTTCAACAAATACTTTCCAACTCGTTCTATTTTTCCCCATTCTTTTAAGATCATTCCATGTCTTCCCCATCATCTTCATCTCTGCTTCTATCTGTCTTCTCCAAGAATTTCTTGGTCTTCCTCTTTGTCTTTTACCCTGGGGATTCCAAAAAAGGGCCTGCTGTGTAATACTCTCAGTTGGCTTCTGAGTGTGTGTCCTATCCAGCGCCATCATCTACGCTGTATAATACAATTTTTGGGGCATGCTAAATGACACAACAGCCTACTAAATGTAATTTTGGAAGGGGAAATACAGAGTAACAGATGCAGATGCAGACCAAGACTAACATGGACGAGTAACATCAAAAGATGGACAAGTCAGCCTATGACAACCTGCAACATCAAAGCAAGAGAGAGTGGAATGGCGCTCCATGGTAGCCAACCTTCAACGATGAGACGGCATTCAATGATGATGTATTTGCAACATGAAGGCGCAAAAGAATGTGATTCGTCCGTCAAGTACAGGTCACAAGAGGAAATACTGAATGCATTCATTTTAGTATTTTTTAAATTTAGAATAGCAGACAAGAACATCACGGCAGGCTGTAGAATTGTGAAGGGTCAAGGTCAAAGAAATGCATAAAAATGCGACGCTGCAGTAAAGCTGATTTTGAGGAGATCTGAAGCTGCAGTAAAGCTGGTTGTAAATGAGATGTGAAGCTGCAGTAAAACTGGTTGTAAAGGAGATGTGAAGCTGCAGTAAAGCTGATTGTAAAGGAGGTATGAAGCTGCAGTAAAGCTGAATGTAAAGGAGATGTGAAGCTGCAGTAAAGCTGACTGTAAAGGAGATGTGAAGCTGCAGTAAAGCTGATTGTGAGGAGATGTGAAGCTGCAGTAAAGCTGACTGTAAAGGAGATGTGAAGCTGCAGTAAAGCTGATTGTAAAGGAGAAATGAGAAAAAAATGGTAGAGTTAAAGCTTTACAAAACTAATGGACGACACAAATGTGACCGACTCAATAGGCTCAATAGGCCTTCATCAGGAATAAAAAACAACACACACACACACACACATAGATATATAATTAACTAAAATTAGCCATACATAGCTAACTAATAATGGAGTATCTAAAACTATTTTTAAAAATAATGTACTAAAAATAAGAGAACTCTCGACGGTAAGAAAAATGAGAGTACCTCTGAACATGGAGAATATCTGCCTGTAAGGGGAGGGACACATGAGCACACGACTGCCGGTGTGAAACTAGGAAAAGGGATATTCATGTAAAGTTCAGTACCCGGAGAATTCTTTAGAGATACAAAACTGGCGCACGTAAACATACACAAGGGATGACAATAACAAAAAAGGCAAGGATGACTTTACGAAAATAGCATCAAACAAGAAAGCTAGGAAAATATTTGCTGTAGACCCATTCTCAACAGGGAGATGAAAAGAAGAAGATTAGAATAACAAATAACAAATTGTTTGATTGTACTAGAACGGTCACTCTCCTTTGTAAGGCGTTGAATCACTCAAGCCAATTGGAAAAATGATGGATTTTTAGAAACTATTTTTACGGAATCTTGAGCTCCATTTATGAAACTATTGCAAAGCTACAAAGTCATCAACAAACAAAGACATCTGAAGCTAATATCGGTCGGATTATTGATTCTAAACGCGCAACAAGAAACCAGTCATAGCTCTAGGAAAGCTTCATTGTTTGTCGTGACTAACAAGATGTCACTGTATTGAACACCGATAATTCGGTTTGCAAGAGAACAACAAAGAGCGTAATTTACATGATAAAGAAAGAATCATAATTTAAATAAAGAAAATAAAACTGAACATATCTCAATTAAACTATTAAAATTTGGAAAAGAAAATAAATTTGAGGAATGTATATATCCAAGAAGAAATGTACAGTTGTTTGATCTTAGAATGACGCCAAAAACAGGGGAGCTGCGATAGATCAGTGGTTAATGAACAGGACTACAAAGGACAGAGGTAGGGTTCGATCCCAACCGACGGCTTCCGGGTTCACCCAGCCTTTAATGGGTACCGGATTTTTTTTCTGGGAAAGTAAAGCGGCACGGGCGTAATACCGACCACATTATCCCAAAAAATCATGTGCCGAATGTCTGTAAAATGTATGGTCACTAACACCATATTCCCTATACACCACTTGGCGTGATGGGGGCACTTTACTTTGTGGTGATTTGGTAGCAGTGAATGAGTGCACACAACATTATCAGATGCACTTCTTATTTTCATATTTTGCTTTTCAGTGTGAGGAGAGATTATCTAATGGGAACTTCCGCTGTTATGTTTCTTACTGTTTCTAATAATCAATCATACCAACTATTTCTTGGTCGGCCATTGGGTCTTGTGTTATCGCTATGTTTATAGGGAAATTGCGTTGTGTTTTAATCTTTATATGTTATCACGTGAGCAAATCATTTATATGTTGTTTCTTTTTGTATCCAATGGCAGGAATTATTAGGAGCTTTATTTTCTCAGTTATTCATTTCTGATCTTTTAACTAAGACTGTTTCCTATAATGCGCTGAACACGTTTAATCTCGGTAGTGGTTATTTTTCTTATTGTTTGTGAATCTGTCGTCCATGACTGGCATTGGTAGCACAACATTGGGATGAAGATTGTATTGTACAGTGACCGTTTTGCCTCTAGAGTTATTTCCTTTTTGGACAGCAGTGGTGACATTTGTCCTACGTCATGGCAAGCTATGTTGCATCTTGAGTCTAATTCTGCTGTTTGTGAGTTGTCGTTTGTCACTAGACTTCTTAGGTATTTGCATTCTCCACTTGTTTTAATTGTCTGCAATCTATCGTTATATCGTTACTACTAAAATCAAACGTACTGTCAACCGTTATTTATGTATGCCAGAGTTTGAAAACAACAAAAGACAGAAACACAGTTGAGCGTATTTAAACATAAATGTTACAGGAAAATACCTGAACTAGCGTGGAACGAATTTAAAACAAACGAGGAAATTAGAGAAATCGCCAAACAACCACTAATATCTTCAGTAATCAAGAAAAGACGTTGGACATGTGATGAGAAGAGATAATAACCGAATAGCAAAGCAAAACCTGAAATGGAAAACCGGTAGGAGGCCGACACAGAGAAACACTGAGAACACCATAGATGCAATGGCAGCAGAAAGTTTCTATTGTCAAAAATGGATTGCATAGTATCTTCCTCATTTTTTGGAAAGCTGCTTTTGCCTGAGCCATTCTGCATCTCACCTCTTTTGTATATCTTCCGTCTGAGGTTAACAAAGTTCCCAAATATTTAAATTCATTTACCTGTTTTAATATTGTTTCACTTGTCTTTATTGTGCACTGAGGTGATGTCTTTTTCTTTGTTGTTACAATTGTTGTTTTTCTTTGTTGTTATGCACAGGCATAAGAAGCAAATAAATACAAAACTACTGACTTATCATGCATGCATGCATGCATACATCCGTCCGTTCGTCCGTCCGTCCGTCCATCCATCCATCCATCCATCCATCCATCCATCCATCCATCCATCCATCCATCCATCCATCCATCCATCTATTGAAGTTCGAGCCGTAGCCGGCTTATAGGTCATAGACCCATATACTCTTTCTCTTATATAAATTTTTATTCTAGCAGTTTAAAATGCTTCTAAAGATATTTTATCAAATCTCGCCATTTGTCTCTGTTCTGTGCAAGCAACTCTCATTGAGGGAGTCGATTCCTGCTGCTCTTGCCTCTCTGATTAATATTCTTCTCAGTGTCTCTCTGGGTCGGCCTCTTTTCCTTTCACCTGTTGTTTCCCACATGAAGGCTTGCTTTGTCGTTCGGTTATTATTATGATTGCCTGCAACCAAACGTCTGTTAAGACGCTAAAAGTTATATATATATATATATATATATATATATATATATATAAATGTATATACGATCAATCACAAACAGCTGTGCAAAGCAACATGGTGCACAGTCCGAACAAAGCTTTAAAAAAATCGTAATATTTACAATTTTACTATATTAATAAATAAATGCTAGTGACTGAGGTAGCGATTAGTCACGATTAAATGCGGATAGATGAAGAATGTAATAGACCGTAAGGTGCAAAAACAATATGCATTACGCAATCGATAATAGTTGAAGAAGGAAAAATAATAAATTTGTTTCAAAGAGGCTCCAGTATATAGGGATTGGGAATTTTAAAAAAAAATGATATTCACAGTTTTTATTTGTTTCAACATAGAAAATATCAACTGGAACAAATTAATAGCGAAAATATATACATCATCAAAAATACACATCATCAAGAATAAACATCAAGAATAGAAGTATCAATAGCTCCAGCAGCATCAATAACATAGAAAATCCCAATAGCAATAACAAAACAGTAACATGAACAACAACAATACTGGTATCCTTAGTATCAACAACATCAGCAGCCACATCATCAATAAAAACAACAATAACAGCAATACTAGTAACATCATTAGTATCAAGACATCAGCATCAACAACATCAGCATCAAAAACATCGGCATCGACAACATCAGCATCAACAACATCGACATCAACAGCATCATCATCAACAACATCAGCATCAACAACATCAGCAACGACAACATCAGCATCGACAACATCAGCATCAACAACATCAGCATCAACAACATCAGCATCAATAACATCGACATCAACCGCATCAGCATCAACAACATCAGCATCAACAACATCAGCATCAACAACATCACCATCAAAAACATCAGCATCAACAACATCAGCATCAACAACATCAGCATCATCAACATCGACATCAACAGCATCAACAACATCAGCATCAACAACATCGACACCAACAGCATCAACAACATCAGCATCAACAACATAAGCATCAACAACATCAGCATCAACAACAACATCGGCATCAACAACATCGACATCAACAACAACAGCAAAAACAACATCAGTATCAACAACATCAGCATCAACAACATCAACATCAACAACATAAGCATCAACAACATCAGCATCAACAACATCAGCATCAACAACATCAGCATCAACAACATCAGCATCAACAACATCAACATCAACAACATCAGCATCAACAACATCAGCATCAACAACATCAGCATCAACAACATCAGCATCAACAACATCAGCATCGACAACATCAGCATCGACAACATCAGCATCAACAACATCAACATCAACAAAATCAGCATCAACAACATCGACATCAACAACATCGGCATCAACAACATCAGCATCAACAACATCGACATCAACCGCATCAGCATCAACAACATCAGCATCAACAACATCACCATCAAAAACATCAGCATCAACAACATCAGCATCAACAACATCAGCATCATCAACATCGACATCAACAGCATCAACAACATCAGCATCAACAACATCGACACCAACAGCATCAACAACATCAACATCAACAACATCAGCATCAGCAATATCACCATCAGCAATATCACCATCAAGAACATCAGCATCAACAACATCAGCATCAACAACATCAGCATCAACAACATCAGTATCAACAACATCAGCATCAACAACATCAGCATCAACAACATCAGCATCAACGACATCAGCATCAGCACCATCTGCATCAACATCAGCATAAACAACATCAACAACCTCAGCAAAAACAGTATCAACAACATCAGCATCAACAACATCGACATAAACAACATCAGCATCAACAACTTCAACATAACATCAGTATCAACAACATCAGCAAGAACAGTATCAACTATATCAGCATCAACAACATCAACATAAACAACATTAGCATCATCAACATCAGCGAACAACATCAGCATCAACAACATCAGCATCAACAACATCAACATCAACAACATCAGCATCAGTAACATCAGCATTAACAACATCAGCATTAATAACAACAGCATCAACATCAGCGTCAATAACATCAAAATAAACAACGTCAGTATCAACAACATCAGCATCAACAACATCAGCATCAACAACATCAACATCAGCATCAACAACATCAGCATCAATAACATCAGCATCAACAACATCAGCATCAATAACATCAGCATCAACATCAGCATCAATAACATCAGCATCAACAACATCAGCGTCAATAACATCAACATCAACGGCACCAGCATCAACAACAAACATCAGCATCAACAACATCAGCATCAACAACAACATCAGCATCAACAACATCAGCACCAACAACATCAGCATCAACAACAACAGCATCAACAACATCAGTATCAACAACATCAGCATCAACAACATCAGCGTCAACAACATCAGCGTCAACAACATCAATGTCAACAACATCGGCATCAACAACATCAGCATCAACAACATCAGCATCAACAACATCAGCATCAACGACATCAGCATCAACAACATCAGCATCAACAACAATATCAGTATCAACAACATCAGCATCATCAACATCAGCATCAACAACATCAGCATCAACAACATCAGCATCAACAACATCAGCGTCAATAACATCAGCATCAATAACATCAAAATAAACAACGTCAGTTTCAACATCAGCATCAACAGCATCAGCATCAACAACATCAACAACATCAACATAAACAACATAAGTATCAACAACATCCGCATCAACAACAACATCAGCATCAGCAACAACACCAGCATCAACAACAACATCAGAATCAACATCAAAAACAATATCATCTCTAATAACATCAGCATCAACAACGTCATCACTAACAACATCAGCATCAACAAAATCAACATCAACAACAATAAAAGATTCGAACCTTCAGCTTGTCCGGCAACAGTCCTAATGATTTCTCCTCATCTGCTGACTTGTTGCACATCCACAAATAGTCAAACCACTTAATGACCCTGTCTTGCAGCTTCAGTGGTACTCGACGCAAAGCCATGTAGGTCTTGACTCCATCTAAGCGAGCTGAAACACAAGACAAAGAATTATTCATAAATCTATGATCAAAACAGGAAGAAGAAGAATTAGTAAATCCAAGATAAATGCATCATCATCATCATCATCATTGAGTGCCGTCTCCGCATCGAAGGTTGGCTACCATGGATCGCCATTCCACTCTGTCTCTTGCTTTGATGGTGCAGATTGCCATAGGCTGACTTGTCTATCTTTTGATGTTACTAGTCCATGTTAGTCTTGGTCTGCCTCTGCCTCTTTTACCTTGTATTTTCCCTTCTAATATTACTTTTATTAGACTGTTGTGTCTTTTAACATGACCAAAAAATTTCATTTGTCTTGCTCTAATTGTGTTTAGTAGTTCTTTTTTTCATTTTTAATTGTTTTAAGACTTCATCGTTTGTTTTCTTTTCTTTCCATCCAATTCTACCTATTCTTCTATAAATCCACATTTCAAAGGCTTCAATTTTCTGTTCTGTTTTCTGGTCTAATGTCCATGTTTCTGTACCATACAGGAATATTGAGAAGATGTAACATTTTGCTATTCTTAGTTTCAGCCCTGGTGTTATTTGTTTTGATGTTAGCATATTTTTCATGGCATTGAAATTACTTTTTGCCATTCCTATTCTTTTGTTTATTTCAGTTGTACATTTTCCATCACTGGTTATAGTATGTTCCAGGTAGTTGTAGCTCTGAACTGTCTCCAGATGTATTCCTTCAACTTTGATATTTAATTGTATGTCTTGATAATTTTCTTTGTTTATGATCATAGTTTTAGTCTTTTTTATATTCATATCTAGTCCATATTTTTTGCTTGTCATGTTTATTACATTAAGTAATTGTTGTAGATCTTTAGTATTTTTTGCTAGTAGAATAGTATCATCAGCATATCTTAGGTTATTGATTATCTTAAGATAAATGCAAAAAAGACAAATGAGTAAATTTAAGATCAAGACAAGAAAGAAGAATTAGTAAATTTAAGATCAATATAAGAATGAACAGAATTCGTAAATCTATTATGAAAACAAGAAGAAAATTGATTCGGTAAATACAAGATCAAGACAAGAAGAGGAAGCATTCATAAATCTAAGATCACAACAAGACGAAGTAGAAGACTTCGTAAATTTAAGATCACAACAAGGCGAAGTAGAAGACTTCGTAAATCTGAGATCACAACAAGGCGAAGTAGAAGACTTCGTAAATTTAAGATCACAACAAGCCGAAGTAGAAGACTTCGTAAATTTAAGATCACAACAAGGCGAAGTAGAAGACTTCGTAAATTTAAGATCACAACAAGGCGAAGTAGAAGACTTCGTAAATTTAAGATCATGGCATAACAAAGAGAGGACACCGTTGTAAAGTAAAAAGTAAGTAAAGTGCCCCGTCACGCCAAGTGGCGTACAGGGAATATGGTGTTGGTAACCATCAATTTTACAGAACTTCAGCACATGATTTTTGGGGTAATGTGATTGGTATTACGCCCGTTTCGCTTTACTTTCCCAGAAAAAATGTCGGTACCCATTTAAGGCTGGGTGAACCCGGAAGTCGTCGGTTGTGATTGAACCCTACCTCGTTTCCTTTGTAGTCCTGTTCACTACCACTGAGCTATCGCGGCTCTCTGTAAAGTAGAAGGGGAGAATTTCAAGACAAAAGTGCATATAGGAGTATGGAAGAAAAACAAATCTCCTTGGTGATAATCCGCAATTTCGTTGACAGTTTAGCTATAACTACATCTCATCGAATTGATTGTATCCTGCAAGGAAGATGGCATGAAGATTCATAAAGAGGAAGAGTTCATGAACAGAAGAAGGAAAGAGAAACAGATAAAAAGAGTATCAAGTAGAATAAAGAGCTAAAAAATATTTTTAATGACATTTTTGTGGAGTCTTGTAGCAAGAAAAAGGAAAATAGAGTCTGGAATATAAAATAGACAGAAAAAAAATCATCATCAGGTCGCATGTCTTTTACAGAACGGTGCATTCACTACAGTCAGTCTGATAGAATCTTTGTCTCTAGCCAGATCTACCACAGAAGGGTGCATTCACTACAGTCAGTCTGATAGAATCTTTGTCTCTAGCCAGATCTACCACAGAAGGGTGCATTCACTACAGTCAGTCTGATAGAATCTTTGTCTCTAGCCAGATCTACCACAGAAGGGTGCATTCACTACAGTCAGTCTGATAGAATCTTTGTCTCTAGCCAGATCTACCACAGAAGGGTGCATTCACTACAGTCAGTCTGATAGAATCTTTGTCTCTAGCCAGATCTACCACAGAAGGGTGCATTCACTACAGTCCGTCTGATAGAATCTTTGTCTCTAGCCAGATCTACCACAGAAGGGTGCATTCACTACAGTCAGTCTGATAGAATCTTTGTCTCTAGCCAGATCTACCACAGAAGGGTGCATTCACTACAGTCAGTCTGATAGAATCTTTGTCTCTAGCCAGATCTACCACAGAAGGGTGCATTCACTACAGTCAGTCTGATAGAATCTTTGTCTCTAGCCAGATCTCCAACAGAATAGTGCATTCACTACAGTCAGTCTGGTAGAATCTTTGTCTCTAGCCAGATCTCCAAAAGAACAGTGCATTCACTACAGTCAGTCTGATAGAATCTTTGTCTCTAGCCAGATCAACCACAGAGCGTTGGATTCACCACAGGCTGTCTAATAAAATCTCTGTCTCTAGCCAGATCTCCCACAGAACGTTGCATTCACCACAGTCTGTCTGATAGAATCTCTGTCTCTAGCCAGATCTCCAACAGAACGTTGCTTTCACCACAGCCTGATAGAATCTTTGTGTCTAGCCAGATCTCAAAAAGAACGTTGCTTTCACCACAGCTCGTCTGATAGAATCCCTGTCTCTAGCCAGATCTCCCAATTCTTGGTCTGCCCCTTATGCGTCGCACAGGAAACATGTCTTCAATTATTGTTCCATACAGCCCGCTGTGTCTTTTTACGTGGCCATAGTATTTTCATTCCCTTTGTAGAATGGTGTTTACAAGCCAGTTATTTTTAATGTTTAAATCTTTTGGTATGTCTTCATTGCTCTTTGTCATTACCCATAGCATCTTAAGGACTTTACTGTAGCATTTTGTTTCGAATGAACCAATTTTATTCCTTGTTGTCTCCCAGATTATCCATGATTCACAACCATATGTTGCTATTAGGAAGATACATGCCCTCAATAATGTTAATTTTACTGGCAAGCCGGTGTTGTGCCACATATTCTTCATGGCGTTTAATGTTTGTGTTCAAATTGCTAATCTTCTCTTAATCTCTTTCTGACAGTCTCCATTGTTAGTTACTACAGATCCCAGATATTCATAGTTTGTTACAAATTCAAGTTCTTCTTAGAGGAAGATAGAACCAAAAAAGAAAGAAAGAGCCCCCGTCACGCCAAGTGGCGTATAGGGAATATGGTGTTAGTGACCATCAATTTTACAGACCTTCGGCACATGATTTTTGGGGTAATGTGGTCGGTATTACGCCTGTGCCACTTTACTTTCCCAGAAAAAAAATCCGGTACACATTTAAGGTTGGGTGAGCCCGGAAGCCGTCGATTGGGATCAAACCCTACCTAACTCTTGCCCTTTAAGATAGAACCAAGCAAATCATATACTCTGATAATAACAATCATAAAATGTGACAGACGTCACAAATGTAAGTCAGTATTTTTGTCACAGTTGTGCTACAGTGCTATTGACAAATCATTCTTTGTGGCGTTGGTCCAAATTATGTGGGTTGTCATTGGATTCATTATGTTATAGTTTCAATTGTTATGGGTTGTCAATGGATTCAATATGTTATAGCTCCCATTGTTATTGGTTGTCAATGGATTCAATATGTTATAGCTCCCATTGTTATTGGTTGTCAATGGATTCAATATGTTATAGCTCCCATTGTTATTGGTTGTCAATGGATTCATTATGTTATAGGTCCCATTTTTATGGGTTGTCAATGGATTCATTATGTTATAGTTCACATTGTTGTGGGTTATCAAGGGATTTGTTATTTTATAGTTCCTATTTCTGTGGGTTGTCAATGGATTCATTATGTTGTAGTCCCCATCGTTGTGGATTGTCAAGGGATTCATTATGTTATAGTTCACATTGTTGTGGGTTGTCAAGGGATTCATTATTTTATAGTTCCCACTGTTGTGGGTTATTAAGGGATTCATTATTTTATAGTTCCCATTTGTGTGGGTTGTCAAGGGATTAATTATGTTATAGTTCCCCTCGTTATGGTTTTTCGTGGATTAATTATGTTATAGTTCCCAATGTTGTGGGTTGTCATAGGTTTCATTATGCTATAGTTCCCATTGCTGTGAGTAGTCATGGGATCCATTATGTTATAGTTCCCATTGTTGCAGGTTTATAGTTCCAATTTCTATGGGTTGTCGAGAGATTCATTATACTCTATTTCCCATTTTCGTGGGTTGTCAAGAATTTAATTATGTTATAGTTCTATTGCTTAGGACTGCCGAGGGTTTTATTATGGCATAGTTTCCACTTATGTGGGCTGTCGATGGTTTTATTATAGCATAGTTCTCACTTATGTGGACTGCCGAGGGTTTCATTATGGCATAGTTCCCACTTACGTGGGCTGCCTAGTGTTTTATTATGGCATAGTTCCCACTTATGTGGGCTGCCGAGGGTTTTATTATGGCATAGTTCCCACTTATGTGGGCTGTCGATGGTTTTATTATGGTATAGTTCCCACTTATGTTGGCTGCCGAGTGTTTTATTATGGCATAGTTCCCACTTATTTGGGCTGTCGATGGTTTTATTCTGGTATAGTTCCCACTTATGTGGACTGCCGAGGGGTATCTAGGAGAAAAATAGTCACATATAAACTTTATACTAGAGAAGATTTATGGAAATAAGTTAGAACTCAATAACACTCGTTTCTGCCTTGATAGTCTTCATCAGTAGACCAGAAACGAAATGATTACATGAATATATCGACCTTAATGAGAGATTAGAGAAGATTAAATACATATCTCATTTAAGTCTAAAAGAGTCATCGTTAGCAGCGTTTTTATGGGTCTGTGTATTAAATGCCACACGATAAGTGCAGTTATCACTGGATGTTTAGATAAGAGGTTTTTATTGAACTCTTGACACCGAAAGTTAACAAAGGAAGAGGAAAGAAAAGAAGTTAAAATGTTTGTTTTTTCTCTTTGCAATACCGCACAATACAACCAGTAAACTCGCTCGCTTCTTCTTAAAAAAAAAAAAAAGATAAAAAGAAAGTACTGGAAATAGTAACACAACATAAACTTGATGAGGAAAATAAAATGCAGCTTCCCTTAACTCTTCACAGTATCTTAATGTACACAGAGAGAAAAAAACCCGGAATCTATCCAACTGGCCTGTTATTTAAAACACCAAAGCCACAATCAATAATTTATTCACAAGAAACAGGCAATATTTCCATTAAACTGTAAGAAAAGACGGCCACAACAGCACAATGTAAACACAGAAGATTAAGTCAGATGATTCCACACTGAAATTAGGCGAAATGGAACACAACAATTTCGGCCACGTTTACGGGTCCTATATTCTGAGAGCTCGTTATTTGTTTAATTTCTTAATGTTTCTGTTGACATCTACGTCCTTTTCGTTATTTAGCCTAAGTGGTTCATTCTGACACTGTTGCTGATTTCTCTCAATGATTTGTAAAAATATTTATCACGGTTGTTTTCTTGTCTCTGCGTGTACATTCTAACTGGTTTGAGTTTAGTTATGGTTATTCGAAGGCCCCGGTATCACTGCAAAAGAATTAAAATTGTACATCTTTCTTACTCACCGACCCCCGGATAGGTAAAGTCAACAATAATTGTAGGTTCCCCTATAAGGCAATGTGAGCTCTGATACTGATCCTGGTTTCTGGTAAATTGATATTTATTAGGTTACTGATTTATTTTCCCATAAAGAAAGTGATTTTTTTTCTCTCTTCTCTTCCTGTGGTATTCTGATTGTCCTGCAATTTTTATGTCTGTAACTCTCTTGATATGTCTCTTGTACATGGATCCATGATGTTATCTGTGTTATTATTGTTACCTGTGGCAAATTCTGACATTCTAATATCTTGATGTCTCCCCCACATACGTGGAACCATGATGCTATCTAACATCCGTGGGCACACTTTGACATTCTAATATCTTGATGTCTCCCCCACATACGTGGAACCATGATGCTATCTAACATCCGTGGGCACACTCTGACATTCTAATATCTTGATGTCTGCCCCACACACGTGGAACCATGATTTTATCTAACATCCGTGGGCACACTCTGACATTCTAATATCTTGATGTCTGCCCCACACACGTGGAACCATGATGGTATCTAACATCCGTGGGCACATTATGACATTCTAATATCTTGATGTCTGCCCCACACATGTGGAACCATGATGGTATCTAACATCCGTGGGCACATTCTGACATTCTAATATCTTGATGTCTCCCCCACATACGTGGAACCATGATGGTATCTAACATCCGTGGGAACATTCTGACATTCTAATATCTTGATGTCTGCCCCACACACGTGGAACCATGATTTTATCTAACATCCGTGGGCACACTCTGACATTCTAATATCTTGATGTCTGCCCCACACACGTGGAACCATGATGCTATCTAACATCCGTGGGCACATTCTGACATTCTAATATCTTGATGTCTGCCCCACACACGTGGAACCATGATGCTATCTAACATCCGTGGGCACACTCTGACATTCTAATATCTTGATGTCTGCCCCACACACGTGGAACCATGATGCTATCTAACATCCGTGGGCACATTCTGACATTCTAATATCTTGATGTCTGCCCCACACACGTGGAACCATGATTTTATCTAACATCCGTGGGCACACTCTGACATTCTAATATCTTGATGTCTGCCCCACACACGTGGAACCACGATGCTATCTAACATCCGTGGGCACACTCTGACATTCTAATATCTTGATGTCTGCCCCACACACGTGGAACCATGATGCTATCTAACATCCGTGGGCACACTCTGACATTCTAATATCTTGATGTCTGCCCCACACACGTGGAACCATGATTTTATCTAACATCCGTGGGCACACTCTGACATTCTAATATCTTGATCTATCGTGACACAAAGCATTGATATTACAAAACCATCTACATCTGTTGTAAGGCCAGCGGACAGAAAAAGAATTACCGCAATTCTGTGACGTTTTCAGCTTTACGACGAGTCGCAGTTGTGTATAGAATGACGTCATCAATAACTGAGTACGTTACGATTGAGGGGGTTTTGCGGAATTTCCTCCTCTGCCCCCATGCCTTACTATTATACAGGGTGTTTTTAAAGTCGCAGTGCAGTGAATTTATACTCTCTAAAGAAAAAACGTCACCAGAAATGCGGTTAACTAATGCGTCACACAAATTGTAAAATAAATGGTATTATTCAAATATACTTGACTGCTATCGGCGAGCTTATAATGGGTAATGTTGGTATTAACACAATAAAGTTGTGCCTAAAGCATATGTTGAAATGTCCACCACGGGCCTCAAGACATGTCGTGATTCGTCTTTCCATATTTGCGAAAACCTTCAGAATAATGTCTGGTGATATTTGTTTAATCTTGTCTACTATTTCAGTCTTTAGGGCATTAATTGTCTGCGGATTATTTTCATAAACTTTCCCCTTCAATGCCCCCCACAGATAATAATCTGGGGGTGTTAGATCTGGTTAACGAGCAGGCCAGATTCCACGTGAAATAATGCGATTTGCAAATATGCTTTCTAAATAATTGAGTGTTGTTGTGGCTGTGTGTGCTGTTGCCCCATCCTGCTGAAACCAGGATTCCATAATTTCCCGTTCTGTAAGGTGTGCTATGAACGGTTCCAGAATTAAAGTACGGTAACGTTCTGCATTTATTGTTTCATTAAAAAATATAGGTCCTATTATCCGCATACGACTTATAGCGCACCACACTCCGACTTTTTGATCGTAAAGCGGCACTTGATGAAATTCATGGGGGTTTTAACTGCTCCACAGCCGATTGTTCGGACTGTTCACATAACCGGATAAATGAAACCAGGCCTCATTAGTGAAAAAAGTGACGTCAAGGATGGCAGCGCCATGTTCATAAATAAAATTCTGAAACCACATGCAGTAGTTTAAACGGGATTCATAATCTCTTTCTTGGAGTTGAGACACTTCAGTTAATTTGTATGGACGATAGTGTAGTTCACTTCTTAAAACCTTGTGAACAGAACTCTTAGATATTTGCACCTGTTGAGACAAGTGGTTTAAAGATGCATTTGGACTTATTGTAATTATGTCTTGGAGTTCCATAATTTGGTCTTGTAAAATTGAAGGTCTTCCAGATCGGTATGCATCTACCACACTACCGGTTTCACGAAACTTTTTGATCAATTTTGTAACAGAATTTCGGTGAGGGACTTGTGAGTCTGGAAATTTCCTCACGAATTGTCTAATGACCTCATCCGTATATTTACCGCCATTACGGAAGACATGTGTAACAGAGTAAGCTAAGGAAGCATAGAGAGAGCAGGTAATTTAGTCGTTACCGCTCCATGAATAGACGATGACAGTATCATATAGTGGCGACCAGCAGATTTAACTATAATGATGGTATTTCAGTATCACTAGTGAGTCAGAAGTTTAGTTACAGTAGAGGTTATAGGAGAAGGGTAGTAACCTGGAGGAAGGAGTGAGGTTCAGAGTAATTGGACAAAGCGATGGGATTTTCCATGATCCCCACTCACCTGTTGTAGAGGGTGGATAGTGATACGCACCGAAGGAGAGGTCCAGAATAGTGGAATGACACATACAACCAGTTGTTGTGAGGATGACCATCACGCATCGACCTCGTGACGTATTGTCAAATCTCCACGATTGTCCATGCAAGTTAGTTGTTATTGTAAATGACCATCACATGATACCATGCACTAAACTCATGGTGTTACTCTGCCAGGTAATTAGCTACCAGGAGAGGCCAGTGTCATGAGGTAATGTTATTCCAAATAGGTCGTAGAGATTCGGGGAAACAGGATGCTTTGCCCAAATTTGGGAAAGTTGGGTGTTGGTCACAGACGAAGTGACTAGATCACATTGCGAGTGGTCAATTTGCGAGGATCTTATGGGTCACTAGCTCGCAAGAAGAAGTGAGTGGTTGAATACTTAAGGTGATGCAGAACAGTTTAAGTTAAGTTGAGCCAGAGATGTAGAACAAGTTAAGTTAGGAGAGCGAACCAGCAGTTGAGTTAGGACAGAGTCAGAGAAGTCAAGCCAGAGAATTAGAAGAAGTAGAATGTAGACTGAGTCAGTTAAAACGGCTTCGGCCGAACTGCTAAAGGCAGTTAGCCAGTTAACAGTTAGAGTCAGAACAGTTAGAAAGTTAAGTTAGAAGTGTAGTAATAAGTTTTTATGGAGTTAGCAAGAACAGTTAGAAATATACAAGTTACAGTCATAAGTCAGTGATAGATGATTAAGACACTAGAGAAGTTATCAGTAGAAGTTGTTTTACAAGTGTCCAAGAATTGTGTTCCATTGTGTTTCATATATTCATCTTACATGTCGTAAGTAGATAGATTATAACAAATTGTGTGAAATGAATGAAACATTGCATCCAAGACTATAGATCATGTGTGCCAGCAGAAAATCCAATAAATGTGATTATCATTATATATTAAAGAAAACGACTCTGTCATGATCTTATCTGTTACATGTTGTAACATCAATGTAATGTGATGTGTTGTCAAGATATATACCATACAACAAAGAACATCACAACGCTGTAACACATGCTCAACCAGAAATACCCTGTTTTCAATCGTCAACACCATTTCCTTCAAGCAATGAGACAGTGAAAGTAGCGTAGTGCCCGTCCTTTACGTAAATAAAACCTTAAAGGAAGCAGCGGTTTGTTCATAAATGTGGTTTACAAAATTGTGGTACGTAGATGATGATTACGTCATTTACTGAATATTAGAAATATTCACTGCACTGCGACTTTAAAAACACCCTGTAGATGGATGTAAAGTAAAGTAAACAGCCACGTCACGCAATGTGACGTACAGGGAATATGGTGTTAGTGACACATTTTCACAATTTTTACTGACCTTCGGTACCTAATTTTTGGGATAATGTGGTAGGTATTACACTCTTGCCGCTTTACTTTCCCAGAAAAAAATCCGATACCCATTTAAGGCTGGGTGAACCCGGAAGCCATCAATCAGGAACTAACCACTCAGCTATTGCGGCTACCATAGATGGATGTAGCTATTCCCTAATATTTCTGGTAAGCTTTGCTCCCGCTGCACATTGTCTCTCGCACTGCCATCTTTAGGGTAGCCGCGATAGCTCAGTGGTTAGTGAACTGGACTACCACGGACAAGGGGTAGGGTTCGATCCCAACCGACGGCTTCCGGGTTCACCCAGCCTTAAATGGGTACCGGATTTTTTTCTGGGAAAGTAAATCAGCACGGGCGTAATACTGACCACATTACCCAAAAATCATGCACTGAAGGTCTGTAAAATATAGGGTCACTAACACCATATTTCCCTATACGCCACTTGGCGTGACGGGGGTAAATTACTTTACTTTTACTTCTATCTTTGTAACTTACATTTCTTATCCAAACGACGTTTACAATGAACGTGAACATTTTTCATCATATTCTTCGACTCACTCATCATCATCTTCTTCTTTTCTCTCATTCTTCATTTTCGTCATTATTATAATCATAGCCACGATATTCTTATTTATCATCATCATCATCATCAACATCACTATCCGTTATTTATAATTATCATCGTCACATTCTTTTATTTGGAGTCTGCAGAAATGTGGTTTTACAGAAGAATGTTGAGAATATCATGGACAGCTAAGAAGAGTAATGAAAATGTTCTGAAAGAGGTCAAAGCAAAAAGAGAGCTCATTTCCAATATTAGGAAGAAACAATCATCATTTTTTGGCCATGTAATGAGAAGAGAACAACTGGAATATATTGTAACAACTGGGAAAATTGAGGGACAAAGAGATAGAGGAAAGCAAGGAGAAAAAATAACAGACAGCTTAAGAGAATGGCTTGGCAGAAGGTAAACAACAGAAATGATAAATAGCTGCCGAGATCGAAAGTTGGGGAGAGGCATGATCACCTGCGCCAGCAGACCCAGTACTTGATGATAATGATGAATCTTTTATTTCTCCTTCTTTACCTTCGTCCTCATCATCACCATCTTCGTCTTTTTTTTCTTCCTTAATTTTCATCATCATCATACATTTTTTTTCATCTTTTTTATTATCATGTTCTTTTTTCTCATTCTTTAGCATCACATCACCATCACCATTACAATCACCATCAACATCAACATCACCATCAACATCACCATCAACATCAACATCACCATCAACATCACCATCAACATCAACATCACAATCACCATCACCATCACCATCAACATCAACATGAACATCAAAATCACCATCAACATCAACATCACCATCAACATCACCATCACCATCAACATCAACATCACCATCACCATAATCATCAACATCACCATCAACTTCAACATCAACATCACCATAAACATCACCATGAACATCAACATCACCATCAACATCACCATCAACATCAACATCACCCTCAACATCACCATCACCATCAACATGAACATCAACATCATCATCAACATCACCATCAACATCACCATCAACATCACAATCACCATCACCATCACCATCAACATCAACATGAACATCAACATCACCATCAACATCACCATCAACATCACCATCAACATCAACATCACCATCAACATCACCATCACCATCAACACCAACATCACCATAAACATCAACATCACCATCAACATCACCATCAACATCAACATCACCATCAACATCAACATCACCATCACCATCACCATCACAATCAACATCACTATCAACATCACCATCACCATCATCATCACCATCAACATCAACATCACCATCAACATCACCATCAACATCACCATCACCATCAACATCACCATCAACATCAACATCACCATCAACATCACCATCAACATCACCATTTTATTTTTTTATCAACGTCATCTTCTTCGTTATTTTCTCCTTCTTTTTGTTCATCATTATCATCATCATTATCATTATCATCATCATTATCATCATCATTATCATCATCATTATCACCATCATTATCATCATTTTCCTTTTCTTCTTGCTCGTTCACCCGAGTATTACTACTTTCAACCCTTGCCCCTAAAAGGACGCTAATTGGGCGTAGCTGCGTTGTGTCGCTATTTTAGGAAAACCACAATGTATGCCCTATTGGCCCAACAAATCAATAACAAGTGTTGTCAAATATTATTAAGTGCAAATAACAGTATGTTCAAATTGTACAATATCCGTGGTTTCCTTGTGGCTTTAACTTCCACTGGGCTCTGGGTAGGGAGATCCCATGTCTAGCACTCTCGGATATCGTCGACAAAAAATGTAGACACGTATGGACCTGCTCGCATTAAAGAATCATTGACAGTTAAAAGTGGAATGGCGTAGGCCAAAGAATGGCCGGTTCCCGAGCAACAATTGTTAAGAAAACTTTACCAATGGCGAAGACGGATATGTCGGGCCTAAAGGCGCAAGATATTGCTGCTTTGCTGTGAAAGTAGCAACACGACAAATCCACGCCTCAATAACGGATGAACGTTAGGAAGAGAAGGAAGCTGGTAGATAACAGTCGGAGAGAACGTTCCTGAAGAGGACGAAAAAACGAAATATTAGAAACCCCACAGAAACGTGACAGAAGCATAAACTAACCAAATAACAAAGCTCAACAAACTATCTCCTCCTCGACGCTGAAAGGCATTTCAGTATAGAACGAAGAATACAGTTTCTATTCATAATTTGTTTAAAGAACATATTTACAATAATAATTGATGAGAAGAGATAATAACCAAATAGCAAAGCAAGCCCTCGTGTGGAAAACAACAGGTAAGAGGAAAGGAGGAAGACCCAGAGAGACACTGAGAAGAACATTGATGAGAGAGGCAAGAGCAGCAGTAATAGGCTCCCTCAATGAGATAGAGCTGCTTGCACAGAACAGAGACAAGTGGCGAGAATTGATAAAATATCTTTAAAAGAATTGAAAACTGCTAGAACAAAAATTCAGATAAGAGAAGGAGTATCTTGGTCTACGCCCTATGAGCAGGCTACGACTCGAAAGGTCAATAGATTATTAGATAGATAGAAAGAGTTAAACAAATGTCATTCATGTTAATAATTCAAAATATTTAATTTTTCAAATTATTAACTGCCAACAAACCTTTATTGACTCGACGTGTTGCCAAAATCCTTCCTTCCCGATCTTTTATAATAAACATACAATATACGTCGATATATCGGCAATGAAAGACCATGTCACTACCAACCGACAACTTGCCAATAACATGTATAGACTGAATATTTAAATTCTTAATCCAAAAATAAAACACCGTATTGCCTGAAAAGCTGAATAGGTCAAATTCCCAAGCCAAGTAACGGATTATTATTTATTTTTTTTTTTACATATTTTATTTCCTCCCGTTTCCATCTTTTCTGGCTTGAAAAGTCTCTTTTCAAACTGGCCAATCATCATCAATGAAATGGCATCTCAGTTCAAGAAATATCTGGACAAAACGTCGGCATGTTTGAAGCCATTTCAGTTGAAAGGTCAGCCTTTATCTTGTGGGCCTTATCGATCCGAATGGAGCTTTTCTCGAGGGCTGAAAGGCGTGGCATAAATATTGCTCCAGAAATAGGTTGCTGGTAAGGGGTGGAGATGGAGAACGGAAGGGGAAAAGAAAAGGAGGAAAGAAGCGGAATTGATGTTAGAAATAGAATGTCAAATAACAGCTTGATTTGTATGTTCAGTCGGGAGAAGGACATGAAGAACAAATTATACAGACGAAAGTAAGAGAAAGAAAAATAGTGAATGAGAGAGAGATACAGATAGAGAGAGATAGATAGAGACAGAGAGAGATATAGATAGATAGAAAGTGATAGAGAGAGATAGATAGAGACAGAGAGATAGAGAGAGAAAGAGATAAGGACAGATAGAGAGAGATAGAGAGATAGAGATAGAGACAGAGAGAGATAGAGAGATAGAGAGAGCTAGAGAGATAGAGAGAGAAACAGATATAGAGAGATATAGAGATATAGAGAGATATAGAGAGATATAGAGCGATATAGAGAGATAGATAGAGACAGAGAGAGATAGATCGATAGAGAGAGATAAAGAGAGATAGAGAGAGATAGATCGATAGAGATAGATAAAGAGAGATAGAGAGAGATAGATAGAGACAGAGAGAGATAGAGAGAGATACAGATAGAGATAGATAGAGACAGAGAGAGATACAGAGATAGAGAGAGATAGAGAGATTGAGAGAGAGGTAGAGAGAGATGGAGAGAGAGAGAGAGATTATAATTTGTGATAAGAGTGGGTGGAGATTTTCCCAGTTGCCACAATATATTCCAGCTGTTCCCTTCTAATTACATGGCTAAAAAATGATGATTGTTTCTTCCTAATTTTGCATATTTTCTCTCTTTTTGCTTTGGCCACTCTTTTAAACTTTTTATTACCCTTCTTAGCTATCCATGTTATTTTTCAACATTCTTCTGTAAAACAACAATTTTCGCCTCCAGTGATTTTTTTGTCTGTTGTCCTATTGTCCATGACTCACTTCCATATCTTAAGACTGGCTCTACATAACATTTAAGAACACTTTTTCCTCTTTCTCTTGTCAAAAATGGACTGCACAATATCTTCTTCATTCAAAAAAAGAATAGGAATGGCCAAAAAAAAAACAATTTTAATGCCATAAAAAATATACTAACATCAAAACACCGTGACTAAAACTAAAAATAACTGATTGTTATCTTCTCAACATTCCTGTATGATGCAAAAACATGGACATTCGACAAGAAAACAGAACAGGAAATTAAAGTCTTTGAAATATGGATTAATAGAACAGAAAAAACTGGATGGAAAGAAAAGAAAACAAACGACGAAGTCTTAAAACAACTAAAGATGAAAAGATACCTACTAAACTTAATTCAAACAAAACAAATGAGATTTTTGCGGCATGTTAAAAGCAGTGGCGTATACTGGTTTTGGGCTCTGGGCTACCGCTGACATAATAAATAAAGACATACATTATATTCAGTTGGCTAACATGAAGCAATATTTTCTAATGACATCACTACATTTTAAATTACTTACTTATTTATATGTAAACTCTATCCGTCTGGTTTGGGACGAAAATGTCTCGATTACTTTGTCATTGAAAGTACTGTTGGGTTGGTTTCTAAGCTTCTGAGGGAATGATTTCTCAATGGTCATTATTGCCAAACGAGATAAACGTTCTTGTGTCTGAATTGAGCGACAATAAGATTTCATTCTCTTGAGAGCAGAAAAAGTTCTTTCTACAGATACTGATGCACATAACTTAGTTATGAATAGGTTAGGAAGTTCCGGTAATCAGACATAGTTTCACTTTCACTTTGTGACGATTCTGATTGGCTAGAGATAAAAATAACCCACGAAACCGCATTTTTCTGGCGGCAACATGTATCGTATTGTTTTGACGGGAATTTTTGAATGTCAAGGTCATTAATTCCAATTCGGAGAGAAGAGAACTGTACCACTGCATATTAGCGGTTTCATGTACCATCTTCTTAGAGTAGTTTCGGTTTCATTCACAAACGTTATAGTGACCATAGGAAAACCTTGCTTTAATAAATGCAAATCAAAGCAAATAATTCATATTGGCCTACGAAATATGTAATAGAATATTCGAAAATTTGTAATATAATTATGAAAAACATATAATAAATTATCATTTGCTTTTGTATTTCGTTAATATGTTCAGGCTACCGGCGGTAGCTGCGGTAGCATAGAGAATACGCCACTAGTTAAAAGACACAACAACCCACTAGAAGTAATTTTGGAAGGGAAAGTACAAGGTAAAAAGGGCAGACCAAGACCAACATGGGCGAGTAACATCAAAAGATGGACAAGTCAGCCTTTGACAACCTGCACTATCAAGACAAGACACAGAGCGGAATAGCGCTCCATGGTAGCCAACCTTCGATGAGGAGATGGCATTCAATGATGATGATGATGATGATGATGATGAGTGGGAATATAATTCGCTAGATTGAGATTGAGAGAGAAAAAAAATAAAGGAAAAGGGAAGGAAAAAATAAACCACGAGGTTAACAAAGAAGAGAGAATCTGCAAGTAAAGAAACTAAGATTTGTGGGAATCGGAAGCAAAACATTGGGTAGAAGGGGAAGTAAGAACATAAATCATTATGTGTTCTTTTTTAGGGGCTCTGGGTTACGGAGATGAATTTATAACAAAAAAATATATAAATAAAAAGGAAAGAAATAAAATTAAATCAGTATTAATAAAGAAGAGAGAACAAATGAAAAAACTCACGAAGAAACGAAAGATCATCATCATTATGTGCCATACCATTGGCGTAGGCCAGTATTTTCTCTCTTTGTCGTCCGCGTTCTCTTTTTCCTTTTATTTTGCCAGTTGTGACCAAGTATTCCAACTTTCTTCTTCTCATGAGGTCTATCTTCTCTCTCTCTCTCTCTCTCTCTCTCTCTCTCTCTCTCTCTCTCTCTCTCTTTCTCTGCGATCAGGACTCAATCAGAGTAGGATTCCAGACTCTCACATGAAGTCAGCTGTCAGGTTAAGTATGTTGATCGCCCCCATAGACAGAACATCACAATTAGAGTCTGCCAGATCCACTCTGAACACCCGTTAAAACGTTACACTGTGTTCTGCGCCAGTGTCCCAGTGCATCCCATTTCAGCCAGCATTTTATTCAGGTTTACTTTCCTTAGCCTTTGATTGTCCCCAATCTTCCTGCAAGGCAACAGATTGTCTTCTCTGTAGGGGGATTCTTCCCTAGATGTTCGGTCCTCCCAGGTTTAAGAGCACCATCTGCCCAAGTCACTAGAGGTGACTAATACAGACATGCACACACAAAGATGTGAGATGTGACTAACACAGACATGCACACAGCGATACGAGACATGACTAACACCGACACACATCAAGATATGAGATATAACTAACACAGACATACACGCAAAGATATGACACATGACTAACATAGACATGCACACAGCGATATGAGATATGACTAAAATAGACATGCATTCACAAAGATATGATACATGCCTAACATAGACACGGACACAAAGATATGAGACATGACTAACATTGACATGCACACACAAAGATATGAGATGTGACTAATATAGCCATGCACACACAAGGATATGAGATGTGACAAACACAGACATGCACACACAAAGATATGAGATATGACTAACATAAACATGCACACAAAGATATGAGATATCACCAACCCAGACATGCACACACAAAGATATGACACATGACTAACACAGATACACACCAAGATATGAGATATGACTAACATGACACACACACCCACATATGAGCCATGGTTATCGCAGACACCCACTAAGATATGAGCTACCACTAGCACGGATATATACCCTGAGAATTGAGCGCTGGCTCAATTCAAGAGAAGCAGAAGAGGAGGTAGAAGAGCAGCGATCGCGAAAGGTATCATATGCTTGGGTTTGTTGTAATCGGCAGACTCTTCTTAACGTGTGAATCATCGACATACGAGACGCAGGCCCCGGTTAACTGTTCACAGGTTTCGTTCAAACAGTTGTCTGGAGAATTGAGAGTGCAGTCTGACCCGTAGAACGCTCCCTTGCATGTACAGTTCCCGGTTGACTGTTCACAGGTGTCGTTGAAACAGTTGTCCGGAAATTTGAGAGTGCTGTCTGACCCGTAGAATGGTCCCTTGCATGTACAGTTCTGACCCGTAGAATGGTCCCTTGCATGTACAGTTCCCAGTTGACTATTCACAGGTGTCGTTGAAACAGTTGTCCTGACATTTGAGAGTGCAGTCTGACCCGTAGTACGTTTCCTTGCACGTGCAGTCTGCACTTTCCGGGTCACATATGATGTCACAGCCATCAGAACACGTCTGTTCGCACTGTAGCCCAAAATTACCATCGGGACAAGTGTCATTACAGGTATAGCCAGGACGTTTACATTGTACGCATTTTCCGGATTTTTTTCTCACATAAAAACATACACTGAGACAAGACCTGGAGCAGTCGTGTCCATAGATCCCACGTTAGCAGTTGCCGTGACACGTACCTATGATGACGTTGCAGCCTTTGCTACACCCACTACACACTTCACAAAACGACTCAGAATGCCCGTCCAGACAATAGAGTCTGTAAATGTTTGCACCTCACACACCGTCAGTGCACTGTCGGCCTACGAAATGGTCGGTGAGAACTCAATCTTAATGTGTGCCATTGGCGTTTGTGTGGTGACCACAATAGTGTTCACAGAAACATTATGATGTGTTGATTGTTTCTTTCTGATGTTTTTAAGGAGTTCCCTTTTTGTTTTGGCCTCATTGATAATTTCCTCATTGGTCTTTTTAGCTGTCCAGTGAACTTTCAATATTCTAACGAAAGATACAAGTAAAATAACAAACAGGAAGATTTGAGGCTGTATGAGAGGTTATGTTTACTTGATCATCAATATTTTCAGTCAGCTGTTGGTAAACTCTGACAGTTAACAGGTCAATATGGTGGATAGGCGGCAGGAACAATTGAAGGCTATGTCTGAAAAGTGTTCCTTGTTGCAGTTTCCTCATATTCCAAGTCCGGCTTGTTGCAAGAGCTACTGAGTTAGGTGCCCTGCGCACACGTGAGCTGTGTATTTCATCCGTTTTGATCATGTTTTCATATTCCAATTGTTTACGATGAATGATGATATCGTATGACAGGGAACCGTTGGCTGTGTTCACTTTCTGTGCGGTTTCGCCTTATGTCTTTCAGCGTGTGCTGAGCCTGCTATGATTGGGACTACAGCTACCTTTCTTTGTTTGGGAGATGAGATAGTAATTCGGATGATTCCACTGGCACGGGCGGTTGAGCAATTATGGATTTTAATTCGTTTGCTGTGGTACCGGCGCCTTCCTTAACCAAAGAACCATAAAACCAAAGGTAAACTATTTGTTCATCTTTTGATTTTACCCGGCGACTAGAGGCAAAACGGGAACTCCGCGGGACAATCTCCACCCCAACGTTGTGCTACCAATGCCAGTCCTGGACCCTACATGCAAGATCAATAAGACAAATAACCTCTACTGAGATGAAATGTGTGTGACGAATGACAGGGAACAGTCTGAGAGATAAGATCAGAAATGAAGAACTGAGAAAAAAGCTAGGAATAACCCCAGCCATATAATATATAAAAAAATAACAGATAAAATGGTTTGGTCACGTGACACGGCAGAAAGATCAAACACAACACAACAAACTTTCAATAAATGTTGCGAGAATACCAGACCCAAGGGTCGACCACAAAAAAGATGGATTGACGGAATATTAGAAACACTAGGAAACATAACAGCTGCAGAGGCTAACAGAAGAGCAAAATACCGTAAATTATATCTCCCGACGACGCTGAAAGGCAGATGAGGAAGGAAAGAAGAAGCAGAAGAAGGTAACGTTTAATACTTCATCACTCTACGAGGTTATTTAAGTTATTGAAAAAAAATCAGATATGAATAACTAACAGTAGCCAAGAAAATACAAAAAAAAAAAAAAGAGTTCTTCTTTCCTTCCTTGTCAGCCTTGCAGCGTCGAGTCGCGATTTAATTTCCGGTCTTTTGCACTTCTGTTGACCTCTCCTTCTATTACGTTTTCTTATGTTTGTAATATCCAATCAGGTCTAATTTTTCCTGTTCGGCCCGTGAGTCTGGTGTTCTCACAGCGTTCAATGAAGGCTCCTTGTGTAGTGAGTTAATCTGTATATCTTATCATGTGGCCAAACCATTTTATCAGTTGTTTGAGCATGTATTCAACGCCGGAAATTATTCCTAACTTTTTTTTCTCAGTTATTCATTTCTGATCTTATCTCTCAGATTGTTTCCTTCATTAAGTGTTGCAATATGTCATTTCAGTAGCGGTTATTGTTCTTATTGTTCACAATTCTAGCGTCCACTGGTAGCACAACGTTGAAATGGAGATTGTGCGAAGAAATAAATAAGGGGATAGAGAACGTCTAGAGAGATAGAGTGAAAAAAGAAGTGAAAGAAATACTATTTTCGTGGGGTTGATCTTAAGATTTAGATTGTCCGTTCTTTCGACCACGGGATTATGAGGATTGGCCGAGAGATGGTTAGTATATCCTGCTAGATGTATTCCTTCAGGTCTGATTTCTGTCTATCTATCGACGTTCAACTTAAGAATCCATTCTTAAATAGAAGCTGGTAGCCAGGAAAAGGTAACAACCCTGTGTTACACCAAGATTGGAATTGATTCAGACAATCTGGTCTAAATGATTGATCTCCTGACCAATACCAGTGGCGTATCTATTGTCATGGCGTATGGGGCACATTGTGAATGGGGTGTGGGAGCCCACATATGACGGAGGGTATGATAGGGCAAATTTCAGTTCCCGCAAAAGACTGAAAGTGTTATACAAACCAATCATCTTCCTCCTTTTCTTCTTCTTTCTAGCATCAAGGTTACATATAAGTTATCGTAAAGATAAAGTACGAGACTTGAATCGGCGTTCCAGCAAGCGAGTTATCACCCATATGTTCTTATCAAGAAATGTTGGGAGACTTCTGGATAGTGTCACTTCAAGCATCGAAACTCACGATGAGAGGCACCTTCCCAGATTCTCGGTAGTCATTTCCTCCAGCGGCTGGGTCGACCGCGGGGGTAATTTTTATTTTTCCCGCCACCATTACAACTCACACCGCTTCCAGCGGGAAACGAACACGGATTGTCCGAACGTTGGTAGTCCAGTCGGGTGCTTTTCCTAAAGGAGACAAATAACAATAAATGAATAGTATTATAGATGGAAACTTCCGAGGCGATAATCAGCGAATCAATTCAGAGGAAGAGGTATGTTTACAGAAGTCGGAAAAAAGTGGCAAATAATCAACAACAGAAAAAAAAAAACCAAAGAACTGCCCGAAGCAGGTTCGAACCCGTACTCAGTGACACGGCGGCTTGTCACGAAAAAAAACCGAAGAATGGTCCAAAGCAGGATCGAACCCGTACTCCTTGGCACAGCGCCTTGCCACGAAAAGCCAAACGCTAGGGAACACTGCCAAATCGGCTAAATAAAAATAATTAGCCATCATTGGCGATGTCTTTCACGCTGGTGTTTTCATGACTATAGAATAGGGCTGATTTTTCCTAACTAGACTACCGAGGCCCCGAATTTGTCGTTTTTTGCTCTTCTGCTAGCCTCTGCTCGTGTTATGTTTCATAATGTTTCCAATATTCCATCAATTCAATTTTTTTCGTGGTCGGTCCTTGAGTCTGGTGTTCTCGCAACGTTCATTAACAGGCTCGCTGCTTTGCGCTTTTAACTTTGTCTTATCACGTTACCAAACCATTTTAATCTGCTGCTTCTTTATGTGTTCAGTGGCGGACATTATTCCTAGTAAAGCAGGGGATAGCAGTGAGAGGTTGTGAAGACAAGTAGGGAGTAAGGTAGTGGATAAAATAAAAATAACAAATAAAATGAGGGGGTCACGAGGGGCGTGAACAGGTGAATACGTCGTGAACCTCGAGAAAAGTGAACACGTCGCGAAATAGGAGAAAAACGTGAAGCATGATTAGAAACGAGGCAAGGGGAGTTAAGTAGACAAAGGCAGGAATTGGTAGATTTTAGATTCATTCGAGAAGTAGCGAGGATCCGATACAGACGGTTGTGTTTTGGTGTTACAGCCGGTACTGGGGATCAAGAGAGAGCTAGTATAACCGAGAGCGATCTACAAGTTAAGGTAAAGGCATCAAGATGCACCAAGATGCGTAGAGATGCGAAGCTGCTGTAAAGCTGATGATAATGGCGATACTAAAAAAAGAAGAAAAAGAGTGGTATGGTGACAGCTTTACGTGGTAATGGACGAAACGTCGACTTTTGTTTCGTCCATTACCACGTAAAGCTGTCACCATACCACTCTTTTTCTTCTTTTTTTAGTATCGCCGATCTACAAGTTAGTTGGTGTATGGACGCGACAGGGAACAGATTCGGTTTCCTGGAGCGATGGTATGTAGAACAGTAGATAGTAAGGATAGGCTAGGATACAAGTGAGCAACATCAATCTTAGAACAGTATTAGCAAGTTGTGAATCGTCCCTAAGTTAGCCTCAAGATAAATGTGTGAATCGTCACTAAGTTAGCTTTAAGATAGATTTGTGAATAGTCACAAAGTTAGCTGCCAGAGAAAGATTCCTAGACTGTGGTTGTGTTTTATTACCACGAACAATGTTTGTTAATTCGAGAATAGTCAACAGATTAGCTTCAAGAGAAGTAAGCATCTCATGTAGTGTGTCATAGTAGACGAACAGTGAGCATCAAGTTGTGAGTTTTTCAGAGAAGAGAGTATCTCATGTAGTGTGCCATAGTACACGAACATTATTGTCAAAGTGTGAATATAACACTAAGTTAGCTTCAAGAGAAGTTAGCATGTAATGTAGTTGTGCCAGTCCATAACGAACAATTAGTCGTCAAGTCGGGAGCATCATCACCTGCTGAGGGCGCACGGTGATATAACGCTGGCATACTAGACCAGGGGACTGGGTGGTCTAGAGGTAAGTCGTCAACCTCTGTGTAAGATGGTCACGGGTTTGATTCCCATCACAGACGGTGAAATATGAAAAAATATATATATAATAAATAAAATCGAATTTGTCGCTTTAACTTCACCTGATCTTGGCTAAAAAAGAAACAATCAACATTTTTCGGGCACATCATGAGAAGAGGGAAGTTGGAATACTTGGTTACAACTGGCAAAATAAAAGGAAAGAGAGAATGCGGACGACAAAGAGAGAAAATACTGGATAGCTTGGTGTCATGGCATGGAAAACAGTCAACAACAGAACTGATACGATGCACTGTAGATAGAAGATTGTGGAGGGACATGATCGCCTACGCCAAGCGGCAGGGTACATAATGATGATGATGATGATCTCTGGCTAGTAGGATCCGATGTCTAGCCGTCATGGAAAATTGCGAAATTCTGTCCCTCCTGATATCGCTAGTGATATAAAGTTGGAGAACGACAACAAAGAACAACAAAGAGTTCCCAGATTGTTTTCTCAGTTCTTAATTCATAATTGTATCTACTTTCAGCGATATCGCAAAAGTTAATTCTGTCAATTATCTTATCTTGTCCTTCCATCTCTTCCTCTATCTGTTTTACTTTCTTTTACCTGTTACATTCCACGACAGAACCATCTTTGCAAAAGATGTTCAACGTGTAGCACATCACTCCTCGCATTACTTTTCGTGCACTTAAAGTTCACAGTATGTGTTTAATTGCTTCTGTGGATCATTAGATTCTATTACGGGGAATCATAGGAGGAAGTGGTTTGTATTACTGCACTCAGAAAAAAGAAAATGACAAATAAACAACAACAACAACAACAACAACAACAACAACAACAACAACAACAACAACAACAACAACAGAAAAAAACAAAGAACAATATTTGGTCCGAAGCAGGATCGAACCCGTACTCCATGGCACTGCGGCAACTCTTCCTCCTATGATTCCCTGAATTATCGCCTCGGAAGTTTCCCTCTAACATCATAATCATCATCATAATCATCATCATAATCATCATCATCGTCATCGTCATCATCAAGTACCGGCCCTACTGGCGTAGGTGATTATGTCTCTCCACAACTTTCGTTCTCCACAAATCGACAGTTATTTATCATTTCTGTTGTTGACCTTCTGCCAAGCCATTCTCTTAAGCTGTCTGGTATTTTTTCTCTTTGCTTCTCTCTGTCTCTTCATCCCTCAATATTTCCAGTTGTTACAATATATTCCAGCTGTTCTCTTCTCATTCTACCTTTTAGCTCCTTTTTAGCTCTCTTCTCATTACATGGATAAAAATGATGATTGTTTCTTCCTAACATTGGAAATTAGCTCTCTTTTTGCTTTGGCCTCTTTCAGAACATTTTCATTACTCTTCTTAGCTGTCCATGGTATTCTCAACATTCTTCTGTAAAACCACATTTCTACAGACTCCACAGTGATTTTATTGTCTGTTGTCCTATTGTCCATGATTCACATCCATATGTTAAGACTGGCTCTACATAACATTTAAGAACTATTTTTTCTTGTTTCTATTGTCAAAAATGGATTGGATAGTATCTTCCTCACTTTCTGGAAAGCTGCTTTTGCCTGAGCCATTCTGCATCTCACCTCTGTTGTACATCTTCCGTCTGAGGTTAACAATCACGAATTCCCTGTATAATAATATGTATTTATTATTATTTGTCTCCGGATTTTAATACACTCGTTCAAATAGGCCAATTGATCTCAATAACATAAGCAGACACAATTTCATACCGCCCACTAATTTTTTAATTGACGATTAACACATATATCATCAATATCGAGTGCCGTCTCCGCAACGAAGGTTGGCTACCATGGAGCGCCATTCTGATATGTCTCTTGCTTTGATGGTGCAGGTTGTCATTGGCTGACTTGTCCATCTTTTGATGTTACTCGTCCATGTTAGTCTTCGTCTGCCTCTGCCTCTTTTACGAAATCCTCTCCATGGCTTCTTCTGGACTAGTACGTGATGAGGCTCAAATCCCTTTCACGGTAGTCTGCCACATTCGTCTTTCGTGTCCTGAACATGCCACTTGTGTACTACACACTTTGCTGTTTTCGCTTTCTGGGCCGTTGATCATTGCCGACTCTTCCGCTCCATCCAGCGTCACGGACTTTGTACAATAACATACATGGCCTTCGTAAAACACATTTAATTAAATGACAACATTGAAGGCAAAGGAAACCTGACAGCAGGGTCAAAGCAAAGAAATGCTAATAAATGCGAAGCTGCAGTAATGCTCATTGTAAGGAGAAATTTGCAGTTATTACTTTAAATACATATCTTTGAGTGAGTGTGTGTGTATGTTTGTTCCTGCTGAAGGCCTATTGAGCCGAAACGTCGTTCTAATTTGTTTCGTCCACTTACTACATAAAGCTTTAAATATCATCAACATCAGGTACCGGGCCTGCAGGCGTAGGTGATCATGTCTTTCCATAACTTTTGATCACGACAATTATTTATTATTTATGTTTTTAACCTTCTGCCAAGCCATTCTCTTATGCTGTCTGGTATTTTTTCTCTTTGTTTTCCTCTGTCTCTTCGTCCCTCAATTTTTCCAGTTGTTACAATATATTCCAGCTGTTCTCTTCTCATTACATGGCCAAAAAATGATGATTGTTTCTTCCTAATATTGGAAATTAGCTCTCTTTTTGCTTTGACCTCTTTCAGAACATTTTTATTATTCTTCTTAGCTGTCCATGTTATTCTCAACATTCTTCTGTAAAACCACATTTCTACAGACTCCAGTGATTTTCTTGTTTGTTGTCCTATTGTCGATTCCATTCATTCCATTCTGTCCATTCATTTATTGTCGACCGGAAAATGAAAAGGCCATATCGAATTACGAATCTTCATTCCAACGTTTTGCTACCTATGCCAGACCTGGACCCTAGATGCAAGAACAATAAGAAAAATAACCTCTACAGAGATGAAATGTGTGTGACGAATGACAGGGAACAGTCTCAGAGATAAGATTAGAAAGGAAGAACTGAGAAAAAAGCTAGGAATAGCCCTCGTCATAGATTATATAAGGAAACAACAGATAAAATGTTTTGGCCACGTGACAAGGCAGAAAGAACACAACACAACACAACGAGCCTTCAACAAACGTTGTGAGAACACCAGACCCAAGGGTCGACCACGAAAAGGATGGATCGACGGAATATTAGAAGCACTAGGAAACATAAAATCAGCAGAGGCGAACAGAAGAGCAAAAGACCGCAAATTATATCTCCCCTCGACGCTGAAAGGTAGATGAGGAAGGAAAGAAGAAAGAAGAAGAAGAAGACCCATTTAAAGTTGGATAAACAACAACCATATATAGTAGCAAGGCTAGGGGACAGAAATGAAATACCTCACTTGTGTGATGTTTTCAGGCTTGCGAGCTGGTGCGGTTGGGGGTAGAATGACTCCAGCCGTCGATAGTTCGCATAGCTGAGCACACAACAATTGTGGGGGTTTTCTGAGATGTCCCTCACTGCCCGCTGGTCTATCTATTGTAGATGGTTGTAGGTGACCCTAGAAGCCGCCAATGGGGATCGAAACCGGTCCTTCTTGTCCTTATTACTCAAGCTGACTAACCACTACGGTACCACGACTGCCACTTTACAAACAATCCCCTTACAAATTTTTGACATCTGGTGTCATTACTGGTTAAAAAAAAAAATTAAATAAAGAGCCCCCGTCACACCAAGTGGCGTATAGGGAATATGGTGTTAGTGACCATAAATTTTACAGACCATCAGCACATGATTTTTGAGGTAATTTGGTCAGTATTACGCCTGTGACGTTGTACTTTCCCAGAAAAAATCCGGTACCCATTTAAGGCTGGGTGAACCCGGAAGCCGTTGGTTTGGTTCAAGGGAACAGCTGGAATATATAGTAACAGCTGTTAAAATTGAGGGACTAAGAGATAGAGGGAAGCAAAGAGAAAAGATTTCAGACAGCTTAAAAGAATGGCTTGGCAGAAGATCAACAACAGAAGTGATAAATAACTGTCGTGATCGAAAATTGTGGAGAGACATGATCACCTACGTCAGCAGGCATGGTACTTGATAATGATGATGATGATGATGATGATGATGATGATGATGATGATGATTAAGAGAAATTGAGCACTTCTGACTCTACCCATAATGCCGGGATGTCGATTTTTTGCCATCATGTCATCGGTCAACCGTGTATTGTAATAGCTGCAAGAGCTTGCTAATTTAATAATTGACATCCAATGGAATGTGTGAAGAGAAGTGTGAAACGGAGCCGCAGAGAATGGACACGTGAACAGCTAATGGGGGTGGGATGGACAGAAAGCTGGTTTAAAGATGAATGTACATTTTTGGAATTGTGGAATTGGAGTGAGAGAAGGAACACAGGATACACAAATAGAAGGAGAATGTTGAGTTTCGTCATATTTGGTTCGATGGTTACCTAGTGTTTCTCTGTGAGTGTATCTTGTTGGTAATTTGCTTACCTACATTTCTTTCACTCGCTTACTCATTCACCTGTTAATACATTCACTCACCTGTTAATACACTCACTCACTTGATCGCTGTTGATTACTCACATACTTCAGTCTCCATTCACATTCTCTTTTCACCGCACTGCTTCTCACTCACTCACTCACTCACTCACTCACTCACTCACTCACTCACTCACTCACTCACTCACTCACTCACTCACTCACTTTTCATCGTAATTTTTTAAACACGCACTCACTCACTCACTCACTCACTCACTCACTCACTCACTCACTCACTCACTCACTCACTCACTAACTCACTCACTCACTCACTCCCTTCCTCTCACTCACTAACTAACTCACTCACTCACTTCCTTCCTCTCACTCACTAATTCACTAACTCACTCACTAACTCACTCACTCACTCCCTCACTCACTCTCTCCCTCCCTCACTCATTCACTCACTCCCTTTCTCTCACTCACTCACTAACTCACTCTATCTCTCCCTCACTCACTCGCTCCCTCACTCACTCACTCCCTCACTCACTCTCTCCCTCACTCACTCTCTCCCTCACTCACTCTCCCTCACTCCCTAACTCACTCTCTCCCTCACTCTCTCCCTCACTAACTCACTCACTCACTCCCTTCCTCTCACTCACTCACTCACTCACTCACTCACTCACTCACTCACTAACTCACTCACTAACTCACTCACTCACTCCCTTCCTCTCACTCACTAATTCACTAACTCACTCACTAACTCACTCACTCACTCCCTCACTCACTCTCTCCCTCCCTCACTCACTCTCTCCCTCCCTCACTCATTCACCCACTCCCTTCCTCTCACTCACTCACTAACTCACTCTATCTCTCCCTCACTCACTCGCTCCCTCACTCACTCTCTCCCTCACTCACTCTCTCCCTCACTCACTCTCCCTCACTCCCTAACTTACTCTCTCCCTCACTAACTCACTCACTCACTCACTCACTCCCTTCCTCTCACTCACTCACTAACTCACTCACTCACTCACTCCCTTCCTCTTACTCACTCACTAACTCACTCACTCACTCACTAATTCACTAACTCACTCACTCACTCCCTCACTCACTCTCTCCCTCCCTCACTCATTCACTCACTCCCTTCCTCTCACTCACTCACTAACTCACTCTATCTCTCCCTCACTCACTCGCTCCCTCACTCACTCACTCCCTCACTCACTCTCTCCCTCACTCACTCTCTCCCTCACTCACTCTCCCTCACTCCCTAACTCACTCTCTCCCTCACTCACTCACTCACTCCCTCACTCACTCTCTCCCTCACTCACTCTCTCCCTCACTCACTCTCTCCCTCAATCACTCACTCACTCACTCACTCACTCACCCAAGCAATCACTGTTTACGTGAATGAAGAACTAATTACATATTCAGATTGCAAAGTCAACATTTATCTTTATTTCCAACTGAATACAACTTCAACAATATTTATAAAAATATTAATTTTAAATTCAGTAAGAAAATTATATTCTCTGTCAAACGTCAATCTATCTCTACCCCCCCCCCCCCCCCCCTTTTTTTTTTTGCAACCGGTCATTCCATACACATACCACACATTCCCCCACCACGCGTTACATATAACAAACATCCAGCACTGGAGATGAACACAACACTTGAACACACACAACAAACCACAACTGTTGAGAGAAAGACATCGCGGGAAAACATCAATGTTGTGAAGGCATTGGAATAATGAGATTACCAGACGAACTGATAAATCGATATCAGCCGTATCAAGAACTGGCTTCCGACTTTGTACCTTAGTTTCCAGTGACATTTGAGATGAATTTTTCTCTTTCTGATTTCAGAAGTAATATCTGTCCATAATTCGTTTCAAGCAAATCTAAATTTACAAATCTGAAGTTTGTGTTTACCCTTTAGTATATATATATATATGTATATATATATATATATATATATATATATATATATATATATATATATATACTCATAAATTACATTATCACTTAGTTATTTCGTCTTCTCTCCTCTTCTTCTCTTTCCTTCATTATTTGCCATTCCTCATCGAGGGGAGATATATAGATAACCACAAACATAAAATATACAAAATATTAAAAACAGTGTGGGGTCGAGTATTCATCATCATCATCAAGTACCATATCGGTTGGCGTAGGTGATCATGTCCCTTCACAATCTTCTATCTACAGTGCATCGTATCAGTTCTGCTGTTGACTGTTTTCCATGCCATGACACCAAGCTATCCAGTATTTTCTCTCTTTGTCGCCCGCGATCTCTCTTTCCTTTTATTTTGCCAGTTGTAACCAAGTATTCCAACTTTCCTCTTCTCATGATGTGCCCGAAAAATGTTGATTGCTTCTTTCTGATGTTTTTTAAGAGCTCCCTTTTTGTAGCCTCTTTGAGAACTTCAGTTCGAGTATTCAGCTGCAGAAAATATGTAAAATAAACCGAAGATATATTCAGGCAAAAGCAGCTTTCCAAAAAAATGAGGAAGGTACTATGTAATCCATTTTTGACAATAGAAACAAGAAAAAGAGTTCTTAAATGTTACGTAGAGCCAGTCTTAACATATGAATGGGAATCATGCTCAATAGGAAAACAGACAAGAAAATCACTGGAGTCTGTAGAAATGTGGTTTTATAGAAGAATGTTGAGAATACCACGGACAGCTAAGAAGAGTAATTAAAATGTTTTGAAAGAGACCAAAGCAAAAAGAGAGCTAATTTCCAATATTAGGAAGAAACAATCATCATTTTTTGGGTCATGTAATGAGAAGAGAACAACTGGAATATGTTGTAACAACTGGGAAAATTGAGGGACGAAGAGATAGAGGGAAACAAAGAGAAAATATACCAGACAGCATAAGAGAATGGCTTAGGAGAAGGTCAACAACAGAAATGATATATACATGTCGAGTTCGAAAGTTGTGGAGAGACATGATCACCTACGCCAGCAGGCCCGGTACTTGATGATAATGATGACAGTTTGCGGTCGTTTGCTCTTCTGCTGTTAGGTTTCTCTACTGTTTCTAATATTCCATCAATCCTATTTTTTTTTCGCGGTTGAACATTAGGTCTGATGTTCTCGCAACGTTTATTGAAGGTTCGTTGTGTTGTATATTGGTGTTTCTGTCTTATCATGTAGTCAAATTAAATTTTGTTGTTTTACGTATTCTATGGCGGGAATTCTTGGTATCTTTTTTCCCTTCAGTTTTTCATTTGTGATCTCATCTCTCAGGTTGCTTTCTGTCGTACATCTAACTCCTTTCTTTTTTTTATATTGTTTTTTTCCCTTATTGCTATTGTTGTTGCTTTATTGTTCATCATCATCATCAAATAACGGGCCTGCTGGCGTAGGTGATCATGTCTCTCCACAACTTTCGATCTCGACAGTTATTTATAATTTCTGTTGTTGACCTTCTGCCAAGCCATTCTCTTAAGCTGTCTGGTATCTTTTCACTCACTGTCAGACCGACTAACTCACCCACCCATCCAATCACACACCAACACTTCCACTGAATAACTCACCCACCCATCCAATCACACACCAACACTTCCACTGAATGACTCACTTACCCACCGACCGACTGATAAACTAATTCACTCAATCATACACTAACCCACCCACTGACTGACCACTAATTTACTCACTCACTCACTAACTCGCTCGCTCGCTCACTCATACACTAACACACCCACTGACTGACTGACTAATTCACTCACTCATACACTATCCCACCCACTGACTGACTGACTAATTCACTCACTAACTCACTAATTTACTTCCTAATACACACCGTAAAACACACAATCACAGTGTGTGTGCTTGTGCATCCAGTCTCTCTCCAATTGTTCCGTTTACAACATCGTTTTTTTTTCATTTACTTGTGTCCATTTATCTGTTTCTTTCATTTGCCTGTTTTTCATTTACCTATATCTTTCATTGCGATAACTGGAAAAATTGAGGGACGAAGAGATAGAGGGAAGCAAAGAGAAAAAAATAACAGACAGCTTAAGAGAATGGCTTGGCAGAAGGTCAACAACAGAAATTATAAATAACTGTCGAGATCGAAAGTTGTGGAGAAACATGATCACCTACGCCAGCAGGCCCGGTACTTGATGATGATATCTTTTATTTATCTGTTCCTTTCATTTACCTATATCTTTCATTTAGCTGTTCCTTTCATTTACCTATATCTTTCATTTAGCTGTTCCTTTCATTTACCTATATCTTTCATTTATCTATTCCTTTCATTTACCTATATCTTTCATTTATCTGTTTCTTTCATTTACCTATATCTTTGATTTAGCTGTTTCTTTCATTTACCTATATCTTTCATTTAGCTGTTTCTTTCATTTACCTATATCTTTCATTTAGCTGTTTCTTTCGTTTACCTATATCTTTCATTTAGCTGTTTCTTTCATTTACCTATATCTTTCATTTAGCTGTTTCTTTCATTTACCTATATCTTTCATTTATCTGTTTCTTTCATTTACCTATATCTTTCATTTATCTGTTTCTTTCATTTACCTATATCTTTCATTTATCTGTTTCTTTCATTTACCTATATCTTTCATTTATCTGTTTCTTTCATTTAGCTGTTTCTTTCATTTAGCTGTTTCTATAACCGTGTATCTCTTTGACTTTGACAATTGTTTTTTGTTAATTTTATATCTTTTCTTATTACCTTTTGAATCCTTGCATGGCCAATGCGTCACTACTCTTTTGTTTTCACATTTTCTTTTCATCTTCTTTCTATCTCTTCCTCGTTCTCACTCTCTGTACGTAATCTAATCCTCCCATCTGTCTCTTTCTCTCTCATTGTCTCCCTCTTTCACCACTAGCAACTCCAGCCTACAATGTTACTCTCTATTTCACCTCATGTCACTCTATTCCTCTCCCCCCACCTTTCCACTTTCTACTCTGGCTCTCTCTCTCTCTCTTCACCGTTATTTTATCTCTCCCTTCTATCTATTTTACTTTCACCGACCTTCAACCTACCCCTTTTCCCTCATCCTTACACTACCCCTAACCCTCGCCATCCCATAATCTCTAGCACATCCCTCGACCCCTTACTAACTCGCTGTCACCCTTACTAATCCCATATGTTTGCCCTTACATAACACTGTAGACAAGAATCGATTCACGGAAATAAGCTAGTACAGCCGTTTATGAACGATTACATAATGACATCAAAAGGTGAAGTGTGAGTCAAATACGATGTGCCTTCAGCAAGAAGAGAAAAAAAACCACACCTTCAGAGAACTGAAGTGAAAAAAATATGAACAAAAAATAAAACAAAGAAGAGTGTGTCTTGTCTCACTATTAGTTCAGTAGTTGCATAATATTTTAAGTTTATTTAATAAGTGAAAGAAAGGGTGAGGGACGGAGTGACAGAGAGAGAGAGAGAGAGAGAGAGAGAGTGAGTGATAGTGTGGAGAGAGAGCTAGAGAGTGAGAGACGGAGTGGAAGAGAGAGAGCAAAAAATGAGAGGGTGAGTGATAGCGTGGAGAGAGAGAGAGAGTTAGAGAAAGTGAGTGATAGCGTGGAGAGAGAGAGAGTTAGAGAAAGTGAGTGATAGCGTGGAGAGAGAGAGAGTTAGAGAAAGTGAGTGATAGCGTGGAGAGAGAGAGAGAGAATTAGAGAAAGTGAGTGATAACGTGGAGAGAGAGAGAGAGCTAGAGAGAGTGAGGCAGAGCTAGAGAGGGTGAAAGAGAAGGAGGGAGTGATAGAGAACGAGGGAGAGAGCGAGAGAGAATGAGAGTGAGCGAGAGAGAGAACGAGGGTCGAAAGCGAGAAAGAGAACGAGGGTTGAAAGCGAGAGAGAGAGAACGTTGATTGAAAGCGAGAGAGAGAGAGAGAGAGAGAACAAAAGAGAGAGCGCGAGAGAGAGAACGAGAGAGAGAGAGAGAACGAGGTTTAAAAGCGAGACAGAGAACGAGGGTTGAAAGCGAGAGAGAGAACGAGAGAGAGCGAGAGAAAGAACGAGGGTTGAGAGGGAGAGAGAACGAGCGATATAGAGAGCGAGAGAGAGAACGATGGTTGAAAGCGAGAGGGAGAGAACGAGAGAGAACGAGAGAGAGCGAGGGTTGAGAGCGAGAGAGAACGAGCGATAGAGAGAACGAGAGCGAGAGAAAGAGAGAACCATTGATAGAGAGCGAGAGGGAGAGAGCGAGGGAGAGATCGATAGAGCTAAAGAAAGAACGTGGGAGAGAGAGCGAGAGAAACCGATACCGAGCTAGAGAGAAAACAAGTGGGAGAGAGCCAAAGGGTGCAAGAGAGAGAGAGAGAGAGAGAGAGAGAGAGATTAAACTAAAATAATTTGTCGTCACAGATTAAACGAAACTACAATTATTTGGTCGGTCACTGAAGAATTCGAACATTTTAGTTGCCATGGTTACATTCAGCGTAAATTTGTACTGTTCCCGTGCTTTTTATTTCTTCGAAAATGCAAGGAAATTTGTGTGACAATTTAATGATCTTGAACCATGCCTGTTGGTAAGTCGATACTGTTATGTTGCAACGCTCTTGCAGGCTTAGCGGCAAGACTAAGAGTCGAGTCCAGCTTGAGAACTGCATGAATGATATTGATAACGACAGTTCAGTACTGTTCTTGCTGTTGTTACGATAATCATCACCGCACACCGGACGAACTCATAGGTGCTCCGATATACCCTTCGAGGTTCTCGATAAAAATCCGAGGAAAACCCAGTCCTATGTGCACAAACTCCTTAGCACGGCATGGGATATTTCTGGAAAAAAACACATATGAGGACATTACTCAATCTTCAGTGTGCTAGCTTTGTCTCCTCTTTCTTCAATATTTTCCTGTTGTCACAAAATATCCTTTACTATTTTCATTGCTCAAAATAATGACCGTTGCCTCTTGATGTTTATTATGTGCTTTTTATCATTTTTTTTTTTACATTTAGCCTCTTAACAACCTGTGCACACATACGTAATCATCATCAAGTACCATGTTTGCTGACGTAGATGATCATGTCTCTCCACAACTTTACATCTTAACAATTATTTTTAATTTCTGTAGTTGACCTTCTGCCAAGCCATTCTCTTAAGCTGACCGGTATCTTTTCTCATTGCTTCCCTCTATCTCTTTTGTCCCTCCATTTTCCCAGTGGTCATAATATATTCCAGCTGTTCCTTTCTCATTACATGGCCAACAACTGATGATTTGACACATACATGAACAAATAAAACGGGATACGAGGAGAAAGAGAGAGAGAGAGAGAGAGAGAGAGAGAGAGATAGACAGACGGACAGACAGGCAGGAGGGCAGGCAGACGGACCGCACGGACGAACGGAGGGAGGGAGGAACGGACGTAGGGACGGACGGACGGTCACAATATATTCCAGCTGTTCCGTTCTGTTACATGGCGAAATAAATGATGATTTTACACATAAACAAACACATAAAACGTGATACGCGGAGAAAGAGAGAGAGAGAGAGATAGATAGACAGACGGACAGACAGGCAGAAGGGCAGACAGGCGGGCGGAGGGACAGACAGACAGGCGGGCGGAGGGACGGACGGAGGGAGGGACGGACGGACGGTCACAATATATTCCAGCTGTTCCGTTCTCATTACATGGCGAAAAAAATGATTGATCGTACACATACATAAACACATAAAACGTAATACGAGGAGAAAGAGATGGATAGATGGATAGATAGATAGATAGATAGATAGATAGATAGATAGATAGATAGATAGATAGATAGATAGATAGATAGATAGATAGATAGATAGATAGATAGATAGATAGATAGATAGATAGATAGATAGATAGATAGATAGACGTACAAACAGACAGACAGGCAGGAGGGCAGGCAGGCGGGCGGAGAGACGCAGTGATGGACGGCGGGACAGACGGACGGAGGGACGGACGGACGGACGGACGGACAGACAGACAGAATTCTTATAAATATATAAATACACATACGCGTCAAAATCGGACGAATAAACACCAAAGATGTAGAAGAAACCGTCTGCAATTATACCCAAGAGAAGATTGTTAAAGAGCTTCATTCAAGGAAGAACATAAAAGACGGAAAGAAGACATAATAATATCAATGGAATTCTTGGTTATGATAAAAAAAAAACGCATTAAAGGTTTTTCCAGGAAATTTGAAAAAAAAAGTAAAATAAAAACTTATTTTTGTTAAAATCAAAGAGCATGAGACATTTTTTTTTTAAATTTGAAAGTAAATGGATGGTAAGTGGAATCTACAGATGTGAGATGGGTCACAATGGATGGTAAGTGGAATCTATAGATGTGAGGTGGGTCACAATGGATGGTAAGTGGAATCTATAGATGTGAGGTGGGTCACAATGGATGATAAGTCGTATCTATAGATGTGAGGTGGGTCACAATGGATGATAAGTCGTATCTATAGATGTGAGGTGGGTCACAATGGATGGTAAGTGGAATCTATAGATGTGAGGTGGGTCACAACGGATGATAAGTCGTATCTATAGATGTGAGGTGGGTCACAATGGATGATAAGTCGTATCTATAGATGTGAGGTGGGTCACAATGGATGGTAAGTGGAATCTACAGATGTGAGGTGGGTCACAATGGATGGTAAGTGGAATCTATAGATGTGAGGTGGGTCACAACGGATGATAAGTCGTATCTATAGATGTGAGGTGGGTCACAATGGATGGTAAGTCGTATCTATAGATGTGAGGTGGGTCACAACGGATGATAAGTCGTATCTATAGATGTGAGGTGGGTCACAATGGATGGTAAGTGGAATCTATAGATGTGAGGTGGGTCACAACGGATGATAAGTCGTATCTATAGATGTGAGGTGGGTCACAATGGATGGTAAGTGGAATCTATAGATGTGAGGTGGGTCACAATGGATGATAAGTCGTATCTATAGATGTGAGGTGGGTCACAATGGATGGTAAGTGGAATCTATAGATGTGAGGTGGGTCACAATGGAAGGTAAGTGGAATCTATAGATGTGATGTTGGTCACAATGGATGGTAAGTGGAATCTATAGATGTGAGGTGGGTCACAATGAATGGTAAGTGGAATCTATAAAAGTGAGGTGGGTCACAATGAGGGTGCGAGATAGTTACAGCCTGTGAATGCCGTCAGAATATCGCAAATGGTTGTCGGAGAACGTTCTAACGTGTCAGACTTCAGGTCCATGCTATAAGAGGTCAAACAAACACAAAAGCAGGCAGTATTATTACGGTTAGGAACACTGTTCAATTTGTTTCTTTTTCTCAGTAAAATGAGTTTAAGTATCTTCGGTTATTTATCACTCAGAAAATATGACTTGATGTATATTTCTTCATACTTTCAACTCCCTGTGGAGCATAGGTCTTCAAAATGTACTTTACAAACCGCTCTGTTTCTCGCCATTCTTCTATGATCATTCCATGTCATCCTTATCATCCCCATCTCTGCTTCCCTCTGTCTTCTCCAAGAATATTTTGGCCCTCCTCTTTGTCTCTTCCCCTGAGGGTTCCAAAAAGGGCTAGTCGTGTAATACTCTCAGATTGTTTCCGTAGTTTGAGTCCTATCCAGCGATATTGTCTTCCTTGTATATCTTTCTTCTACTTTTCCACTTTTCTCTTTTCACTGATACCTAAAAGGTGTCGTGGTTGATATCATTTGTCGTTCTTGAGCTGCTCGAACTGTCTGAATTAGTGATTTTCCTTTGTTGTTACATGTTTCTATCACTGTATCTATCCATCTTCTTCTTTTCTCTTTTCACTGATACCTAAAAGGTGTCGTGGTTGATATCATTTGTCGTTCTTGAGCTGCTCGAACTGTCTCTCTCTCTCTCTGCGATCAGGACCCAATCAGAGTAGGATTCAAGCTCCTCACATGAACTCAGCTGTCAGGTTAGGTGTGTTACAAACAGAACATCACAATTAGAGTCTGCCAGATCCACTCTGATTGAACACCCGTTAAAAACGTTGCACTGTGTTCTACGCCAGTGGCCCAGTGCATCCGATTTCGGCCAGCATTTTATTCAGGTTTGCTTTCCCTAGCCTTTGATTGTCCCCAATCTTCCTGCAAGGCAGCAGGTGATCTTTTCTGTAGGGGGATTCTGCCCTTAGATGGTCGGCCCTCCCAGGTTTACGAGCACCATCTGCCCGAGTCACTAGAGGTGGCTAATACAGACATGCACACACAATGATATGAGATGTGACAAACACATACATGCACATAGCGATACGAGGCATGACTAACACTGACATACATCAAGATATATGACACATGACTAACATAAACATACACATAAAGATATGAGATATGACTGACATAGACATGCACCCACAAAGAAATTACACATGTCTAACATGGGCATGCACACAAAGATATGAGATATGACCAACATAGATAGGCACACACAATGATATGAGATGTGACTAGCATAGCCATGCAAACACAAGGATATGAGATGTGACATACACAGACATGCACACACAAAGATATGAGATATGACTAACATAAACATACACACAGAGATATGAGATATCACTAGCCCAAACACAAAGATATGACATATGACTAACACAGATACACACTAAGATATGAGATATGACTAAACACATACACTGTCTGAATTAGTGATTTTCCTTTGTTGTTACATGTCTCTATCACTGTATCTATCCATCTTCTTCTTTTCTCTTTTCACTGATACCTAAAAGGTGTCGTGGTTTATATCATTTGTCGTTCTTGAGCTGCTCGAACTGTCTGAATTAGTGATTTTCCTTTGTTGTTACATGTCTCTATCACTGTATCTATCCATTTTCTTCTTTTCTCTTTTCACTGATACCTAAAAGGTGTCGTGGTTTATATCATTTGTCGTTCTTGAGCTGCTCGAACTGTCTGAATTAGTGATTTTCCTTTGTTGTTACATGTCTCTATCACTGTATCTATCCATCTTCTTCTTTTCTCTTTTCACTGATACCTAAAAGGTGTCGTGGTTTATATCATTTGTCGTTCTTGAGCTGCTCGAACTGTCTGAATTAGTGATTTTCCTTTGTTGTTACATGTCTCTATCACTGTATCTATCCATCTTCTTCTTTTCTCTTTTCACTGATACCTAAAAGGTGTCGTGGTTTATATCATTTGTCGTTCTTGAGCTGCTCGAACTGTCTGAATTAGTGATTTTCCTTTGTTGTTACATGTCTCTATCACTGTATCTATCCATCTTCTTCTTTTCTCTTTTCACTGATACCTAAAAGGTGTCGTGGTTGATATCATTTGTCGTTCTTGAGCTGCTCGAACTGTCTGAATTAGTGATTTTCCTTTGTTGTTACATGTCTATGTCACTGCATCTATCCATCTTATTCTAGGTCTTCCTCTTGGTCTTTTTCCATGCATTCTCGAGAAGAACGCCCTTGATGGTGATTGGTTATGGATTCATTCTGACAAGGTGGCCAAACCATTTACGTTGTTGTTGTTCTATGTATTCTTGGCAGGGTTTAGTTCCTCCCATTTTTCTTATGGTTTCATTTGTTATTCTATCTCTTCTTGTGTTGTTTGTTACTTTTCTCAAGCAACGCATCTCACATGTATTGATCTTTCTTAAATGTGATTTAGAAAGGGTCTATGTTTGACTTTCATAGCACAAAGTTGGTATGAAAATGCTATTTATTATTTGTTGTTTAGCTGGCACAGAAATGTTTGGATGTCTTAGCAATGGTGAAAGCTGGTATGTGACAGCATTTGCTTTTTGTATTCTCATGCCAATTTCTCTGTCTAGTTTTCCATCTTCTGTGAACATTGTGTCTAAATACTTGAATTCCTCGACTTGTTTTATTTCTTTATCTTTGATCTTAATGTTTAATGTGTGTCTTAATTTATTGACTTCCGGTGTGTGACCGTGCTGGCAACACGATGCAATTTTTGATGGAAGAATTTAAGATATAAGTGAATTTCAATGCCCATAGTAAAAGAAATTCAAGCGTTCTTGTGTTATTTCGAACGTATTTATTTGTGATTTGTATATCTTTATCCACCGGTATTTGACTAGTACTTTTCCATCCTTCTACGTTCGTGATGGTTCCTGCCATTTCCATCCTTTTATTCTACGCAAGTATCCATACATGAAGGTCTGTATCTTCGTGATTGTCTCATATTTGTTGTTCTCTATGTTTCACAACCATATAATAGGACTGACTTAACATTTGAGTTGAACATTTTTTTTTATTAGTATTTAATCTAATTTCTTAGGATTTCCATATATTTCCCAGTGCAATGAAGGCTCTTCTTGCTTTTGAAATTCTTATTTTGGTATCATTCTCTGTTCTTCCTTCTTTGTCTATATTACTGCCCAAATATGCAAGATTGTACGTCTAGTAGAGGTATTTCTCCTATTGTTATTTGGTTATTGCCAACTGCTTTAATTCTCATAATTTTGGTCTTATCTATTTATTTTCAGTCCCAAGTTTTGTGATCTCTCATCAAGTATGCTCATTGATTTATATTTAAATTACCAAAAATGCGCGTAGCTAATTAACACACACGCGCGCGCGCTCGCATATCATGTTATTCGAGCTAAACTTTTACTGGTGACTGATGATGCATTTGGGAGCCGCGATAGCTCAGTGGTTAGTGAACTGGACTACAAAGGACAAGGGGTATGGTTCGATCCCAATCGACGGCTTCCGGGTTCACCCAGCCTTAAATGGGTACAGGATTTTTTTCTGGAAAAATAAAGCAGCACGGGCATAATACCGACCACATACCCCAAAAATCATGTGCTGAAGGTCTGTAAAATATAGGGTCACTAACACCATATTTCCCTATACGCCACTTGGCGTGACGGGGGTACTTTACTTTTTTTTACTTACTTGATGATGCATTCTTTCGCCACATTTCTGTGTTGTTCCCACCTCCATTTCGAAAGCTCTTTCCATTATTCTTCTTATGTTTTCCTTTCTAATTTACCTTCCAGTGTCGATGGGAGATGTATTTTACGGTCTGCTGTTCTTCTGTTGGCCTCTCCTACTATTACGTTTCCTAGTGTTTCAAACATTTCATTAACCCATCTTTTCCGTGGTCGGCTTTTGGCTCTGGTGTTCTCCCAAACTGTTATTAAAGGCTTCTTGTGTTGTGTTTTGTATTTTAGTCTTATTGCTAAGGCAATCAATTCCGATTATTGTTTGTTTTTTTATTTTATGATGGGAATTATTGCTATAGTTCGTTCAGAAATTCGTGCTTATACAGTTTATCAATTATATCGGGAACTGTTTGATGAATTTCTGTAATTCTTTTTCATGAAATCTTAAGTACAAAAGTACTCTTAATTTTGCACAAATAGTTTTTTTGTTATATAATTTTAGGAAAATATCAAACCCTCTGCTGTAAACATTAGATTTTACTGTAAATTATGTTAATTTTCTAACAAACCTCTCAGTTGATTGCGTCTTAAATGTATGGTTCAGTGAGCGCGAGATGGTGCTAAGAATGTGTGGAGAGCACGTGATATTTACCTTTTTAATTAAACGGTGAGTTGATTACAACAAATGCGGGTATTGTAAAATCCTAAAAATTAGGACAACCAAGAAAATCATAATTTTACATACCTCAAAGAAGCACAAATCTGTCCTAAATACATGACAGTAGGGGAAAAATAATCAGACTTAAGGTCGGTAAAAAATAAGATTTCATGAAAAAAGAATTACAGAAATTCATCAAACAGTTTCTGAGATAATTAATAAACTCTGTGGGCACGAATTTCTGAACGAACTATGGTACACTTTGCATACGAGAACGTTATTCTCTGTTTAACTAAGCTCTTAGGACACTTTATTTTGCCTAACGTGCAGCTACCAGCCGCCTAATCGCGATTCACGATTACGTGTTTTAGCGAGTGGTGTTTCTTAACACACGAAGGAAAACAAAAACACAAAGAAATACACAAACACACAAATAAACGAACACATAAACAAACACATAAACAAACACACGAACAAACACACATACAAACAAATACACAAACAAACAAACACACAAACAAACACACAAACAAACACACAAACAAATATACAAACACACAAACAAACACACAAACACACAAATAAACGAACACATAAACAAACACATAAACAAACACACGAACAAACACACGAACAAACACACATACAAACAAATACACAAACAAACAAACACACAAACAAACATACATACACACAAACAAACAAACAAACACACAAACAAACACAAATAATCACAAGATTATCTCTTTTAAAGACATTTGAAATAATTAGCAGGATCTCACATGCAATACGAAGATGCGATTTTATCAATAGCGCCTCTTGTAAATCTGTCAGCTGCTGAAGCAACATCTGTTATCATTGCATTTATTACCACGATTCGGGCATTATCTTATTTGACAAAATAAAAAGATAATCCTATAGCAATCTCATACATCTTATATTTTAAAATACATCAAACTAGCACATCTATTGCTAAGACTTTCTTTATAGATAAGCTTTCTCGCAACCCTATAGTCGTGACGTCACAGGTCTAGGTTCAGCTTTGCGAGCAGGTGCTGTTTAGGGTATGGTTCTGTCATAGAATGGCTCTAGTGGTGAAATATGACAGATGATTTCCGCTAACAGGATGGTGATCAGGCCCATCTCTGAAACCAAGAACGCTTGGCCAGAACGTTATCCGCGACTCATAGCTGAGTAATGACTTCAGGATTAATGCGCCAGAACAAATCAAGATAATGTTTGTGTTTAATATGTATAGTTAATTTGCTATTTTTGTATTAAATGTGTATAGTTAGTTTGCTATTTTTGAGTTTGATGTGTAAAGCAGTTTGTTTGCTATTTTTGTATTTGATGTGTAAAGCAGTTTATTAGCTATTTTTGTGTTTGATGTGTAAAGCAGTTTGTTTGCTATTTTTTATATGTAATGTGTAAAGCAGTTTGTTTCCTATTTTTGTATTAAATTTGTATAGTTAGTTTGCTATTTTTGTGTTTGATGTGTAAAGCAGTTTGTTTGCTATTTTTGTGTTTGATGTGTAAAGCAGTGTGTTTGCTATTTTTGTATGTAATGTGTAAAGCAGTTTGTTTGATATTTTTGTATTTAATGTGTATAGTTAGTTTTCTATTTTTGTGTTTGATGTGTAAAGCAGTTTGTTTGCTATTTGCGTGTTTGATGTGTATAGTTTCTTTGTTATAACTTCTGAATCTCACTTGAAAACACTTCACAAATAAATGATGTTATTACTGTATCTAACTTTATTATGTAATGTTCTCTAATTTTCTAATTCGCTTGTTTCTTTACTACATCTCACCACTGGCGAAGTCCCTAGAGACAATAAACTGAAATATTCAGTGTTAATCCATTTTTCCCTGGCAGCCGTGCGCACAGAATTCCCTCGCCACACAGGCAGATAACCCCGTCTTTGGAAATGGTCCCAACCTCTGTAGATAAAAAAAAGTTAAGTGCCTCGTCACGCCAAATGGCGTATAGGGAATATAGTGTTAGTGACCATAATTTTTAGACTTTTCGCACATGATTTTTGGGGTAATGTGGTCGGTATTACGCCCGTGCCGCTTTACTTTCCCATAAAAATCCGGTACCCATTTAAGGCTGGGTGAACCTGGAAGAGGTGGTTCCCATTTAAAGAGACCTAGAGAGACTTTTAGACAGGAAATATTTTTTCGGGCCTCAATTGGCATTTGAACCCTAGAACCATTACATTGGCAGGTGAATGTATTAGTCATAACGCCTGCGAGTTCTCTGTCATAATGAAGTAAATATTAAATGACATTAAAGTAACGAAATGAAACATAAAGGTTAAAGACTCACGACGATACAAATCAAGATGTTATGTAAATGTTTCCGTTCTTGATACCCCATGGTATTTGTAAAAAAAAAAAACTATCTTTACGACACATAGTACCATTGCTGGTGTATGTCCGGGGGGGGGGGGCAACGATAGAACCAGAGGGATAAAGGCCGCTTGGTCAAGCAGTCGCCACGACGTGTGAGACTCAAGATTTTTATTTCACCCCCGATAGAAAAAATCCTTTCTGTCTACCGCGGGCTTCGAACACCGTACGTCAGCTTTTCAACAGTGTCAGAGGAACAGTGGTTTTTAGCCGCACGGCCACGCGCACCTCCGTGACCATACAAAAACACCCACATAAACACCGAAATACACACACACATATAAAAACAGGCACATACATAGACATAAACACACACATACTAAAACACACACACACCCATAACGGAAACACACACATAAACACACACATTCAACCGACACACTTCTATTATTTGCCCACACAAGGAAGGAAGATGTTCAAATTTCCTAGCAATGCACTCATTAGAGTTAGTTTTTTTAAAACAAATTCCGAGTCTGTTCGCTTTAGAGACACCTTGCATCAATAACTGCCACTAGAAATGAGGTATGAAGTGCATGAACTTATACAAATACGCTTGAATTAATAATTTCACATGGTTTGTAGTTTGTATATCTAATGCGTCATATGGCATGTGGTAATAATTTCCCATTAATTCTAAATTTTAAAATAATAAGAATGACATTAGTAGTTCTACATTGTTTTTCTTATCATATACCAGTCTTAATATTGGTAGGGTCAACCGTTTATTCTAAGAGAGGTGAATTACAAACTCAGATATGAACACCGCGTGGTGACAGCTCAGGACAAGCAGCAGCTTTTATTATCAGATTCTAAATTCCTCCCGCCTCCGCTCTATGGCGGACCCCTGGAAATGGCATGATGCCATATAGGGAACGCTGCGTACACGGCATTAGGGGACCTCGGTAGCCTAGTTGGGAAAACCACCCGACTGGACTACCGACGTTCGGACAACCCGTGTTCGATTCCCGCTGGGAGCAGTGTGAATTGTACTCGTGGTTGGAAAAAAAAAATAATACCCCCACGGTCGACCAAGCCGTTGGCAGAAATGGGTACCAGGGTATTACCCTGGGAAGGGTAGGAATGTCGCCTCGCATCTGAGTTTCGATGCTTGAAGCGACACTATCAAGAAATCTCCGAACATTTCTGGATAGGCGGCCGAGCACATATGGGTGGAAACTCGCGTGCTAAGACGCCGGTTCAAGTCTCGTACTTTACCTTTACCTTACACGGCATTGAAATAGCGATAAGTTTGCTATGTACACGGGAATGAAATGGGCAATAAGTTCGCTGGTGTACACGGGAATGAAATGGGCAATAAGTTCGCTGGTGTACACGGGAATGAAATGGGCAATAAGTTCGCTGGTGTACACGGGAATGAAATAGTGATAATTTTGCTGGTGTACACGGGAATGAAATAGCGATAATTTTGCTGGTGTACACGGGAATGAAATAGCGATAATTTTGCTGGTGTACACGGGAATGAAATAGCGATAATTTTGCTGGTGTACACGGGAATGAAATAGCGATAATTTTGTTGGTGTACACGGCAATGAAATAGCGATAAGTTAGCTGGTGGACACGGCAATGAAATAGCGATAAGTTTGCTGGTGTACACGGGAATGAAATGGGCGATAAGTTTGCTGGTGTACACGGGAATGAAATGGGCGATAAGTTCGCTGGTGTACACGGCAATGACATAGCGATAATTTTGTTGGTGTACACGGCAATGAAATAGCGATAAGTTAGCTGGTGTGCACGGCAACGAAATAGCCGATACGTTTTGCTGGTGTACACGGCAATGAAGTAGCCGATACGTTTTGTTGATGTACACGGCAATGAAATAGCCGATGCGTTTTGCTGATGTACACGGCAATGAAATAGCCGATACGTTTTGCTGGTGTACACGGCAATAAAATAGCCGATACGTTTTGCTGGTGTACACGGCAATGAAATAGCCGATACGTTCCAAACACTTTCAAAGCCGGCCTGTTTTTGTACCATTCTTTTAAGACCATTCCATGCCTTCCCCATCATCGTCACCTCTGCTTCCACCTGTCTCCTCCAAGATGAGTTCATCCAAGTTCAAAGATGACGTGGTCAGCATCACACCATGACACTGCAATTCCCAATGAAAAAAAACAAAACTTCGGGTTCTTATTTTCATATAACTGGTGCATCTCCAAATTGTATTGATAAAGAAAATAAGGATGACTCAAATGTACCAATATGGCATAAAATGACTTAATCATTTCATCATCATCATCATCATCATCATCATCATCAAGTACCGTGCCTGCTGGCGTATTTATCATGTCTCTCCACAACTTTCGATCTTGACAGTTATTTATCATTTTTGTTGTTGATCTTCTGCAAAGTCATTCTCTTAAGCTGTCTGGTATTTTTTTTCTATTTTCTTTTTTCTTTGCTTTTCTCTTAGCTTTTCTCTTTGTTCCTCAATTTTACCAGTTGTCACAATATATTCCATCTGTTCTCTTCTCATTACATGACCACAACATGACGATTGTTTTTTCCTAATATTGGATATTAACTGTCTTTTCGCTTTGGCCTCTTTCAGAACGTTTTCATTACTCTTCTTTATTTGTCCTTTGGTATTCTCAACATTCTTCTGTAAAACCACATTTCTTCAGCGTCCAGTGATTTTCTTTTCTGTTATTTGATTATCCATGATTCACACCCATAGGTTAAGACTGGGTCTACATAACATTTAAGAACTATTTTTCTTGTTTTTATTGTCAAAAAAATAGATTCGAGCCATTTAGATGCTGCGAAAGATTTGTGTGGGGGCGATTTGCAATCGAGGATTCTTATTTCGAGAGTTTCCACCTCCGTTACTTTCAATTAACTTTTCCCAGTGGGGAGGTAATCAAGATGCATTCGATCAGTTGATTCCACTGTGGTTTGTTGTTTTATAATTCCACACTATTTCCTTCAACAACCGTACTTGTTTGGTATTAAATCAGATTTGGAATTTTTAAAAAATCTGTCCCAATATTTACCTGCAAATGAAACAACTGGCGATGTTTCATTAGCAAGATATAAATTGAGCGAACAGTTACTCTCCGCATTTGGAAATAATCCCCAGGTTTAATCTATACAATACATAAGGAGGTATGATGCTTAATCTTTCTAGTTTAAATATAGTTTGTGTGATTATAATAATAGTAGGAAACTTTTTTGTATTGAGCTATGCAGCTGGAGGCAATCTGATCATCAGAAGTTGACCCCCGTCGTGGAAGTTTTTCGGTCCTTTAGCTTATTGACACTTTAAGGGAGGTGAGCCTTCCAAGGTCCTGTCTCCCAGGCGTGGACCTCCTGCTGCAGTGACTGTAAAGCTTACACTATATGTTCGGCACACAAAAAAAAACTATACTTAATCTACGCAACACTTCTGTTTGAATAAGGTCTTTACTAGCGTGGTATACTTATTTGTCTTAGCTTTAACCTAGCACATTGATGCACTCTTCTGTCGTATAAAGCGGCTACTAACTGCAACTTTCTTTTATAGATTCGCGTACAAGTTGGGGTGGATCAGAAATCGATAATAGGGGATAAAGATAGGTCGGGCTGGGAACTTATTGCAGACGCACGCTGTAGCTCACCTATGGTGCTTTGTTGATGATGGATGGTGTGGATAGTTTCTAAACACCCCGATTTCAAGGATATCGGGAATTTTCCAGAAGTATGTAATGACAACCTGAAAGAAGTTTTAACTAAATTACCCCATCAAATAGGACCGACCGGTAAGACAAATATTACATTAACAAATCACCCCAAAAATGGGCTCATGTCTAGAAAAATTGACATTATAAATTACTTCAAAAATGGGACCGCTCATAAAGAAAACATTGACATTAACAAATTACTCCAAAAAAAAAATAAGCAGTCGTAAAGAGAATATTGACATGAACAAATTACTCCAGAAGTGGACCAATTGTAAAGAAAATATTAACATATATAAATTACTCCAAAAAAAGACCATTTATAAAGAAAATAATGATACGAACAAATTACTCCAAAAAATGGACTGTTCGTAGAGAAAAAATTGACATGAGCAAATTACTACAAAAATCAGAACTATTGTAAAGAACGATCTCATAAGCACTATATTTCTAATACATCACTCTCGAAACGTGAGGGAGTTATCTGCCCTTGTTTACTTTTCTTGACGTAATCATCAGCATTGCTGATCAACTAAAACAGCGAAAGTTACACATATACTCCACATACGACTCGATAGCTACAAGTATAAGAATTGTCTTCTATTCTTGTATACTACTGCGTGTGCCTTGTAGACTGGCAGTGAGGACCAACGTGTCATTTTCTGACTTCCTAGGTATTTAGTAAGAGAGCTAATTTCCAATATTAGGAAGAAACAATCATCATTTTTTGGCTATGTAATGAGAAGAGAACAGCTGGAATATATTGTAACAACTGGAAAAATTGAGGGACGAAGAGATAGAGGGAAGCAAAGAGAAAAAAAATACCAGACAGCTTAAGAGAATGCGTTGGCAGAAGGTCAACAACAGAAATGATAGATAACTGTCGATTTCGAAAGTTGTGGAGAGACATGATCACCTAAGCCAGTAGGCCCGGGTCTTGGTGGTGATGAGGTATGTAGCTTGAATTGTTGTACAGGATTGCCCCTAGTACACAGACCTGAGAAGAGCAATGTGGTCCACACCCACCTCCCTGGAAGAGAAACTATATGGGGCAATCGAATCGCTTAAACAGACAGCTGACTTCATAAGAGAGTCTGGAATCCTAGTCTGATTGAGACGATCGCAGAGAGAGAGAGAGAGAAGAGAGAGAGAGAGAGAGAGAGAGAGAGAGAGAGAGTGAAAGACAGAGAGAGAATTATTGTCATTTCGATATCTCTTCAATCCCATCCATAATTATGTGCATGTTTATGTTAGTCATGTGTCATATATCTCGATATGTGTCAGTGTTAGTCATGCCTCGTTTCGCTGTGTGCATGTCTGTGTTAGTGACATCTCATATCTTTATGTGTGCATGTCTGTGTTAGTTACCTCTAGTGACTCGGGCAGATGGTGCTCGTAAACCTGGGAGGGCCGACCATCTAAGGGCAGAATCCCCATACAGAAAAGACAATCTGCTGCATTGCAGGAAGATTTGGGACAATCAAAGGCTAAGAAAAGTAAACCTGAACAAAATGCTGGCTGAAATCGGATGCACTGGGTCACTGGTGCAGAACACAGTGCAACGTATTAACGGGTGTTCGGTCAGAGTGGATCTGGCAGACTCTAATTGTAATGTTCTGTCTGTGGGGCGATTAACACACTTAACCTGACAGCTGACTTCATGTGAGAGTCTGGAATCCTACTCTGATTGAGTCCTGATCGCAGAGAGAGAGAGAGAGAGAGAGAGAGAGAGAGAGAGAGAGAGAATCCCATCTATCCATCTATTCCCTCGTTTCCCTATTGATGTATAGTTGGTTATCATGTTTCATGAATACCATGTCAATGTGGGAGATGCAGATGGGAGCGCTACGTAGGAATCCAAAGAAGACTGATGAATCAACACAACACCGGTGACGTTAGTTGCTACACGTTAAGGGATATACTTCGGAAGAGATCGGAGCACTTATGGACTTGTCACATGTGTAATGATGATGACTTGACGACTAAACTAAACTAAACTAAACTAAACTAAACTAAACTAAACTAAACTAAACTAAACTAAACTAAACTAAACTAAACTAAACTAAACTAAACTAAACTAAACTAAACTAAACTAAACTAAACCATAGATGGATGTTTTCATGTGCCTCTCTCGAGTTACTAGTTGAATATCGGTCATATGTCCAAACCATTTGATCATAATCACAAAACTAATATTCACCAACACTTTTCCTCAAGGCCACATTCATAAACTAAACTTTTCCTAATTTTCTCTATAGATTTTCTTATAACTTATACATGTCAGCTATATTTTCACAGTTCCAGTTATATTCTTACATGGGAACTTTTTATTTCCTGCCTCATTTGCTTTCAGCCTCGAATGGACATCTAAATGCGGTCTATTGCTCTTCTGATGGCCTTTTCTGCAATTGTTTCCTAGTGTTTCTCATGATCATCATTGAGTGCCGTCTCCGCAACGAAGGTTGGCTACCATGGATCGCCATTCTACTCTTTTTCTTGCTTTGATGGTGCAGGCTGTCATAGATTGACTTGTCCATCTTTTGTTGTTACTCGTCCCTGTTAGTCTTGGTCTGCATCTGCCTCTTTTACCTTGTATTTTCCCTTCCAATATTACTTTTAGTAGACTGTTGTGTCTTTCAACATGCCCCAAAATTTCATTTGTCTTGTCTTAATTGTATTTAGTAGTTCTCTTTTTATTTTCAGTTGTTTTAAAACTTCATCGTTTGTTTTCTTTTCTTTCCATCCAATTCTACGTATTCTTCTATAAATCCACATTTCGAAGGCTTCAATTTTCAGTTCGGTTTTCTTGTCTAATGTCCATGTTTCTACACCATACAGGTATATTGAGAAGATGTAACATTTTGCCATTCTTAGTTTGCGTCCTGCTGATATTTGTTTTGTTGTCAGTATATTTTTCATGGCATTAAACTTACTTTTTGCCATACCTATTCTTTTGTTTATTTCAATTTTACATTTTCCATCATTGGTTATAGTATGTCCCAGGTAGTTGTAGCTCTTGACTGTCTCCAGATGTATTCCCTCAACTGTGATATTTAATTGTTGGTCTTGAGAATTTTCTTTGTTTATGATCATAGTTTTAGTCTTTTTAATATTCATTTCTAGTCCATATTTTTTGCTTGTTATATTTATCACATTAAGCAATTGTAGATCTTTAGGATTTTCTGCTAGTAGAACAGTATCATCAGCATATCTTAGGTTATTGATTATCTTTCCATTAATGTTTAGGCCTGGCATCTCTGAGATGTTTTTAAAGATTTGCTAAGTGTATAGATTGAACAAGCTTGGTGATAGGATGCATCCTAATTGTAGTGCTTCTAATATTCAATAAATCCATCTTTTCTATGGTCGACCCTTGAGTCTCGTGCTCTCAACTTTTATTAATGTTTCGTTGCGTTGCGTTTTGGTATTTCTGTCGTATCAGGTGACCAAACCATTTTATCTTATGTTTGTTATGTTTTCTAAGAGGTAGGATTCGATTCCAACCGACGGCTTCTGGGTTCCCCCAGCCTTAATAGTGTACCTGATATTTTTCTGACAAAGTAAAGCGGCACGGGCGTAATACCGACCACATTACCCCAAAAATCATGTGCTGAAGGTCTGTAAAATTTATGGTCACTAAAACCATATTCCCTATACGCCACTTGGCGTGACGGGGGCTCTTTACTTTTTTTTATAGCGGGGATTAGTACTATAGCTTGTTTCATAACTCGTTCCCAAATTTTAAAATCGATAGCTTTTTAACCGCCTATTGTAAGTTGTTCAAAATTTGCATGTAAAGTTATAATGATTAGAACCCAACAGGGAATTAATTTCATTAAAAAAACATTTGGTTATTATTGTTGCTTATTTGATTTATATAAATTTATAACGACCCATTGATGTAGTCAAAACTTAATGTTTACAGTATTTTAAGTTAAAAATAGCGAGTAAAAATCCATACACGGTAAAATTGACGTGTTTGCACGCTTTCGCCGTGTTTTTTTTTTTTTACACAATTAGACACTTGTGAAATTGTGTGTTCCATTTCCGTTCATTCAGAGGTGTAGACGTGAAATTCGCAAAATGTTGGGTATGAATGAAACTGTTAGAATAAGAAAATTAAAAGTTTCGCTGAAAAAGAACAACAGTATTGAAATATCAAAGTCTACATTATGGAGGAATGTGAGAGCTGCAGGCTTTACATTCAGAAAGTATTCCAATGGACGAAACATCATCTGTGAGAAGCCACATATAGTAGTCATGAGAAGCAAGTACTTACGTGAAGTAAAAGAGGTGCGCAAGCAAAGTTATGATATTGTGTACTTGGATGAAACATGGATCAATGCTCACCACACTAACCAAAGGGAATGGCAGTCATCAGATGGAAAGATTAAGAGATTAATACCTAGCAGCAAAGGACAGCGCTTGATAATTGCTCATGCAGGTAGTCGACAACATGGACTAATACAGAATGCAGAGCTCATTTTTCTTTCAAAATCCATAGACAATCGGGATTATCACTCTGAGATGAATGGTCACATATTTAGATATTGGATTGAAAATGCTGTTCTCCCATCACTAGATCGACCATCTTGCCTAATAATGGACAATGCAGCGTACCACAACATTGTTGCACTTGAAGATAAAGTCCCGACGTCATCCAGTACAAAAGATGCTATTAAGATATGGCTCACAAAGGAGCACATACAATTTAATAACATGTACTTAAAACCTGAATTACTATCTCTAGTAAAGCAAAAACAAAGGACAAAGATTTTTCAAATAGATAAGATTATCCAAGAGCACGGTCATACAAGTTTGAGGCTGCCACCTTACCATGCTCATTTAAATCCAATAGAACCAATCTGGGCAAAATTAAAAGGATAAGTGGCAGATGAAAATACAACATTCAAAATATGCGATGTAAAGACTCTTGCTAATCTCGCTTTATTAAATATAGACAAAGATTATTGGGCTAAATGTGAAGACCACGTCTTAAAACAGGAAGAGGAATATTGGAAAAATGATGGTTTGTGGAATGTTCAACCCCAAACAGTTATTAATCTTTTAGACTCGTCTGATTCAGAATGAAAGTATATAGCCCTCACAATGTTGGCCCCTATATTACATTAAATTAGTTCCTTTTCAGGACCACACAACTATGAACATTGGACATACAGGTATACCTTGATATTATCGTCCGTCCTCGAACTGAGAAGACAATAATTCTCCTGGTGTTTTGTCTTATTAGGTTATTTCCCCATTACGGCCACGCCTTTACCTAGTGAAAATTAATCATAGACCAGCAACTACGGTAATTTCTATTATTTAGGGGTTCACAATTTACAATTTTGACAAACATCAAAGAAATTCGCCGCTTTAAGAAAACTGCAGCTGCAAGACATTTGTTAAATATACATTTAAAGGGTCTTTTGCATTCTAATAACATTTGGAAAATTTCAACAGTTTTTAACAAACGGTTACTGAACAATAGCGTTTTGAAGTTGGGCAAGTGATTTGAAACGAGCTATAGCTTTTTCCTCAGTTCTTCATTTCTGATATTTTTTCTCAGTCATCGTATTTTTCCAGTTATACGTCTAAAAAATTTCAATTCGGTAGCAGTTATTTTCTTATTGTTCTTGCATGTAGGGCCCAGGTCTGGCATTGGTTGCACAACGTTGGAATAAAGATTATATTGCAGAATGCCTGTTTTGCCTCTAGGGTTATTTCCTGATCGGACAATAGTGGTGATAGTTGTCCGATGATTTGACAAGCTTTGTTGCATCTTGAGTCTATTTCTTTGAGTCATTTGCAGAACGTTGCATTCACCACAGTTCGTCTGAAAGAATCTAACCAGATCTCCCTCTGCTGTTGTTACGTTCAATGTCTCCTTGATGTCTTGAAAGTACCTTCTTCTTGGCCTACCCCTGATGCATCGCCCAGGAACCAGACCTTCCATTATTGTTCTTTCCAGCTCGTTCTTGTTGTTTTTCTTTTTTTTTTTTGACATTGCCGCAGAGTTTTAGCATTTTAATTAAGCCAGTTCTTTTTAATATTTAAGTCTTTTTTAATATGTCTCCATTGCTCTTTTTTTTTATTATGCAAGGCATCTTAGGAATGTAGAGTTTTTTTTAAAGACACGAATCGATTCTCTTCCTTGATATGTATACAAGAAGCCCAAATGTTCTGAAAATAAATTGCTGCATTTAAGCTTCAGGGTTTATTGTTGACGTAGATCTCAGTGGGGCAACGTCCAGTCAATAATTAGCTAGATATGTACAACTGTGCATTACATGTGTGCTGATTGTTCTTGATAATTTGGTGCCTGACAACAAACGTACTTGACTCTGAGGCACAGCCATCCATAGCAGTAAGGCCAGCAAGCAGAGAGGGTAAACCAAAAAAATGAACATCAATCATGACGTCTTCAGCCATAGCAATCAGCAGTTTTAAGGCCTGATGCATGAAATGAATCACTGAATGTTTATAACTTTTTTAGTTTTGCGAGCAGTGGCCGCTTTGGATACAATGACATCAGCCGCCTATAGCTCGCATAGCTCAAGACGTCACAAATTTTGAGTGATTCCAGGATTCCCCTCTTAGCCCTCAAGGCTTAGTAAAACTATAGTTGTCTGTGCTTCAACTATGCGAGTTACAGATAGCTGACGTCATTCTACCCATAATCGCCCCTGCTCGCAAAGCCGTTAACGTCCCAAAATTGGGCTAATTTCTTTCTGCCCGCCAGCCTTGATACTAGAGATAGCTGTGGGCAAGAGTCCGACACAACTGTTACTATCTTAAACAAGAAAAATTGATGATCTTGTTCCGACATGGACATGCGCACAGTTCTATTCTATTCTAATCTATTCATGGAATCAGTTTTATTGCGGTCGGGACATCCCCATATCCGCCCCGCCGTCCGTCCTAGTATTTCTCGAAGCGTATACAGGCTGATTATTCCTGTAAGGTCAAGATTATAGATACATCCGCTTTTCCTGCTAAACACTCCGGATCGACCCGACCAACTTTTCCACCTTTAAACTTCTCAGTATCTCAATGTATACATCTTTGTCCCACTGATCCTTGTCCCACTCATCCTTGTCCCACACATCCTTGTCACACCCATCCTTGTCCCACATATCCTTGTCCCACTCATCCTTGTCCCACATATCCTTGTCACACCCATCCTTGTCCCACATATCCTTGTCCCACTCATCCTTGTCCCACATATCCTTGTCCCACTCATCCTTGTCCCACATATCCTTGTCACACCCATCCTTGTCCCACACATCCTTGTCCCACTCATCCTTGTCCCACTCATCCTTGTCCCACATATCCTTGTCACACCCATCCTTGTCCCACACATCCTTGTCCCACTCATCCTTGTCCCACATATCCTTGTCCCACTCATCCTTGTCCCACATATCCTTGTCACACCCATCCTTGTCCCACATATGCTTGTCACACCCATCCTTGTCCCACACATCCTTGTCCCACTCATCGTTGTCCCACTCATCCTTGTCCCACATATCCTTGTCCCACCCAACCTCCTCCTTTTCTCTCAAGGAGTGAAAAAAAAGACATTTGACGATGTCCTCTTTGTCCAGAGCAAAGCCACATCCAGTGACAGAACTGTCAGAGTACCTTTCGGCTCAGTAGTCGATGATGATGATGATGATGATGATGATGATGATTATGATGATGATGATGATGATTATGATGATGATGATGATGATGATGATGATGATGATGATGTTGATTATGATGATGATGATGATTATGATGATGATTATGATGATGATGATGATTATGATGATGATGATGATTATGATGATGATGATGATGATGATGATGATTATGATGATGATGATGATGATGATTATGATGATGATGATGATGATTATGATTATGATGATGATGATGATGATGATGATGATGATGATGATGATGATGATGATGATGATTATGATGATTATGATGATGATGATGATGATGATGATGATGATGATGATGATGATGATGATGATGATGATGATGATGATGATGATGATGATGATGATGATGATGAAATGATTGAGACAGTTTATGCCATATTTGTACATTTGAGTCATCTTTATTTTCTTTACTAATACATTTTGGAGATCTACCAGTTATATGAAAATAAGTACCCAAAGTTATATTTTTTTTCCATTGGGAATTGCAATCCTTTATACAAACGTCACAGTTGATTTAAAGAATTTGTAATTTAAATTGTAATAAAATATTCCGCAGACTGGTACATATTCCAATCCAGAATGTCAGACAAGACAATCTGTAAGCTTGTCTCTGCCATAAGTAATAAACTGTTGAATGAATGAAGAAAGACTTCCCCAACAGGTATTCATGTGGAAACCACTGGTAAAAGTAAAACAAGGAAGCCAAGCGAATCGCTACGCGGAACAATTAGTAGGAAAGGTTCAAACTTGGGACCGAGAATCAGCTAGAACTACGAGAACTAGCAGCAAATCGTCAATCGTGTATGACTTCCGCTTTTGGTTGCGTCTTCGGCTCAAAAAAAAGGAAAATGAATGAATAACATGCTAAAAATAGCGAAGTGTAAATGTTGATGTCTAGTCGAGTGATACAGTGTTAATGTTGATGTCTAGTCGAGTGATACAGTGTTAATGTTGATGTCTAGTCGAGTGACGCTGTGTTTATGTTGATGTCTAGTCGATTGATACAGTGTTAATGTTGATGTCTAGTCGAGTGACGCTGTGTTAATGGTGATGTCTAGTCGAGTGATACAGTGTAAATGTTGATGTCTAGTCGAGTGATACAGTGTAAATGTTGATGTCTAGTCGAGTGATACAGTGTTAATGGTGATGTCTAGTCGAGTGATACAGTGTAAATGTTGATGTCTAGTCGAGTGATACAGTGTAAATGTTGATGTCTAGTCGAGTGATACAGTGTAAATGTTGATGTCTAGTCGAGTGATACAGTGTTAATGGTGATGTCTAGTCGAGTGATACAGTGTTAATGGTGATGTCTAGTCGAGTGACGCTGTGTTTATGTTGATGTCTATTCGAGTGACTCAGTGTTAATGTTGATGTCTAGTTGAGTGATACAGTGTTAATGTTGATGTCTAGTCGATTGATACAGTGTTGATGTTGATGTCTAGTCGATTGATACAGTGTTGATGTTGATGTATATTAGAATGACGCAGTGTAACTGTGAGATATATTCGAGTGACGCAGCGTTAATGCTGATGTCCATTCGAGTAACGCAGTGTAACTATGAGGTCTATTCGAGTGACGCAGTGTTAATGTTGATGTCTAGTCGAGTGATACAGTGTTAATGTTAATGTCTAGTCGAGTGATACAGTGTTAATGTTGATGTCTTGTCGAGTGATACAGTGTTAATGTTGATGTCTAGTCGAGCGATACAGTGTTAATGTTGATGACTAGTCGAGTGATACAGTTTTAATGTTGATGTCTAGTCGAGTGATACAGTGTTGATGTTGATGTCTAGTCGAGTGATACAGTGTTAATGTTGATGTCTAGTCGAGTGATACAGTGTTGATGTTGATGTATATTAGAATGACGCTGTGTAACTGTGAGATATATTCGAGTGACGCAGTGTTAATGCTGATGTCCATTCGAGTGACGCAGTGTAACTATGAGGTCTATTCGAGTGACGCAGTGTTAATGTTGATGTTTAGTCGAGTGACTCAGTGTTAATGTTGATGTCCAGTCGAGTGATACAGTGTTAATGTTGATGTCTAGTCGAGTGACGCAGTGTAACTGTGAGGTCTATTCGAGTGACGCAGTATTGATGTTGATGTCTAGTCGAGTGATACATTGTTAATGTTGATGTCCATTCGTGTGACGCAGTGTAATTATGAGGTCTATTCGAGTGACGCAGTGTTAATGTTGACGTTTAGTCGAGTGACGCAGTGTTAATGTTGATGTCCAGTCGAGTGATACAGTCTTAATGTTGATGTCTAGTCGAGTGACGCAGTGTAACTGTGAGGTCTATTCGAGTGACGCAGTGTTGATGTCTAGTCGAGTGATACAGTGTTAATGTTGATGTCCATTCGAGTGACGCAGTGTAACTATGAGGTCTATTCGAGTGACGCAGTGTTAATGTTGATGTTTAGTCGAGTGACGCAGTGTTAATGTTGCTGTCTAGTCGAGTGACGCAGTGTAATTGTGAGGTCTATTCGAGTGACGCAGTGTTAATGTTGATGTCTAGTTGAGTGATACAGTGTTAATGTTGATGTCTAGTCTTGTAATGTAGAGCCTTTTTTACTTCCGTATTTGCAAAGCTCTGAAGATGTAAAACATCTACATATTTTGTATTCATAATCATAGATGACCAGATCGCGTAGGCGATCATGCCCTTCCACATTTCTCTGTCCGCAGTAATACAAAATAAAAAAAAATTAGTAAAGTACTCCCGTCACGCCAAGTGGCGTATAGGGAATATGGTGTTAGAGATCATAAATTTTACAGACGCTTTACTTTCCCAGAATAAATCCGGTACATATTTAAGGCTGGATGAACACGGAAGCCGTCGGTCAGGATCTCTGGTCCTTTGTAGTCCAGTTAACTAACCACTGAGCACTCGCAGCTCCCAATTTAATAAACAACTTTCTTAAATTTCTCTCCGAAACGGTACGGAATTCGTGGCCCGTTTTGAGACCTTTCCTTTTCGACTAGGAACAGCATCTGGACAGGAAGGCTAATGTACACTGCCACGGGAACACACACAATTATTTCCTTTCTTCTTTTCTTCATTCTTTCTTGCCACCCAAAATAAGAACAAAACGTAAAAAAAAAAAGTAGTAAAAGAACGTTCCGATGAAAGCAAATTTTTTTTGCACATTATTGTCAGCTTTTCACTTTTTATTTCATAAAAAAACCAGCATTTCCATGCTGTGAAAATTGAATAAGCTTTTCTGTCTGATCCTTTAACTCCCGTCAGCAAACATGATGCGTTGTTAACAATCTTTCTCCAAACTTCTCTTTTGTGCACGTGTTAGTAAGGGATTTCTATCGAATTTGTGTTTCTGAAAAGTTTTTAGAAAATATGAAAAAGTTTACATCTATCACTAGATCTTCGATTTTGTCTATATCTCTGAGCAAAGTTTCCTAATATTTGTCCACTGAACACAGTTTCCTCACATTTGTCCACTAAGCAAAGTTTCCTCACATTTATCCACTGAGCAAAGTTTCCTTACATTTGTCAACTGAGCAATGTTTCCTCACGTTTGTCCACTGAGCAAAGTTTCCTCACATTTTTCCACTGAGCAAAGTTTCCTTACATTTTTCAACTGAGCAAAGTTTCCTTACATTTTTCCACTGAGCAAAGTTTCCTTACATTTTTCCACTGAGCAAAGTTTCCTTACATTTTTCCACTGAGCAAAGTTTCCTTACATTTTTACACTGAGCAAAGGCCCCTTACATTTTTCCACCGAGCAAAGCTTCCTTACATTTTTTCACTGAGCAAAGTTTCCTCACATTTTTCCACATGAGCAACGTTTCCTTACATTTGTCCACTGAGCAAAGTTTCCTCACATTTTTCCACTGCGCAAAGTTTCCTCACATGTTCCCACTGAGCTAAGTTTCCTTACATTTTTCCACCGAGCAACACTTCCTTACATTTTTCCACTGAGCAAAGTTTCCTCACATTTTTCCACTCAGCAACGTTTCCTTACATTTTTCCACTGAGCAAAGTTTCCTCACATTTTCCCACTGAGCAACGTTTCCTTACATTTGTCCACTGAGCAAAGTTTCCTTACATTTTTCCACCGAGCAAAGTTTCCTCACATTTTTCCACTGAGCAACGTTTCGGTACATTTTTCCACTGAGCAACGTTTCCTTACATTTTTCCACTGTGCAAAGTTTCCTCACATTTTTCCACTGAGCAACGTTTCCTTACATTTTTCCACTGTGCAAAGTTTCCTCACATTTTTCCAATGAGCATTGTTTCCTTACATTTTTCCACTGAGCAAAGTTTCCTTACATTTTTCCACTGAACAAAGTTTCCTTACATTTTTCCACTGAGCAAGGTTTCCTCACATTTTTCAACTGAGCAACGTTTCCTCACATTTGTCCACTGAGCAAAGTTTCCTTACATTTTTCCACCGAGCAAAGTTTCCTCACATTTTTCCACTGAGCAACGTTTCGGTACATTTTTCCACTGAGCAACGTTTCCTTACATTTTTCCACTGTGCAAAGTTTCCTCACATTTTTCCACTGAGCAACGTTTCCTTACATTTTTCCACTGTGCAAAGTTTCCTCACATTTTTCCAATGAGCATTGTTTCCTTACATTTTTCCACTGAGCAAAGTTTCCTTACATTTTTCCACTGAACAAAGTTTCCTTACATTTTTCCACTGAGCAAGGTTTCCTCACATTTTTCAACTGAGCAACGTTTCCTCACATTTGTCCACAGAGCAAAGTTTCCTCACGTTGGTCCACTCAGCAACGTTTCCTTACATTTGTCCACTCAGCAAAGTTTCCTCACATTTTTCCACTGAACAAAGTTTCCTTACAATATTCAGGTGATCACAATTTTGGACGCGATGAGAACAACTATTTTAAATCGATAGCTACTGCACAACATTTACACTTTCTACACCTGTTGATTCTTATCTAAAAGTGGCAATTTATTTCTAAGCCTGGATACTTGTTTCCACCTTTTACAGGTTAAGATGTCGACAGCGTAGTACAGTATCCTCTTTCATAACATTGATATATTTTGTAATGGATTTTAATTTGTAACACACACACACACGCACGCACGCACGCACACACACACACACACACAGAAAATGTTACATATTTTAGATTAAGTAAATATTTGTTTGGGAGCCGCGACAGCTCAGTGGTTAGTGAACTGGACTACCACGGACAAGGGGTAGGGTTCGATCCCAACCGACGGCTTCCGGGTTCACCCAGCCTTAAATGGGTACCGGATTTTTTCTGGGAAAGTAAAGCAGCACGGGCGTAATACTGACCACATTACCCCAAAATCGTGTACTGAAGGTCTGTAAAATATAGGGTCACTAACACCATATTCCCTATACGCCACTTGGCGTGACGGGGGTACTTCTTCTAATCACTTTGAATGTATATTATAAAACATGAGTATTTCATCTTCCAGGACAGGTAAAAATAAAGATAAAGGTAAATTACGAGACTTGAATCGGCGTCATTGCACGCGAGTTTACACCCATATGTGCTCAGCCGTCTAAGCAGAAGTGTTCGGAGACTTCTGGATTGTGTTGCTTCAAGCATCGAAACTCACGATGTGAGACGGCATTCCTCACCTTCCCAGAGTACTACCCTGGTATCCTGTTCTGCCAGCGGCTGGGCCGACCAGGAAAGGCACAAATGAGTAAATGATCTAAAGTATCTTTAACAAACGGTTGTGTTCCACTCATCTTATCTAGCAGTTTTTAAATTATAAGAAGTATCCAGACACAAGGGAGCCGCGATAGCTCAGTGGTTAGTGAACTGGACTACAAAGGACAAGAGGTAGGGTTCGATCCCAACCGACGGCTTCCGGGTTCATGCGGTCTTAAATGAGTAACGGATTTTTTAAATGGGAAAGTAAAGCAGCACGGGCGTAATACCGATCACATTACACCGAAAATGTGCCGAAGGTGTATAGAATTTATGGTCTCTAACACCATATTCCCTATACGCCGCTTGGCGTGACGGGACTCTTTACTTTACTTCACTTTACCCAGACCCAAATAGGAACAATGATAACGAAAAGGAAATGGGGATGGATCGGCCACATAAGACAAGCGAATCAATATTACAAGACAGTTCATGACCTGTGATCCACACAGAATCATGAAAGTTACAAGGCCCAAACAAACAAATATGGAGAATAACTTTCGATATAGAAGGAAAGGCTGCAAGACGGATATGGATGCAGTTGGAGAAGATAGCACATAACCAAACACGTTGTGAGAGTATGGTTGCATAAGTTAAGTCACTTTTGTGCTGACTACTTTATTAACAAAGCAGCTTTCAAAAAACTAAGGAAGATACGATGTAATCCATTTTTGACAAAAGAAACAAGAAAAAGAGTTCTTAAATGTTATGTAGAGCCAGTCTTAACATATGGATGTGAATCTTGGACAATATGACAGTAGAAAAGAAGATAACTGGAAGCTGTAGAAATGTGGTTTTACATAAAAATTTTGAGAATACCATGGACAGCTGAGAAGATTAATGACAACGTTCTGAAAGAGGTTAAAGCAAGAAAAAAGAATTTCCAATATTAGGAAGAAACAATCATCATTTTTTGGGCCACGTAATGAGAAGAGAACAACTGGAACAATTTGTAACAACTGGGAAAATTAAGGGACGAAGAGATAGGGAAAAGCAAAGAGAAAAGATACCAGACAGCTTAAGAGAATGGCTTGGCTGAAGGTCAACAACAGAAATGATAAATAACTGTCGATACGGAAAGTTGTGGAGAGACATGATCACCTGCGCCAGCAGGCCCGGTACTGGATGATGATGGTGATTCTCTTAATCTGTATGATATCTTTTCTGTTTGTTTCTCTATATCCCTTCGTCCCTCAATTTTACCAGTTCTTCTTTACATACACAAGAAATATGAAAGAAAAAAAAAACATTAACAAAAATGTAAACCTTAAGGTTGTCTCGATGGCCTATTTGTGATGCACTGACAACATCCGTTACCACTTTGACAAGTTCAAAGTACTCTGTTAGATGATCGTAATCGATACAGCATGTTCGTGTAATTGGAGAATACTAGCCTGTACCCTAGAGGGCATTATCGATCTAAAGTTGTACTTGTATTCTATACTTGTTACTATCATAGGAAATATGTGAATGATTATGTCTACCTTCCCTTTGGCATTTCCTGAGTGAGTGTGAATGAGTCAGTCTGATAAGGAACATGATATTATTATTTTGTTCGTTCGTTCTTCTTCTTCTTCTATCCTTCCTCTGCTGCCGTTGGCGTCGAGGGGCGAAACAATCTGCGATTCTTTGCTCTTCTGTTGGCCTCTTCTGATGTTATTCCTCCTATGACTCTAGTATTCCCTTTATCCATCTCTTTCTCGGTCTTCCTCTTAAATTGGCGTTTTCGTAGCGTTTGTTTATGGCTCTTTGATTCATTGTTAGTTCTTTTTGTCTTGTTATGTGGCCGAACCAATTTATCTGTTGTTTCTTTATGTATTCGATGGCTGGGTCAATTTCGAGTTTCTTCCTCAAGTCAGTGTTTCTTACTCTGTCCCTTAAGCTGTTTCCTATCATTCTTCTGACACATTTCATTTCGGTGGTCGCTATCTTTCTTATTCTTTCAGAGTCCAGCCTCCA